>CAJQZJ010034048.1:515229-543678 GCA_907164525.1 Lophiomys imhausi
CACACACACACACACACACACACACACACACACACACACACACACACTGATGTAATAAATAAAATTTAAAAAATGTAAGAAAACCTCAGTTCCAAGGACATTGATCTTTGAGACAGAAAAACAAAACAAGAGTAGAGAGCACTCTGAGGGAATATGAGAGTATATTCTGTTACTGCTTCAAGATTGAGAATTTATTAAAATACAGAATCATAGATCAGGGAAAAGCATTGTGAGCATTGACTACATTCAAGGCACCATTTCCATTCATGCAGAAGAACCCGTAAGGATATGGGAGAAGACACGTGTGGAACAGATCCCTGCCCAGCACTGGCATCCAGAAGGTGTGGGGGAATACGACTAGGGGATGGCAAACATTTTCTCCATGGCTACTACACGATAAGCTGGCATGCACATCTCGGTCTCGGAGGGCTGTTTTGGAATGTTAACTTGATGATATTCACACCCCTATGGGCTTGACAGCTGGTCCATTTCTATGGCAGACACACTTATATCATGGTTCACACACATGGTTCTCCTTGGGGGCAACTTTGCTCTCCCTGTAGAGACACAGTTTTCGTTGCCATATCACAGGGGAAGATACTCTGGCATGTCTAGGGGTGGAGGCTGGAGGTACTTCCGTGCCTTGTTGGTGCACAGCCCTGTCCCTGTGCTCAAGAACCTGTCCCAAAGACCAGGTGTCCTGCTTTGGAGGAGCATGGTCAGAAACCTAAATGTTCAAGTTGCCTTTTTGCAATACGTTTAAAACAATGTCTTTTCAAGCCACAGGGGCCAAAAAAAAAATTATGGATTTTTAGAGGTCATTATCAAGTTAGAAACAAAAAATTTGGATTATGTTTATAGGCACTCTCCCTGCATAAAGAGCGAGAAAGACAAACACACTAAGGAGAGAGGCACACCGGATGGGGTGTGCTTGCCGTACAAGTGTAAGTGAACGGATGGGATGTGCTTGCCGTACAAGTGTAAGTTAACGGATGGGGTGTGCTTGCCGTGCAAGTGTAAGTGGATGGTGGTCCCTTAGCGCTTATTGTATACTCTGGGAGACACTGAGATCGACAAGAGCATGTAAATTTACAGAGCCATGCCTCTGCCCCACCCCCGCCCTCACAAAGGGCAATGGGAACTCACAGCAAAATAAGGACGATGGCTTCTTTGGGACTGTCTCGGGTCTACACCAGCCGACTTGTGTGATATGATCTCGCTGTCTTTGGCTTTATGCTTTCTACTTTCAAAGCAGAGATGACTTTATTGAAACCTCTCACTGGTCTTTGGAGAAGGTGTTTGTTACATGTTTTTTCTTGTAATATGCCACATGGTAGGAAGTTTTTCTACATATAGGTACTTTATGGGGTTTTCTTTGTCACCCACCAGTCACTCAATCCCTCTCGGAGGAGGAATTCAACCAAGAACTAGCGCAGATTTGAATTCTCCACTTCCTTTCCCATGCCTTCCCTCTGCTTTAAGTTCCTGAGTACTTGCCTGTTCATAGTCTGCCTATTGTATATATCTTGTCTGTCTGTCCTGTCTGTCCTGCCTTCTTGTGCTTGCCCCTAACAAAGGGCTTTGTTCTGTTTCTATTGACATCGCAGAAAAAAAATGATACGGGAAAGAAATGAAAATGAGGAACTCCTTACAGAAATCTTTAGCAGAGTTTTACCAGAAAAGAAGTTACTTTGTTAAGCCGAAGTAGCTCAGTTGGGAGAGCGTTAGACTGAAGGAGTTTTACCAGAAAAGAAGTTACTTTGTTGACTCCAGCTGACTCCAAGAACAAAAAACTGCAAATAGATGCTATTGGCCTTCATCTACATGTGGTTTTTAACACTTATGGGACATTTGTTGTTCAAGGTTGCTCTCAACCTATTGGCTGGTTTCAGAAAATATTTACTACAGCACACTCATACACTTATACATTGTTGTGGACAGGGAAGAGTACATAAGTTAACATTAAAGCTATGCATTAGCTTATCTTGTAAAAGCTGGTTACATGGGAAATCAAAGGAATATTCAGGTTGGTTATGTTGCTCCCTTAAAGGTAGGTTAATCTTTTCTTGTTTGTGTGTTTGTTTTTTTGATTTTTGGAGACAGGGTTTCTTTTGTGTATCCCTGGCTGTCCTAGACTCACTTTGTAGACCAGGCTAGCTTCAAACTCACAGAGATCCACCTGCCTCTGCCTCCCAAGTGCTGGGCTTAAAGGCATGTGCCACGGCACCTGGTTAAAGGTAGGTTAATCTTAAATCTAAGCACACAGTAGGGCAGCAGGTTAAGTACATAGTCTTAAACCATCTCAAGGCGTATTATTAACTTGGATTCAAGGTCAAGTGAAAGTTCAGTCTCTTTTAAGGCAAAAAATAGTTTTAGAAAATGTATCTCTATAGACTACATAGTGAGTTTAAGGCCAGCCTGGAATACATAAGACACTACTTCAAAATAAGTTACAAGGACATACCACATTATGACTCCCTGTTGATGATGGGAACTAATAATGCAGGAATAACATGTTACAGGGTACTTGGAACATCTATTAAAAATAAGCCTAGACCCAGAACCTGGCAACTCTGTCCCTAGGAAGATATCCCATGGCAACAGAAATCCTGGCATCTAAGGTCATGTGTGGAAGAGTGTACCATTGTCCCTGCTGGCAGTAATGCAGAGGCTGGCCACCAAGAGGAAAGTGCAGAGCAATACAGAGTGCAGCCCCTCAGAGGAGGAGTTAGAGACCCCAAAGCACTGGAGGGAATTTCCTGAGGTGCTGATGAGTGCACAGAGTGAGAACCAGAAAGATATGGCTCATATCTCGCATCAGCGCACCTACCTGGCATATCTGACATTCTAGGCTCAACCCCAGAACTGAAAACCAAATCAAAACTAGCCAGGCTGTGGAGATGGGCTACCTGTGGGGTGTGATGGGGAAGTCTGTGCTTCTCAGAAAGCTCTATGCATGTGTTTGCACACAAAGAGAGACAATGAGGCAAGGCCACCAAGGGTTTACGAATTATCCTGGGAGGTAAGACTGAAGGTAGCTTTCATTTTCCTCCCCACAACTGCTTGGTCTCTTTAAATCTTTCCATGAGACTCACTGAAAGCAAACCACACCCATTCAAAGGTGCAAACCGAGGGAGGAGGCAGTGTCCTGGCAGAGGGACTTGAAGCTCCCAGCATGAAGCTACATGGCCTGGCTGTGAGGGACAAGCTAGGCTCACACACCCCTCAAGTTGACATTTTTAATTTTTGGAGGAAAGCCTGCAGCCCCTAACCACACCTCCCTGCCCCAGAAAAGCACTCTGTGCAGAACAAGAGCCTCTGTGAACTACCTTCAAGGTTATCAAAGGATGATCGATTTTTCAAAAAAAGCCCTTTCTATTTTGAGGTAGTTGCAGAGTTGCCTCCAGTTGCCAGGCACTCTCTGGCTCTTGATCCTCTGAAGCCCTTCTCCCTCTCAGAAGTGGATCTCCCTCCACAGGACGGCTCTCTGAACTTCTCAGAAGGTCCCTCTCTGTTGGGAACAGCTGCCAGAGTCACAGGATGACCCGGGGACCAGTGAATGCCCACTGCCAGCATCAAAAGACTTCAGAGTGCAGTGAGCACACTGCAAAATTGCAGAGCCATGGCCTGCCACTGTGACTTCTCATTCAGTGAACCTGGGGAACCTTGGGCACCTGGTTTGCTTTCTGTCTTTCTTCCTAGGTGGCAGGGATGGGATCCAGGACTGCAAGTGCTGGCCTGCTCCCCTTCTGTTGGCAATTATTAAATAGATGCTTCTCCTCGTGAGAGTTTATGGCCAAGTATGTATGTAGTTACATAGCCATTATCCCATCACTCCGAGGCTGAGGCAGGGGGACTGACATGAATTCTAATCTAGGTGCAAGATGAATATTTATTTAGAATAATTGGGGCCAGAGAGATGGCTCAATGTGTAAAAGCAATGCCACTGAGTCTGATGGCCTGAGTTCAATCCCTGGGTTTCACATTGTGAGAGAGCCAACTTCCATGGCGACCCCCCCCATACACACTCACACACACACAGACACACAGAATTAATTTTTTATTTAGAATAATAAAATACAACAAAGACAGAGTAAGACCTTGTGTAAACATATATGCATAGTACATAAATAACTTCACATTAAGCATTCATTTCTGAAGGAAAGATGCCAGTCTTCCCTAACTTCTGAACAATCATAAAAATTTACACATCACTCATAATGAGTCTGAGTTAGGAGAACCTTTCTGTTTGCATCAAAGTTTCCGATACTGGAGCCAGGTGGTTGTGGTGGCGACGGCAGCCGTGCATGCCTTTCATCCCAACACTTGGGAGGCAAGGGGACCTCTGAGTTCGAAGCCAACCTGGTCTACAGAGTGAGTTCCAGAAAGGCCAGGGCTGCATACACAGAAAAAGCCTGTCTCAAAAAAAAAAGTTTCCTCTACTTTCATTATAGAACTCTGAATGATCTATTTCTATGCGTTCTGCACAGAAGAGTGTTCCCAAATCATTACCCTATGAAGTCGCTCAAAACAGATGAAGAAAAAAAAAGTACCAAAAGATACTCCTGGTGGCTGGCTGCCAGGTGAGTAATTAATAGAATTATTATACTGTTTTTATGAGTCTTATAATGCTTCTAGTGTCTCGCTACATAAAACAAAATTTGTTGTATTTTGTTATTTTAAATAAAATTAATTTACATTTATGTGTGTGTGTCTCGCCCTGTGTATGTATGTATAATGTTCATGTGTCTGTGTTTATATATGTGCAGTGTGTGTGTGTGTGTGTGTGTGTGTGTGTGTGTGTGAGAGAGAGAGAGAGAGAGAGAGAGAGAGAGAGAGAGAGAGAAAGGACCACTGTGGGAGCTGGTTCTCTCCTTTCACCACGTGGGTTTCAGGTCATCAGACCCAGTGAGAGGTGTTTTACCCACTGAACCGTCTCTGTGGTCCCAATTATTCTAAATAAATACTGTCATTTGCATGGAACTTTGTAATTCTTCTTATGGAGGGCTCTTGATTTCAGAAGCTCTGGTACCATGAAACTAGTGTATCACACCGACATCTGTTCATGATCCATTCTTCTCTTAGCCATTAGCAGAACACTGTGGTATCATTTTTCTTCATGACTCTGAAAAAAAAATGCTTCTTTAAATAAAGAAATCCTCAAGACGGGTGTGGTGGCACACGCCTTTACTCCTAGCACTACATGGGCAGAGGCAGGAGGATCTCTGTGAGTTCGAGGCCAGCCTGGTCTACAAAGTGAAGTCAGAACAGCCAGGGCTACACAGAGAAACCCTGTCCTGAAAAACAAACAAAACAAAGAAATCCTTTTCTGGAGTCAGAGGGCTTATGCAACACTGTTCTGGCTAAACATACCAAACAGAAGCCTCTGGAAGAGTTTCCCAAAGTGCTGTTGCAAAGAACCATGGGCTGTGTGTGCATTTTGTATCTTCCTCTCCTGACTGGAATGACGATATGATGCGGAAGACACCAGTCACCTTGACACCATGAGTACACTATGAGGACAGAAATCCTTTGCTGAGGAGGGGATGGCAGGAGAAAGCGAGGGCTGGCTTACCTTGGGTTTCTTGTTAAGTGAGAAAAAGCAATTTAACATACTGTATAACAGTGTTTTGAAGGTCTTCTGGCCAAATGCAATCTGTTACTGATACACATGTATCAAATCAGGGCAAACTCAGAGGCTCTGGTAACAAAAACTTACTGTCTTTGCTCTAAACTAGAATGGCTGGCTCCCTTAAGCCCTCTGCAGGGACCGCTCCCCTGAAGCCCTCTGCAAGGACTGCTCCCCTGTGAGTTTCAGAAGCCTCCCCTCTGCCCCTTTCTCAAGCTGGGTGGTTGATCTTTGGTGTTATGGAGATGCCTTCAGGCTCACAAACTATTTCCTTCTCGTGCACCCATTTTCATAGGACCAGGAGTCAGACTGGATGAGGGGCCAGTGTGCTTCAGGATAACTGCATCTTAATTAATGACACCTGTAAGGTCCTGTTTGTAAACAAGGGCATATTGTGAGGTGGGGGGGGGGGCTTTGTCCCTGACACACCTCATCCCGAAGCTACCTGTTGTGTTCAAGCCACTAGCAAGCCCTACAGTCCTACTGCCTCACCCTTTCTGTTGTTCCAAGCTTTGCTACTCGGTCCCCATTTCAGTCCATGCCCTCGTTACAGCTGGTCTATTGTTAATGACATCCTTCGCGTTCCTCATAAATACTCCGGGTCCTTCATCCCCAGTTCTGGTAAAGTCTGCTAGCTCTAAAGTCAGGCATAGCCATGTGACTTTCATTAGCCAATGAAATGCAAGGGGCGTGCTGTGCTCTTTGAAGTGGGAGGGTGGCTTTTACAAACACCTGCTTTGGGCCACCTTTCCTTCACACTGCTCTGTAAATTGTGGATGGTCCTTCTGGCCCAATCTCCTAAGCATGGCCTGTGACAGACACCTATCAACACAGCCCCACTGACCCAAGCAGGATGAATAATGGAGGCAAGAAACAAGCCAGTGAGATTCTGTCTTGTTTGTTATGGCAGCTCAACAGAGTTTATCCTTACTGGTACATTAGAAAAGTGAGACTCTTTGGCCGGGCGTGGTGGCACACGCCTTTAATCCCAGCACTCAGGAGGCAGAGGCAGGCAGATCTCTGTGAGTTCGAGGCCACGCTGGTCTACAAAGCGAGTGGCTTGGTACACAGAGAAACCCTGTCTTGAAAAACAAAACAAAACAAAAAACAAACAAACAAATTGGACAGGAGTTTTCTCACGGTGAGACAAGTCTCAGGGTAAACTCTGCATGCTTTTCACAACCCATAAGATTTCACAGTGCCTATCCCGTCTTTCTCACCTTTCCAGTCTCCTCTCTGCCTTGAGATGGGCATTCTTTTTTTTAGACTCTCAAACATGCCCCATTGTCTTTAGATGTTGTTCCCTGGACCTGGATGCTCTTCTCCATCTTCGCTGGTTTGTCCACTACGGTATCCTTAGATCTTAGGGAACCACAGTAGGTCCTCAATATATACTTGTAGAACACCGAACAAATGTATCTCTGCCTAGCTAAATCTCCTGCAAAAACCCGGTTGCCATCGCATTTTCATGAAGTAGGTTTGGTGCGGTTTCGCTCAATGGTGGAGATTGTCAGAACCTTCGGCATCCTGGGTCTTCCCCTTACCAAATGTGACCTTGAACATTTCGCTCTAACCTCTGATGTTCAGATTTCCTATTTGCACAAAGCAGGGCAGATACCTCGCCATCGCTGCATCTTTCCCAGGATGGTCACCATCCCGTCGTGGTCGACCTCTGCGGGAAGGGCGAGTTTCCCAGGCCTGAGACTGGTCCCCCTGTTGCTTGACTCTGCGATGGCCAGGGGTCCGGATTAGGAGTATCCAGGCCTTCCAGGCCCAGTGCGCACGCTCGCCAGCGCCCAGAGCTGATGACCATCGCTTTGGGCTTTCGCCCCGGGGCGGGAGGACGCCACGCCCTACCCGCTGACTGGCAGGAGAACGCACCAATCGGAGGGACGACACGGGAGGGGGCGGGCCGCACTGAGAGCCGGCGCCCGGCGCCCACTGAACTGCATTCGCTAGCGTGCTGCGCCTGTCGCCGCTGTCCCCAGCATCGTGCACGGGTCCCCTACGGGCCGAGCCTCCTCGGCTAAGGTCCAGGTTTTCTTTATTTTTATTTTTTTCATGCATTCATTTTCTGTTCTGTCTAGTCCCTTCTAAGGCAGTGGCGACAGTGACAGCAGCGTAGGCGCGCGTGGGGAGGGGGTGGCCGGATAATGCGGCGCCTGGCTACTGCCCGGCTCGGGTCGGAGCGTCAAGCAGGTGAGTACAGGTATGCTGCGGAGGGAGGGGGCCGGGGACACCGCACCCAGTGGGCGGACCCTGCGGCGAGGACACCGCCACGGGTGTTGCCCGTCCTATCCCCACCCCCCAGCCTCCGCGACCCTCACCACCTCCCTGCACCATTCATCCCACCTCCTGGCCCCGCCCATCTTCCCTCCCCCACTCTCCCCAGACCCCCAACCTTTCCTGTGGCGGCCTTGCTCCCTGACACTGGCCCGTGGCTCCCCTGTGTCGCTCACGCCACCTCAGTTTCCACTCGTCTCGTCCTTACATCCCGGAGCTGAGGATGGGAGGGGACCCACTCGTGCCTCAGCGAGTGGCGCGGGGGGCGTGGTTGGCCGGCTGGTTCCTGTCCTGCAGGTCCCTGACTAGGTGGAGCCCAGGGTGTGTAGGGGAGGGG
The DNA here is from genome assembly GCA_907164525.1 of Lophiomys imhausi. NCBI lineage: Eukaryota > Metazoa > Chordata > Mammalia > Rodentia > Muridae > Lophiomys > Lophiomys imhausi. The sequence goes on from CAJQZJ010034048.1 coordinate 523,479, forward strand.
AGAGTGTGTGTGGAGGGGAGGCCGCCCTGGCGGTATCCCACCCCACGCACTGCACACGCTGCGGATGCCGGGCTACGCACACCCTAGCGCCGCTCCGCCCACGTGTGTGCAGGGGAGAAGGCTGGAGCGCCGTGAAGAAAGCCGGGTATCCACCCTGTGCCCGGCCACGCGCCCTGGGCGCACCGGGTCTCCTGGAAGGCCCCTGGATGGGCTCCGCGGTGCGGGGCACCTCGTCGCGTACCATACCGTGCTTCTGGCGATCAGACTGGCGACTGTCGGCCTCGTGTTAGGGATCTGCGCTGTGCTGCACATTCCTAGGCCTTCTGTCCATCATTCCATCCTCCCAGCTGCGAGATTCCGAGGATAGGCCCATTTAGGCCACTGGCCAGGTTGGAGCCTTTCGCTTCTCTTCCCGCACAGGAAGCTTTCTGCCAGTCTCTCCTCAGTGCTTTAAGCTCAAAAGCTCTGCTGACCCGTGCTCAGCCATCTGCCTTTAGTGCACACTCAGGCACACTGACTTTGGTCTTTGCTGTGCTGTTCCCATTTTGGGCACACCAATGCCTCCCAAAGCAGAAGAGGCGATGAGGGCAAGGACACCTGCTGTCATCTCCTGTAACTTGGGAGTCTCTGGTGTGTGGATAAGGCTTGGGGAGGAACTGGCTGTTTCTCCAGGACAGAGGGCTGGTTGATGACAGTTCCTTCAGCTGGGCAGGACAACTGGAAGGGACAGGTTTGAAGTGAGGTGTAGTGGGAAAGCTCATTTTGTGGGTTCATTTGTGAAGCTGAGGATTGCTGCAAAGTGTTCACTGTGACCTTGCTCCAGGTAGGACTGCTGAGGTATGCCAGGGAGTTGGAGGTGATTCTCACCTGGGCCTTTTCACATCAAGAAATCCTCAAGAGGTCTGTGGTCCCAGGAGACAAGACTGCCATTCCCTGTGCCACAAACCATCGGCAGTCTCACTGTCCCCATTGTGCAGCTTCCTTGGCCCACCTGATCCCTTTTCTCACTGTCCTGTCTCATCCACTTTTGTGTTTTGTGGTCATGTCTACACACAAAATGGACCCCCCCAATAATGTTCCCCTCTTGTCTGTCTGGGAAACTCTTGTTCATTCAATAAGACCCAGCCCTGGCGTTACATTTTTGTGGTTTTCCTCATTTGCCAGACTGTGCAGCTCCCTATCTGTACCTCCCAGGGCTTCACACAAATGTGCAACAACAGGATTTGTGTGGTTTCCCCCTCTGTCAGACTGGGAACTGAGATGTTTAGACCCTACTAAGAGTCTTCTCTAGAGGAGATTGAGAATTACTGTGGTCCCATTCTCTTGGGTGGCTCTCGTCCTCCAAGGTGATGAAATGGACCTACTAGACTCATCTATGTCCTGATTCTTATTGCTGTGAGGTCTTGGGCAAGAGCCCTAAACCCTCTCCCAGTGTGCATCTCCTGTATAAATGGGGGGCAGCGTTTGTCTTGTGCTGGTTTGTCTGGGGATCAGAGATGTGGTCTTCTTATTAAATGGCTGTGATGACAAGTGTGTCCTTTACAGAACAGACCCCTGTTCTGGCAGCTTTCTTTTGTCCTTCTCCAGGTAAGCTGATGATCCTAAGAAGCAGTCCTGGGTTGAGCTCAGGCCCCCATGGCTCTGTGTCTTTAGGCAAGGAACTCAGTCTCTGTGCTCTGTGGGAGGGGGGATTATATAAGGAGAGTAGGTTGCATTGCTCTACCTCCCACTTCTGCCATGAGGGCTCTTATTTTAGCCACACCATGCCATGCAGGTACAGATCATGTGATGAAGAGGGGCAGAAGATCAGTGAGCCTTCCTCTCAACAGCTGCCTCACTGGATCTCCTGATCCCTGCAGTATATCACCACCTTCCCACAGGGCTAGCATAAATTTTGAGGTACGGTCTCCTTGCTTTCTGTGGAAACATGCCACTGTAATAGCTTCCTAGCCATTAGGGCTGCTGTAGTTAGAGGCTCAGAAGAGGATCCTGGGCTGACCAGCAATCTCCCCTCCCCACCCTACCCCAACTCCAAAGTTTGGGGAAGTGCCCTCTTTGCTTATGTGGTTCCACAGGCAGCTGAAGGCAGAGAGGCCACCAGCAGCATCAGCATAGGGGGTGGGATGGAGCAACTCTGCGAGCCTGGGGTGGAAGTGGAGAAGGTGTCAGGCAGTCGTGGTGGCACACACATTTAATCCCAGCACTTGGGAGGTAGAGGCAGGCGAATCTCTGTGAGTTCGAGTCCAGCCTGGTCTACAAAGTGAGTCCAGAATAGCCAAGGCTCTGTTACGCAGAGGAACCCTGTCCCGAAAACCCAAGGGGGGAAAAAAAAAGAAAGAAAGAGTAGAAGGCAGGAGTCTCATAGGAAGGGGACACAAGGACAGTGATGACTTGGGAGAGGTAGTTGGGTGCTGGGTCAAAGCCCTGGCTGTGGGTCTGGAGAGATGGCTCAGCAGGTAAGAGCACTTGCTACTCTTTAAGAGGACCTGGCTTGGGTTTCTAGCGCCTATATGGCAGCTCTCAACCATCTCTAACTCCAGTTCCAGGAGGTTCTATGCCCCTTCCTGGGCCTCTGCAGGCAGTGGGTATGTAAATGGTGCACAGGGATACACACAGGCACGATATTCATAAAATAAAAATAAATCTTTTAAGGGAAGACCCTGGCTGGAAGCAGAAGAGAGAAGGCCAGCATTCTGAGGGCACCACAGAGGATGGGAGGTGACGGGTTGGGGGGTGGCACTCTGCACTTGCCTCTGGCTCTGATGTGCCTTTTCTGAGCTGCCCAGGAAGTGTTGTGCTGCTCATGACCTTGCATAGTGGGTCGGCTGATGTCATAGTTCTTGGACCAGCATAGCAAAGCTCTTACCAAGCACTAGAGTCCACACCAGGGTTGGCAGCTAGTACTCTTGTGAATACAGTTATTGGAACACAGCCCTGCCCTACCTTTTTTGTGCAGGATGGCCAGTGGCTGCTGTGGCTTGGACGTGGCAGAACTGGTGTGGTAGGCAGAGGGGCTGCTGCCCTATGGACTGTGCTGTCTCTGATTCAGTTGATCTTGAGGCCCAGTGGGGGAATCTCTTCCCAAAGGGCACACAGAGGCTCAACAGCCTGTTCAGGTCACATAGCCAATGATTTTGAAGGCAGGAAGCCAGTGTTCTTTATTTCCTTGTCCTCCCCCCTTGGAGCTTTATACTTTAATTTTATACTCGCCACTCATTGACTTTTACCATGTTTGTGGGGTACAGGGTATGGCATATCTTACATCTAATGTCAAAGTTTGCTGAGGATTTGCTGATCAATTCTTAAAATGTTTTTGCATTAATTGCATATTTACTATCTAACAATGGCTATTATAGTAATCCTTATTAAGTGCACAGTTTGTGGCATTAAGCACATTTGCACTGCTCTGCAGCTGTGGCTGTCATCCATTTCCAGAACTTTCTATCATCCAAAACTTCAGTGTGAGTTCTTCTCTGACCCTCACTGCCCAGTGCAAATGTCAGCCTCAGCTTCAACGCCAGCTTTGCCATTTAGCAGTTAACTATGCAAATGTCTCCACCCTTCAGGATCCCATGCATTTTAGTTTCCTCCTTTGGTGAGAGTTGATGGGGCTGGTGTCATAGTTTTTGTCAGCCTGACACAGACCTGGACGTACTTTAGAAGGGGAGTTTGAATTGAGGAATTGCCTCCATCAGATTAGTCTGTGGGCATGTTGTGGAGCATTGTCTTGATTGGCAATTGATGTAGGAGGGCCCAGCCCACCGTGGACTGCGCCACTCCTGGGAAGTAGATACTGGGTTGTATATGAAAGCAGGTTGAGTAAGCCAGGGGGAGCAAGCCAGTAAGCAGCATTCCTCCATGGCCTCTGCTTTAATTCCTGCCTACGAGTTTGCCTCAAGTCCCTGCCCTGGCTTCCCTCAATGACCAATTGTAATCTGTAACACTCCCACCCCTCCCCCTTGAAGTTGCTATGGGTCAATATTTTGTCACATCAGCAGAAAGCAAACTAGACCAGAAATTGATACCGAGGGGTGGTGCTGTCATGGACATGACAATGTTGTTTGGTGGAAGCATTTGAAGCCTTGAGCTAGAAAAATCATTGAGTGTTCAGAGCTTAATGGGCTGGTCGGTGGGCACTTAGAATATGTGATGCTGAGGGCAATGCAGAAATTGGAGGCCTGGCTTGTGAAGCTTCAGAGAGAAGTTTGAGAGTCCCTCAAAGACTCTATTGGGTCCATTCATGTGATATTTTGAGTGGAGAATCTGTAGTTTCTGGTCAGCTGGGGCAAGAATCAACAGTGATGAATAAAAAGCCGGCATCACTGAAATGAAATCTTCTGGGAGGTATTTCCTCTGGCTTAGCACATAGTCGCTGTGGTCCAGAAGGGGCCAAGGCTGCATCTCAAGCTGGCAGCAGAACTTGATAATGTGTAAGAGTCTTTTAGGTGGTACTGATTTTGAAGGCATGAAGGGGTCATGGATCGCAGCTGAGGGTTGGCACCATAAGAGTCCAGGACAGGCCATTGGTGAAGGTACCGCCTCGATAGCAGTGAAAATCTCAGGATTGAAGGGGTCATGGAGAGCAGCTGAAGTTTGAAGGCCAAGAGAGGCCACTGTGGAAGGTATTGCTACGGAGACTCCAGAATATTGGAGGTCCTGGCACCATGGAACATCTGGCAAGGACAGTAGCAGGTGGGAAGTAGAGCTGACAAGACAAGCTGTGTGCTGTGGATAGCAGAACTGGAGAGGTGGATGTAACCAAGTTATTCAGAGTCCAGAAAATCATGAGTGAGTCCCAGATGGACATTGAGCTTTTCACACCATTGAGTGTTGGTTTTATTTTGGTTTGATTGTAACTGTGGCTTGCTACATATTATATGAATATAACAAGTTGCATTCTTGATTTGTATTTTACAGGTGTCCACAGTTAATAGACTTTGGATTTTTTCTTCTCTCTCGGTTTATTAAGACAGGGTTTCTCTGTGTGTCCTTGGCTGCCCTGGACTCACTTTGGAAACCAGGCTAGCCTCAAACTCACAGAGATCCACTTCCCTCTGCCTCCTGAGTGCTGGGATTAAAGGTGTGTGCCACCACGCCTGGCTAGACTTTGGATTTTTAATTTTTTTTATATTTTATGTGTGTGAGTGTTTTGCCTGCATGTTATGTAAGCACACCGTGTGTGTGTGTGTGTGTGTGTGTGTGTGTGTGTGTGTGTGTGTGTGTCTGCCTGGTGCTTGCAGAGATCAGAAAGGAACATCAGACTTGGAACTGGAGTTACAAATGGTTGTGTGCCACCATGTTGGTGCTGGGAATCAAACCCTGGTCCTCTACAAGAGCAGCCAGTGCTCTTAACCATGGAGCCATCTCTCTAGACTCTGGATTTTTATTTATAAAAATGTCAGATTTATTTTATTTTATGTGTTTGCCTGTATGCATGTATGTATGTATGTGCACCATGTATGTGCCTATGGATGGTTGTGAGCCATCACATGGGTGCTGGGGACTGAACTAGGTCATCTGTAAGAGCTCTAATGCTCTTAACTGCTGAACTGCCTCAGCAGCCCTGATGTTGGATTTTTAAAGAAACTGTGGACTATAAAATCATTGAAAAAAATTAAAATAATGCAGCTTTTAAAATTGGACTGTATTTTATATGGTGACAATAGCATAAGATCTTAGGGCCAAGGAATGAAAGAGTATGGCTTAATGTGATGTGTTTGTGTCTCAGAGTTGACTAGGGGTGGGATGCCATAGTTGAAATTCTTTTTAAAAGACACTATTTATTTATTGAGGAGAGAGTACCTTCCACAGCTGCATGTGGAGGTGAGAGGACAACTCGTGGGAGTTGGTTCTCTCCTTCCACTGGGTGGGACCTGGGGATGGAACTCAGGTCGACAGGCGTGGCATATACTGAGCCGTTTCCCACAGTTTGTTTTGTCAGCTTGACACAGACCTGGACACTCCTGGGAAGGGGGAATGTGGGTTGAGGAATTGCCTCCATCAGACTGGCCTGTGAACCTGTCTCTGGAGCATTGTCTTGGTGTGAGGTGTCAGATGTGATCTGAGAAGGCCCAGCCCATTGAGGGTGATGCCACTCCTGTGTAGGTGGGCCTGGGTATGTGTACGAAAGCAGCAGGAGCAAGCCAGGAAGCAGCATTCCTTCTGTTCCTGCCTTGAGTTCCTGTCCTGACTTCCTTGGATGACAGACTGTAACCTGTAAGAGGAAACAAACCCTAACTTCCCCGGCTCCAGGTTGCTTTTGGTCAGTGCTGTATCACAGCAACAGAAAGTGAAGCAGAATACTGGGTTTCCATACTTGCAAATCCCCGGAACACAAGGATGTGGCAAGAGATGGGAAAGGCTTTGTCTAGCATTGTGCAGCAGACAGAAGCAGCGAGGTTGTGTCCTGGGGCAGCACATTCAGGCAGCTATTGGGTCATTCTGTGCTGTTCAGTGTGGCCTGAGTGTGGCCTCTCCCCTCTGTCCAGGACCTGGATGTATCCTCCGTACCCTTCAGTGCCCTGATGACCTAACCATGGCAACCTGGACTGGGCTCTGGCTGCCTTGCTCTCTCTCCCCATGGCCTTGGCTTGGCTGAAGGACCACTCAGGAATGAAAGAAGTTCTGTGTGCACCAGTGAGGACTGGGCTCTGTGGTGGTAATGTGCTTGTGTATTCCAGGTCAGAGGGACATGCTGGCTCAGCTTTCTGGCCTCTAGCCTCTCCCTTGCACTGTGTTGAGTCCAGAGCCTTTGATACTTTCAAAGGATGGAGGCAGTAAGATGTGCCATGGGAGGGGTGTCCTGCTTCCCAGGAGAACTGAGGCATAAAAGTCATGTGAGTGGTGACAGATGACGTGGCTCTTTCTTCTCCTGTGTCCCTTTTGGTCCTGTTCTGGAGGCCAGCACTGGACCTGTGCCCTGCAACACAGGGCACTGTTTAATGATGCCACAATCTGCATCTTCCATTGAGGTTTTTCGAGTCAGGGGTTTCTCTGTGTATCCTTGGCTGTCCTGGACTCACTTTGTAGACCAGGCTAACCTCGAACTCACAGAGATCCACCTGTCTCTGCCTCCCAAGTGCTGGGATTAAAAGCGTGCATCACCTTGCCCGGCTTTCCCCCCCCCCCCCCCCTTTTAAAAAAACTCTTCTACCTGACTCCCCTTAAAAATAAAACTGAGATAAATTCACAGAACATGAAGCTAACCACACCAAAGTGTAATTTGACAGTATTTAGTACATGCAGAGTACAGCCATCCTTGCCTAGTGGAGACCATTTTTTGCACTGTTTGAAAAGTCCATGCCTGTTAGCTGTTGCTCCCCATTGCCCGCCCCTCCTGACCTCCAGTCCCTACATCACCTTCAGCCTCTGTTTCTACCCTTTTTTCCTTTCTTTTTGGAAGATTCATGTAAGTAGGACCGTGCCATGGCCTCATTTTTGTGACTGACTTCTTTTGTTCAACTTGTTTTTAAGGTTTGCCCACGTGCGGCAGGTGTCAGTGCTTTGTCCTTTTTTTGTGGCTGAATATTCTTTCAGTGTGTGAGTCTCCACTCCTTTTTGATGGACATTCTGGTCCTTTCCACCCTTGGTGGCTGTGAGAGGTGGTGAAGACTGCATACAGTGTCATCCCAACTTTCTTCTCTTCCACATTATTATCATCAGATCAACCACAGGTCAAATGGTGGTAATGGGTCATCCATGCCCGGCAATGTGCTGGGGAGCATCTGACCAGCAGACGGGTTTATTGGTTCCTCATCTCCCCAGCAAGAGCATGGGAAAACCCTGAAACTGGAGAGAGGAGGTGAGGACTGGGGGGATGGCCAGGAGAGACAGCTGGCACAGTGCAGGGAACCCTAGCCACCTCTCTGCTGGTTTCTGGAACACGCCTGACTCTTGCTGTGAGGGGTGTTTCTGTTTGCTATTTGTTGGAAGGCTGTCCTCTGCCCTGGTCCCAGCTGACTGCTTGGCATCCTTCCCATTTTAAATTGCTGTCGCAGGTAGGGACTCCACTTTCCCCTTGTCCTTGCTTCAGTTTCCTTCTGAGAGTCATCATGGTCTGAAAAGACTTTGTTTCCTCCTCCTCCTCCTCCTCCTCCTCCTCCTCCTCCTCCTCCTCCTTTTCTTTTCTTCATTTGGTTTTTTGAGACAGAGTTTCACTGTGTAATACTGACTGTCCTGGACTCACTTTGTAGACCAGACTGGCCTCGAACTCACAGAGATCCACCTGCCTCTGCCTCCCAAATGCTGATTCCCCTTCTTCCTTTTTCTTCTTTTGGTTTTTTGAGACAGAGTTTCACTGTGTAATAGTCCTGACTGTCCTGGACTCACTTTGTAGACCAGGCTAGCCTCAAACTCACAGAGATCCACCTGCCTCTACTTCCAGAGTGCTGGGATTAAAGGTGTGCGTCCCACACCCAGCTCTGTTTCCTCCTCCTCCTCCTCCTCCTCCTCCTCCTCCTCCTCCTCCTCCTCCTCCTCCTCCTTCTTCTTCTTCTTCTTCATGTCCCACACCCCACCCCAAGCTGGAATAAAACATCATGCAGGCGGAAAATCATTTCCCAGGTTTTCTTGACTCTCAGAGCCAGGCACCCAGATGATGTCCTTGTGTACTAAACACACATTGCTGTGGCATGTGGTGGGGGGTGACCTAATTTCCCCCACGCTGCCTTGTGAGCTTGGGGTTCAAGGACACATGCCTTAATCTTTCTGGGTTCTACTTCCTCTGTGAAATTTGGAAGATGTCCTTGCTTCTCCTGGGACTTCTGTTGCTAATGCATGGAAGGATAGCCCAGCATAAGTTTTGTGGTGTCCCTGCTGGAGGTGTGCAAGTTGTGCTTATCAGACTGTGAATGTATTTCCTCAGGCTTGGAGGGAGCTCAGGTGTCTGTGTTGGATGATGAAGCTTAGACCTCCGGAGCTTAGCTGCTGTGTGATAGTAGCTACTCTACAGCGCTGATCCTGGGTACTGAGGTGTGGCTCCAGCAGGCATGAGGACAGACTTTCTAATGTGAATAAATTCAAGGGTGAGTTGAGTGTGAGCATGTGGGCAGATGGTCCCACTCTGGATATTTTGGGCTAAATGAAAGGCACTGTTAGTTATTATCTGTTACCTTTTCCATTTTTATGATGTAATTGATAGACTATTTAAAGTGGCAGGTTGGTGGGAGAGGCTCAGGGGCCGAAGACCGCCTGCACGAGGCCTGGCTCTGCACAACCGAAGTGACAGCGTCCCTTTTGGGCAGTGCTGGCTGTAGACTGAAGCTCCTTGAGGCTAAGTGCTGGTGGGACAAGGTGTTCACACCCTTAGGGTTCCCACCCCAGCTCTGCCTTTTGTTGCCTGTGTGACTTTGGGCCAGGGAGGTTTGTGGTTCTTTGCCTTCCTGCTCTGTGAACAAGAAGTTCAGCCTGGGAAGTCAGGCATGGTGGTACATGCCTTTAATCTCAGCACTCTAGAGGCAGAGGCAGGAGGGGTATCAGGTCTCACCAAACAGGAGTTATGGTGGACTATAAGCCACAAGCATGTGTAGATTCCTGGAAACGAACTTGGATCCTCTGCAAGAGCTACCAGTGCTCTTAGCTACTGACTGAGCCTTCTCTCCAGCCTCCAACTTCCGGAATCTTATACGCCCTCTCCCTCTTCTGTGTTGGGATGTTTCCTAGTTGTTATAGACAGATTGAATGAATGAAAATTTGGGACTGTCCCTGGAGCATCCTCAGGGCAGGGAGTGGGCTAGCTTCAGTCACCTGTGCTGTCCTCCTGCTGTTCCTGACCAAGCAGTCTCTGGATGTTTGCCTTTCCTGCTCAGCTAATGACATGCCTCCATTTGGAGCTCAGCTCTATCACCAGCTTTCCTCCCAAGAACCTTCTATCATGCCCCATTCCAGGAAGGGTCAAGCACATCTCCAGGATTCTTGCCACCTCAAGCATTCTCTATGACTAACCTAGACACTTGTGTTTCAGCTGCTAGTAACTTGTGTGCATCCCTGTAAGGGTGCCATGAGGGGAAAGTGCTGTTCACTCACAGTGGGATCCAGATTCTGATGCAAACAGAACACTCAGTAGGTCTACAGGCTTAGTTTTTGGCTCTTTGGCCTCAGGTTGCTTTGATGTCAGTTCTGGGTTGGGCACATACATAAACTAAAGTCAGTGGGCCTGATTTCCTTGGATCCACTTAGCCTTGGTAAGGTCACCATGTGACCTGGGTAGCCACCTCCAGTGATAGCATAGCAGTTTGAGACCCAGATGCCACACTAGTGCACCTCACTCTGTCAATCAGCCCGAGAATGACAGCTAGGGCGTATGGGTAAAACTCTTCCTCTACTCTTTTAATGGTGCAGGGACAGGAAGTGTTTGAAAAAATGTTCTTCTGACTCTATATTCATGGAAGGCCACCTTGCATTTCCTTTCTCCTCATTGCACCTTAGGATACTCTATGGAAGGCATACCTCTCTGTTGCTGGCAGGGCTGCCTGCTGGGCTAGGTTGTCAGGTGAGCAAACACTAAGCTGTCTTTGGATCTCTCTGATGAGGTTTGGAGCCTGCCAGGCTCAGGGTAGCAGCAGCTTCTTTTTACCAACTGAAAAAGCAAAAGGGCGGTGAGCCCTAGCTGTGTCTGGCCTCTTTACTAAACTGGTACTAAAATGGGTGTTTCACTGATGTTATGTGCCTGGAAACATCACAGTGGTTCAGCATGGGTCCAGTTCACAAGGGTCTGAGTAACAGAACTCCATGTTTCCATAGGCTTTGCTTCAAGACACAAAGGAGTCCTGTTGCTGTAGGGTATCAGAAACGGGGGTCCTCCAGCAGAAGACAGAGAAGGGTGCAGACTCACCCATCTCATTACATAAGTTTTAGATTCACAAGTGCCCAGGTTGCTGGGTAGAAGCTGTCTTTCAGGTTTTGCTGGTCAGGAGAGTTTTGCTGGTAAGCTAGGGGGTCTAGTCGTGTCTCTTGGGCATCGAGGGTGGCTGAGAGCTTGGGGTGCCTCCTGATATGTTCACTTCAGTGGGTGCATAAAGCAGCTTTCTCGGCACCCATGTCAATGTCCTGAAGAGCAAGGCATGATGTTTGAAAATTTCGGCCGCCACCACCCCACCTTGGTCTGAAGCCCTGGGCTGCCACGATATGTCATGAAGGAGGTACCCAAAACATAATGACCTCATCCTGCCTTCTGGTGATATCATCTTGAGGACCTTAGATGCCCCAGCTGCGGAGGCTGGCACCGGGCATTTTAAAATGTAGCTGGTCTCCTGCAACTGTTCGATGAAGGGTCGATTTGCTTCCGTTTACTGGCACCAGATAGGGAGAAACATGATGGATTTGAAAGCGAGCCACTTAAGAAGCTTAAAATTGTCTTTCTACATTAAACAGAAATAGCTCTTTGAAATCTTTGCTCTGGAATTATATGCTGAGTGTAGTGCCTGCTTCATTTAATGCAAATGAGAACAATTAAGGAGGGACAGGGGAACAAAAGTGACAAAACGTGGAAATTAATGGGCGAGGGGGAGTCAAGTTAGTTTCCTTCAGGGATTTGAGACATGAGTCTGCCCGTGCTCCAGTAGATGTCATAAACCCATGCACACACTGGCGTGGGTGTTGAGTGGTCTCAGTGGGTTTAATAAAAACAGAGCACATCCATTTAGGAGGGAAACATCGTTGGTGGGGTAGGGGAGGAGCTGTAGTGGAGCGAATGGGGATGAATTTGATTAAAAAAATTATATGCATATATAAAATTATTAAACAATAATAAAAGAGTAAAAAGGCAAAATGGCAGAGGCAAATCTGGTCCTACCAATAACACTATTAAACAGGAATTTGTTAAACAATCAAAAGGTGAATATTTTCAGAATGCATAAAGCGTATGATTCAACTATATGCTATCTCAGTTCGCCTGATCTATTGTAACAAAATACCTTAGGCTGGGAGCTTGTAAATAAAAGAAAATCAATGTTTTTCACACGTTCTGGAGGGTGGTAGTCTAACTTAGGACACCTAAATATTGCATGTCTGGTGAGTCAGGCTCCCTGATGAGTCCTCCCGAGGCAGGAAAGGCTGCCTGGCTCTCAGGTCTAATCCTATCTGTGAGGGCAGAGCTTCACCCATCACCTCCCTGCCCTACCTCAGGCCATCTCATTTGTTAGGTTTTAACAGGTGAATTCTGTGGATGTAAGCCCCTGGACCACAGCACTGGCCTTGTGAGACACACTTTAGATCCAGAGATGTAAACAGATGTGGAAAGATGGGACTAGAAAACCAGAGAAGTCAGAGTAGCAGTGTGGTATCAAACAGAATAGACTGTAAAATAAAACAATTATTAGAGATGAAGCACTCCATTTTATAAGGATAAAAGACAGGATTGGCTCCACAGGACTGGATAGCAACTATAAACACCCCCTCACTTAACAACATAGCACCAAAATCCATGAGCAGAACCCCAAAAGTGAAGGGAAGTATTCAATAATAACATCCACTCACATACTTCATTGCCTTGCATGGTTTGCGGCGCTGGGGATGAGACCCAGGTCCTCGAATACACTAGACAGTGCTCTCCCGCTGAGGTACACCTTCCACCCACTAGCCCACTCCTTTTAAAATTTTCTGAATTTTGAGCATTTTTTATTCCTTGAGATTTTTATGAATGAATACCATGTATTTTGGTCCTATTTATCCCCCACTCCCCTTTCAGCTCCTCCTGGATCTTCCCCTCCTAGTACCCAACCACTCTTACCCACTTCATGCTCTCTTCTTTTTTCTTGTAACCCAAGGAGTTCAGTTGCTGGCAGTATATGCCATGTGCACACAGGGGTGGGACTATGTGGCAACCTATCAGGGGCCATGCCCCTGAAAAGAAATGACTCTCCCTTCTCCAGCAGCCATTGGCTACCAACAGCTCCTCCGCTGGGGGCGGGGGCTCAAGAGCCCCTCCCCTTCCATGCTCAATGTTGACTGGCTGGATGGCGTGCAGGCACCAGCTGTTGTGAGTTCATGAGTGTGTTGGTCCTGTCATGCCCAGAAGACACTGATACATGCCTCCTGTTCTCAGTACCTTTTCCCACCATGTTCCCTGAGATAGGGCTAGGGGTGCTATAGATGTCCCTTTAGAGCTGAGCAAGCACAGTCACGTTTTCTCAGCACGTATTCTAGCTGGCTGTGAATCCTCCACTAACTGTGGTTGTGAAAGCAAGGTTCTCAGATGAGGGCTGAGAGCAGCACACCTGTTAATGGACGGGACAACTGGACAGACATTGACAAGGACAGGGAAATTTGAGCAAACCTGTAAAACCACTCACTGTAATAGGCCCTTGTAGAGGCCAGCAGAGGGTGCAGAGTCCTTCCTTGGGTGACATCCAAGGCCCCACTTTTCCTTCTGCTTCAACATCCCGCAATCCTTCCTACCCCTTACTCCCTGGATGGTTTGTTCTGGCCTGCTATGGCACGTTTCCTAGCCTTTCCTCAGTCTCTTCATGACTGTCACCCTTCACCTACCCACCCTGCCTGCTGATTTTGTCCATGATCAACCCAAGGAATTCTTTTTTGCCCCCAACGCTGATAACCCCGGACTCCTTCCACAGACCAGCCTTCCTTGGGACTCGGGATCCTCTCCAGTCCGCTTCCCCTTCCCTTGCTTGGCTCCAGGCTCTACCCACCCTGGTGGATGCTTGGCTCTGCCTGCCCATCTCCGCTTTCAGCACTGATGGGACCGCTGTGGGGGCGGGGCCTGCTGCTGCTTCTGCTCCTGCTCACTGCACAGAGGGATTGGAAGTGGGCTTCTGCACTGAGGTGATGCAGTGTTCATTTGTAGACTAGACACACCGTCAGTGAAGCTTTAGCAGGAGCATTGATCCTGACCTGGGGAAGGGTGTGGAACATGGAGTGCAAGGAACCCTTCTAAAGGGGTTGCGCAGTGAGCAAATAGAGGAGAGTTTCTGGAATAGGGGTTCCAGTTGGCAGTGGCAACAGTAGCTCCAGGAAGCTTTTCATGGCCTCACATCCTCTGGTCCTTGCCTTTGAGCAGCCTGTCTCTTAAGTCTTTTGGAGCTTCTGACAGGCCCTCCAAATGGAGAACTGCACAGCAAGGGTGTTTTCCCTAAAGTACTTGTCTGGTCCCTGTTAATGTAGGAATTTCTGTCCTCCCCTGCTGACTCTGAGGGTGGCCTGGGGACCTTGGCTGGGTGCAGGGTGCAGGGCCCTTCCTGTGAATATAGGCACGGCCTTCAAACTGGTGCCCAAGGGACAGTGTTCTTGACTTCTAGTACCTTCTTGCAGAAGGAAGAAGTCCTATCCCTCACACTGTGTTCTGCCTTCATGGGACGGTGGATGTGGTTGCATGTCTAGGAAAGGAGGGAAGGCTGAGGGGTGAAAAGAAGCTGGGGGTCAGGATCTCGGGAGGGGTGTCCAGAGGATCTGTGTTTGGCTTGTACTTGTTGCCTGGTGATGTTTTGGGGTCCGTTTGCCAATGGCAGGGCCCACGGATGGTTTCCACCCATTCACTAGGCACAGCAGTCCCTGAGCAGTGAGATACCTGTACCCCTCTGTGGTATGTCTCCTCATCCTCAGAATAAGGTATATAAAGTGACTTTTTAATTGATTATTTTTAAACATGTGTGTTTATTTATGTGTGGTATGTGCACATGTGTGCGGCATGTGCATGTCTGTGCCTGAGTGGAGCCAGCTGAGAATGTCGGCTGTCCTGCTCTGTCGCTCTCTCCACCTTGTTCCTTTGAGACGGGGCCTCTCACTGAACCTGGAGCTGGGCTAGCAAGCTCCAGCAGTCCTCCTGTCTCAGTCCCTCCCACAGGACTGTAGTTACAGGCACACGTGGCCACACCTAGATCTTTATGTGGGCTTTGGAGATTTGAACTCAGGTCCTCATGCTTGTGCAGCAAGGGCTGTTACTCAGCCTTAACCCTGTTAAAAAAAAAAAAACAGCAAAACCACTCTGTTCTTATAAACAGAACAGGGGAGTGATAGCTTCTCATCCAGTTTATCCTCTTTAAGTTCATTTGTCGTTTGCAAGCTCAACTCTTTATCTCAGCCAACATTGTGGTTTTTTTTTTTCTTGAAGACTATTTTATTTTGATGAATTTAACATATGGAAAAAGAAGTCTGGGAGACAGGCCACTGTTGTCAGAGCAGCCTGTGGCATGCTGATTGACAGTAGGTTTGACTGTCGCCATGGAAACGTCCTGTGTGGTGACAATGTGCACAATGTTCCTGCAACTGGTAACATCCATAAGCTATGTAAGCTCAGGTCTCTTCCCAGGAAAGGCTGTACCCAAGACCAGGATGATGATGATTACTCATGGGGCAGCCTGGAAATTACTACACCTAGAATGAGGCAAAACCAGGCTGAGACTGTCAGTGTCGGCCTCCCAGCCTCCAACAACTTCAAGACATACCTGAGACTTCATGCATCTGAATTTGAAAAATGGGTTCTCAGCCCTGAGTGCCGAAGATCTTGCTCTGTTTCAGACATTGGTCAATCTCCTCCATCTGGCCCTTGGGTCTGCGTGCTGTTGTGAGGATGTGTCAGCATCATGGTTAGCTCTTCTGTTCCAACCTCCAAGCATCAAGGCTGAGAGCCTTCAGGACCACCATTTGATGAGGAGGCCAGGGGCTGTGTTGGAGCCCACACTTGCCTTTCCTCTAAGTATCTGAAACCCAGCATGGTCCTGTGTCTCCTGGAGTGTTCAAGGGTCTTTCTCCACTTCTCCCTTGGAGTAGCTCTGGATTTATAGGGAACATTTGGGAAGTTGAACAGATGAGCTGAGTCAGGGTAGCATATTCGCGAAACTCTTGCCTCGCCCTGTCACCTCACTGCTGAAGGGACTCCTACAGCAGACATGAAGCACAGACTCCTGTCACTACCTGTGTGGGCCACTCTAAGAAAACCCAGAGGCTGAGACTTCCAACAGAGTTTGCCTCTCATAGTGTCACAGAGTGAAGTCAAGGTTCTAGGCTGTTCCGGTCTGGTGAGGTCCTCTTTGTGGGTTGCAGGTGACATTGTTCTCCTGTGCCCTCCTATGGTGGCAACAGGTAGAAGCAAGTTTTCTTTTGTCCTGAGGTCACTTTTCTATCACGAGGGCTCCCAAAGGCCCTGCCCCCTCACACTGCAACACTCTACTAGGAGTGTAGCATATGAACCTTAGAAATCCCAACTGTCCTCCACTAGGGAGCTGCCTGCCTTCTCTAACCACACCAGGCCCTGCCTTTGTCCTGTCTGCTGCTGTGCCCTTCCCCTGCCACACCCTTCCTGGTACCTCCAACATGGTCCAGGCCCCTCAACTCAGGTACTTCTCTCACATCCTGCACCTCTCACTGTCCCAGGCTGGTCCCACCATGTAGCTCTTCCACATTTCTTTCTCCCCCAGAACAGTTAAATTCAGGGAGGAGCTGTACTGGATTCATGTGAGACTCCAGTGGTCAGCACCAGGTCCAGGGTGGAGCAGACACAGGGATGCTGCTGGGTCACTGAGTGAGTGAAACTTGGGGTCCCTGCTGCTCTGCCTGTCTAGGTGCCTCTCACCTCCCTTAGACTCCCGTAAGTTCTTATTTTACCACAGCTAAGGCCCACTTCAAATGTCCCTCCATCACATGGGTCCTCGTGGCTCCTGGGTCTATGCACTACCTGGCTTAGTTATGGTATCTTCCCAACTCAACTGGGAGCTCCTTCTGCATGTGTATGTATGTTGGGGAGAGGGTGGCATCAGGACGCCCACCCTAGGGTTGGTACTGTGAGAGGGTCTGCAGATGACCTCAGGCCGGAATTCTGATCTCCCTCACTACCTCCTGAGCTGCTGTGACACTGGTGAGTAAACCCACAGGGGCTGAGCACCCCACCCTCTGAGCTCCAAGTCCCTTCCTCTCCTGTTTCATTACCCTTAACACACTTCCTGGAGATTCTTGAGAGAAACCGTGACATCTGTGAACTCTGTGTTCCCCGCCCGCCTTCTGGGTCCTTGGCGTATCTCTTAGCCGATCTGTGTACACAGCAGGTGCACCCTGTTGAGAGTACCCTGTGCACGTCAAGCCACACTGAGCATGGAAAGGATGTGGAAACCACAGAAAGAAGTTATTCTTTGCTTGGGCCTCACCAACCATTCCTACCTATTCCCGGTGGTGTGTTTACTCTTGGCCTCTTGACTCCATTCAGCAGAGTTGGGACAGAAACAACAGGAGGAGGGAGAAGGCCTTTGGGGAGACCTTTTAAGGGTCCTGTGCACATTAATAAAGGATTCCTGGATGCTGCAGGCAGTCTTCCCAGAGCTGATGAGGAACGGCAGACTTTTCATTCTGGTGGGGATATTAGCAAATTCTTACAGCCCATCTGAAGCTGAATTCTTCCAGACAAAATAAGGAAAAATGATAGGTCTTTCTCCAAGAAACCCAGAGCACAAAATAATGAGTCAGTTATCCCCAGGGTTTTATGGGATCTCTGGATTCGGGCTCTTTATCTTATGAATGCAGTTAGCTTGGTCTTCGATAGACTTGATGGGCAATCTTGTGGTTCTAGCCTCAGGTCCTAGCATAATAAATGGTCCCTAGAAGCCACACCCCAGAACAGGTGAGAAGAAAAGACAATAGAGCCATACCCTCCGCCTGTACCACTTGCTAAATATATTGTCTAATAAATTTACCCTTCCTGCTAGGATACTAGCAGGCAGTAATTTATCTTTTTCACTTTTTAAATAATGGATGTGTGTGCATGTGTATATATGTCTGTATATACCTGTAGGGCGTCCCAGATGACATTTACCTTCCTTGATCCTTCTTTACCTTAGATATTGAGGCAAGGCCTCTCACTGAACCTGGAGCTTGCCATTTCAACTAGTCTGGGTAGCCAGCTTGCCCTGGGGACCCCCTGTCTCTGCCTCTCCTTTGCTGGGATTACAAGAGGGTCCTCATCCCCACCCCCTTTGTGTGAGTTCTTGAAAAGTGAACTCCAGATGTCATCCTTGTCGGTGAGCGCTGTATCTACTGAGCCATCGGGAGGGCCGTCTTGGTGTGGGAAGAGCTGTGTCACTGGCTTCAGAGCAACCATTGCCTGAAAGCTTTAGAACAGTTTCTGGTGCTCAGCAATAGCTGCAGGGGCTGAGACTTATCAGTCGGTACATATTTCCTCATTTGTACTGGATTCTGTCTCAAGAGAGGGTATAGATCCCAGCAGTGTTATTCCTGCCGAATATATATCACCCATTCGACCCCAGAGTGTCTGTCCTTTTCAGCACCTGCTAAGCTCATACATGAGAAGCTCAAGGACAAAGAGGAGTTCATGTGCAGGGTGTTGGGAGGGAAGCATGACTGGGCTCTCCTGAGTGCCCCTAAACAACTCTCACTCTAGTGACAATTGGATCTTGTTTCTGAGTGTTAACATATCCAGAGTAGCAGGTTTTGTTTTTGTTTTAATCAGAAATTGTGGTGGGAAGTTGAAAAGTCTGATGATATCGGAAGCCCGGTGTCAGACAGAATATTTTGGGATTACTGTTTTATGGGAATGCCTCGGTGGCGTTTTGTTTTGTCGGTGTGTGCTTTGTTCTTGGAGGCTGAGGCTGGATGTGCAGGAAAGAGCCTGGTTGCTCATCTCTGAGTATGTTCTTGGCATCTTCTGGGAGCATGCTGGCACTGTGCTGATCTGAAGGTAGGAAGTAAAACAGAGGCAGCTCTTTCTGCAGCAGGGAAGTGGCTGGGTTTCCTTCCTGATTTACCTACAGCTTTAGGTCTGGAGCAAGTACCTCGTTTTGAATCTGTCCAGTGCTGAGGATGCTGTTGCTTGTTCCATCAGGGGACCTGGGTGGATGGGCTTTGATGAGGAGTCTGGAAGCAGCAGGAATGCCCTGAGATGTGTGTAGCCTGACTTGGAGCCGTCTTGAGCTACTTCCTTAAGTGCTCTCTGGCACAATGTACTGGTCCCTTTTGCAGATGAGGTGGTTGGGTACAGGGAGTGAGAGGCCAATTTTCCTGGTGCATGTGTGTATGTGTGTTTGTGTGTGTGTGTGTGTGTGTGTTTCTGCTGATCTGTGCAGTCTGTAATGCCTGTTGGGATGTTAGGAAGGTGGAAGAGGCAGGTCATGGTGGATGGGCCAGGCCTCTTGCTGGGGTTCAATCTTCCAAGTTTCTTTGCACCCACTTGCTGCTGTGCTATGGTAGTATTTATTATTTGTTGAGTTCTCCTTGGGGCAGATGCTGTAGCTTTCTCCCTTAGCTCTCGACAACCAAGCCCAGAGGAAGAAAGCACTGGGGTGTAACTGTCACTGAAGGGCTAGAATGAGAGAGCCGTGCTTCTCTCTGTACATCCCAGCGCTTTCAGCAGGGTCAGGGGAATGTGGCTGGGAGACCCGGGTGCCCAGTGAAGGGAAGGATAATGCTCCATTTCACAACAAAGGTTTTGAGAAGCACCTTTTGGAGGTGTGTTTTACTCCCTGAACACACCTTCTGGTTCTATTGTTTTCTGAGAACATGTGGAGGTGAGCTTGACCTCGCTCCCCCAGGGCTTCCTGGCTGTGGTTATTTGTATGCTGTGGGGCAGAGTCTCTGTTCTGGAGAGAGAATTGATAAGCTGTGCATTGTTTCAGTGGCCCCAGCCCAGCACTGGAGGTAGTGGAGACAGTGTGAGCTGGCCTTGTTATTATGACAGGAAAGGCTGCTGTTCTGAAGGTAAGGTAGATAGGTGTTCCAACTTAAAAAAAAAAAAAAAAGGAGATACATTACAAAATATTAAGGGATGGACTTTTTTTTTGTACATTCATTGGGTGTACATGTGCCAAGTGATTGGCCCCCAGGCATTTTTTTCTTTTCCAGAAGAGCCGGGGACGGGGATGGGGACGGGGGTGGGGTGGGGTGGGGGAAGAGGGGAAGTACCAGGGAGGAGAGCTTGAGAGTGAGACTGCAGACTTCAAAAGTCAGACCGGAAGTCGGGCTGTATGTGCCGGAAGTAGAATCAGTGTGTTAGGGCTGTTAGAGCTCAGTGGCTTCTTTTTCTATTTAAAATTGCCTCTGAGGTTGAATGGCTTGGCAGGGTGTAGGAGACAGACAGTAGGGTGCGGAGAGCAGGACCCGAAGGACCCCGGGCATCCTGGTGGCCCAGAGGACCTGGCCCTGATGTAGGTAGTGGCTGTGGAGGCCACAGGGGTTGCTGGTGTGGGGGGTGAGTGTTGTGTGTGTGTGTGTGTGTGTGTGTGTGTGTGTGTGTGTGTGTGTGTGT
>CAJQZJ010034048.1:551954-585242 GCA_907164525.1 Lophiomys imhausi
GTGTGTGTGTGTGTGTGTGTGTGTGTGTGTGTGTGTGTGTGTGTGTGTCCAGGTCAGAAGGCAGCTTTCAGGAGTTGGTTTTCTCTTCCCACTGTGGTTTCTCTCAGAATCAAAATCAGATTGTAAGACTTGTGCAGCAAACGGGTTTATCTTCAGGGCCATCTTGCTGGTGCTACCTAAAAATATTTTTAAAATAATTTAAAAATCACTGAGTAGGAGTAGAGATGGCTTAGTGATCAAAAGGACACACTGCTCTTTGCAGATGGATCTGACACCTCTGGCCTCGGGGGACACTTGAATTCAGGGACACACACCCACTCCCAAGACACATAATCAAAATTTAAGCAGAAGAATTTACTAAAGTAGTATTTGTTGCTGTGACTATTCAAACTGAGGGGAGAATAAATATATGAATACACTGCCTTCCCTTTGTTCCCAGGCCTGTTCCTGTTGGGGGCTAGCCCTGAGTGGGACCTTCTCAAACTTCAGGGACATGTGCAGATGTCCAGGCTCATCTCAGAGGGTGTGAGACTGGGTTCCTTCTGTCTGTCATTTGTCCCTGTGACCCTGGTAAACCTCCCAGGTGAAGATTTGCTTCTTCTAGGGAGTCCAGTCCATGCAGTCATTCCAAGCCACCTTACCTGCTAGCTCTCAAGTCCCAGGAGCAGCAGCTGTCCTCCCTCATCTGCTCTGTGGATCTGGGAGCACTGGGGATGGGCAGTGGGGTGGGGGTGGGGCAAGTGAAGGGTTTGGGAGGTGACTCGGGTGAAATAGTCACTCGATCCCAGCTTCCAAGGAGGGTGGCTTTCTCCTCCAAATATCTCTTTTAGCCTCCTAGAACAAGTAGAGCTCCGGGAACAGAGAGGGCAGAAGGTCACTTTGGGGAGCATGGCCTTTGCCATCTTGGGGCTCCTGTGCCCTGACATTAGCAATCTGTGGGGGCTAGTCTGGCAGGATGCTACTGATGGATGAGGCAGGGTTGGACCTCTCTCCTCCCCAGAATTTAGAACAGG
Organism: Lophiomys imhausi; assembly: GCA_907164525.1. Taxonomy (NCBI): domain Eukaryota; kingdom Metazoa; phylum Chordata; class Mammalia; order Rodentia; family Muridae; genus Lophiomys; species Lophiomys imhausi. The sequence goes on from CAJQZJ010034048.1 coordinate 552,968, forward strand.
CTGTCTCAGTAAAGAGCCCACACTAGGACCAGAGCAACCCGGGTTTATATGTGGGCCTCTTTCATGGTCCATCCTTCCTCATCAGGGATGCTGTTTCCTTCAACCAGGGCATATTAGTCATTTGCAGAGCTGATATCAGTTCAGTGCCAAGAGACAGGTCACTGCCCCTAGAGGAAAATGAAGGGCTGAAGGGATGTTAAGCTGGGGATTTCCAATCAGTGGATTCAACAGTGGCCTTCATTCAGAGCACCTTCCCAAAATGTCCCCAACCTCCCCTCTATACATGAAAGTAGAGAGGATGGGGCACTCCAGCCCTGAAGCTGCAGAGAGCAGAGGCACAGCAGTGTTTTTGAGGGCTTGCCTTTGAGAGACAGGAGCTGGGACTTCTGGTGGCATATGTGTGTATGTGTTTGTGTGTGAGTCTCAGTCCAGGGAGGAGTGTTATGGTCTTCGGGGAGCCTGTGGGTGGTGGTGCAGTATCCACTTTTCTGTTGTTGCTTACTAATGATAAATTCCATTGCTGTTCAGCTATTGAATGTCTGTATAGTAGCTTTGCAAGAACATTCCAGATAAGCATCACGACTTAATAGAGGCACAGGCAGGGCCATGCAGTCACTTTGTAAACTCAGGGCTTGTGACGTGCTCAACAGATGAGCTCTGACTCTCTGGTCTGTCCTTGGGGTGCAGATGGAGGCTTGGGTGAGGGAAGTATAGATCTTCCCCTGAGGCCTGATGGTTGGGTGAATTAGCACAATTTAACCTGTGAGGAATTTGCCCTTATGCTCCAAGCCTTCCGTACTGAAGGACCCCTGACAGGTAGGGATGGCTGTATCATAGCAGGCTCTGTAGAAGCTCAGCATCCTCCTGTCTCCACCTCCTGTTTGCTGGGATGCCCTGAATAGTGGTGGATTTCTAGAAACGTATTACTGTGTATGCATGTGGAGGGTTGGTACATGTACCACGAAACATGGGTAGAGGCCAGAGGACAATTTTGTGCAGTCAGTTTTCTCCTTTCCATAGGTTCCAGGGATCACACTTACCCATCCAGGCTTGCATGGCAAACAGCTTTACCTGCTGAGCTATCGCCAGGCCCTGTGCTGCTGTTTTTCTGTGGTGGTGGTGGTGAGAATGGCGGTAAAGAGGGTGGAGAGAAGACTGTGCTCTCCCAGCCTGCTGTGACATCCCACTCATGGTGGCACAGGTCCCAATGAGATTACCAGTCACAATCTTCCTGCTTGCTGGTGGTGGACAAGCTCTCTGCAGTCCACCTGTAGAGGGACCTGTAGGACACCCCCTTCTATCATTGTCCTGTGGGTCGGTGTGACCTCTGTAGACATAGAGGACTCCCTGGAGTTTGTTTTTCATCTAGAAACTAGAAAAAGTAAAGGACTGTCATATACTTAACTTACTCAGAGAGACGATCATCAGGCAAGAACATCATTGAGTACTTCCACAGACGAGGCAGCTACAACATCACCTGGAGGTAGGATCTCAGGGGACCACTGTGCATGCTATCTGTCATTAGTCAAACATGAGTACGTGACCATGTTTGCTACTGGGCAGCTGATAATTGGCAAGAGGTGCCAGCTGGTGGTGGGCCTGTGGGTCTAAAGCTTGGCAGGGTGGGCTTCCTGTGGTTGGAGCTTTGAGGGAGATATAGCCGCCCTCTTGCCCTGATTTAGAAGTCAGCCTGGCTTTTCCATCGAGGCCTGGCAGCTGGCTGGCCTTGCTAAATTGCTTTGCTGTATTTGCCTCTCTAATTGTGGTTCTTGGCAGCCTCTCAGCACTGTCTTCTACTGTACCCTGAACCCCACTGCCTCTCTTTGCACATCTGTCTCCTCTGTCCCACCCCCAGGCTGTGACTCTGAACTTCTGTTTATGTCTCCAGATAGTTAGGTGACCATGTCCTTGGCCTGCTCCAGCTGGTCAAGTTGTCCAGGACAGGAGCTCTGGAGTGTTTGCCTGACAGTTAACAATCACTTAAAAGTGAATCTTACACACATGCATGTACTCATACATATACATATGCATGCACACAGATACACACGTGAGGTTCTATGGTGCCATAACAAATTGCCATAAACTGGGCAAATCAGCACAATTTAACATTTGAGGATTTTGCCCTTATGCTCCAAGCCTTCCGTACCAAAGGACCCCTGTAGGGATGGCTGTATCATTCCCTCATGTTTCTAGAGGCCAGAAGTCAAGGTCAGAGTTCTGGAGGGCTGCTTACTTAGAGAGTTTGGGGAGGACCCTCTTTCTTCCTCCAGTGTCTGATAGTGGTAGCCCCTCTTCCAGTTCCTCGGCTTGTGGGCACCTCACTCCACTCTGTTTCCTCTGTGCCCGACTCTGGATTTCTTCTTGGAAGGACAGAGGTCTCTCTGGACTTTGGCCCTAAACAAGCATGTCTCACCTTACCCAGTGACAACCTTGTTTCCACACGAGCTCACATTCCAATTGGAAGGAGGTGGATTTTGGGGGAACTCCTGTTAAATCTAGTTCATATATATGTCTGTATTACGAAACAATAGCTTTATTGAGTATTCATCCAAACTTGGTGCTGTTGGCCTGTAATCCCCCTTGACTTTGGCCTCAAAGACACTGAGAAAACACCGAGTGCTGACCTCTTGACCTTCGTACTTCTGCTTACCTCCTTCCTCAACATCACCCTAGTCTCTTTTGTCTTTTTTGCCTTTGTTGGGAGCCTTGTACCTTCTGAGAATTCCCTTTTCCACAGCCTCGTCATTGCTATGGAAAGAAGGGCTTATTCTGGACTACAGTTTGGAAATTATGGAGGCAGGAGCATGGAGCGTTTGGTCCCACAGTCAGGAAGCAGAAACAGTGTTTATGTTCAGGTTAATTTTTCCCTTTTAATTTGGTCAGAACCCCAACCCCATGGAACAGAGCTGCCTACATGGGTCTTCCCTAACTCAGCCTAGAAACCCCCTCACATGCCCAGAGATTTGTCTGAAAGGTGATCCTAGTTTTGTCAAGTTGACAGTCAACCCCCACAGGTCAGCCTGCACCCTGTGTGGGAAAGCCTGTCCCTAGAAGCCCAACTCGGAAGCCTTCCTTGAAGGATGTATGCAGGTGGACATCCCATGGTGCAGTGCTATCTTTCCTTTGTTCTTGCCTTTCTAGTTCTTTGTATCCAAGCTTTGACCACTGGTAGGAAGCCTGAGGCACCACTTAGGGCAAGCCTGGGTGTGGGGCTTGCTGGGTCTCTCTGCCCTGTCCTCCTGCAGGCAGAGGAGGGAGGCAGGGCAGTAAAGTAGTTAGGGCTACACCTGAGAAGGCTGAGCTCACTGCTGGAGCCCCGCCCCATGCTTCTTCTCCATCCCCAGAACCCTGGAGTGTGGCCTGTAATCTCTCTGGATCTGAGGATGCATCCTTAGCTTTGTTCTTTGAGATTAAGTTATCCACAGGAAGAAAGTGGCTTTGGTCACGTAACTGCTGTAGCATTATGTAGGAAATCTCAGACATCTGTGATTGATGTTTTGAGAATAGTGCTTTAGGAAATGGTGAGTCTCATTGCCCAGCGGCAGAGACCATGGACGCAGCTGAGGCTGGTGTATCTAAGGCTCCTGGGGAAGGTGGCTGAGCTGGAACTCCTGCCCCAATGTCTGGCTTTTGTTTGTTTTGGTGGCCTGTGCCCTCACCTCCTGAGAAGGTGAAGGCAGTGAGGGATCTTGGGCTGTAGGCAAGATTCCTTGGTTTTCCGTCGTCCCCCTCCATCTCAGAGAGCATTTGGCTCTATGGCTATGGAACTAATAACAGAATACGGAGTTGTGGTCATTGGCCAAGAAGTTGGGCCACCAGGAGGTCACAGCAGGTCCAACAGGTACTGCAGGTCAAAGCTGATATGGCAGTCATGGCGTTTCAAAGCCAGACATTGGAGGACAGGCCCAGGGTGGAGCTCAGGACTTTGGCCTCCAAGGAAGGAAAGAGTGCAGAGTTTCTAGGAGCTGCTGCAGATGGAAGCTCCTGAGAAAGGCTGAGGAGAGACTTGTGTTTGTTTCAGATATACGACTCTCATCCCAGCGGCTGCTCCTTCTCCTCGCATCACTGGGACAGGCTGCGCTGAGGCTGGAAGCTTCACAGGTAATGTAAGGTTTATCACTGCAAATGTTGGAAGGGACCTTGCAGCAGTCTGTTAGCTTGTGCAGGCATCGGGACCAGTTCAGTTTGAATTCTGATCTCCGTTAGGTCATCACATCAAAGATGCTGCCAGCGGGCACCAATATTATGGTACCAATAGTCAGAAGAGACGGTGCTGCCGGCGATGTGGTGGGGTCATTTTGGATTGTGTAAGGATTGCACAGGGAATGAAGTCATGGTGGGGCCACACAGGACATGCAGGTGCTTGCTTGTTGTAGATCGCTTCTGAGGTCAGGTGTGCTGGTTAGTGTTGTGTCTGCCAACTTGACATAAACCTAATCACATTTGGGAAGAGAGAACCTCATTGAGAAATTGCCTCTAGCAGATTGGCCCGTGGGAGCCTTTTCTCCCTTAATAATAGATGTGGGAGGGCCCAGCTCACTGTGGGTGATGCCAGCCATGGGCAGGTGGTCCTGGGTGGTGTAAGAAAGCAGGCTGAGCAAGCTTTGGAGATCAGGCAAGCAAACACTGTTCCTCCATGGCCTCTGTTTCCGTTCCTGCCTCCAGGTTTCTACCTTGGCTTCCCTTTGTAATCATGACCGTGATTGTGCCATGTAAGCCACGTAAACCCTTTATCCCCTGAGCTGCTTTTGGTCATGGTGTTTCCCATAACAATAGAAAACAAACTAGACCAGCAGACATGGTGCCTGCCTGGCCTCATGCTGGGTGCATGGAATGTCAGTGGATCCCATCAGATAGTTTGTGAGTTGGTGGGTCCATGCAGACACGGAGTTCTCCTTAAGCGCCTAAGGTGCCGAGCGCCAGAGACCTCGTCATGGTCGGTGCTGCTCACAGAGCTCACTCTCCACGGCAGTCACCATCCACCTCCCAGTAAGATCTGGGATGTCAGTGTGCAGAAAAACCAATGTGCACAAATCTAGATTGTGAGGTGGAGGTGTGGCTCAGAGTCAGGACACTAGCCTAGCATGCACAAAGCCCCAGCTTAACCCCTAGTGCAGAGGTTCTCAGCCTGTGGGTTGAGACTCCTTTGGGGTTGACTGACCCTTTCATAGGAGTTGCCTAAGACCATTGGAGAAAACACATATTTATATTACGATTCATAACAGTTAGCAGCTGCTTTGTAATGTACACACCAGGGATCGGAAAGGCAGGGTGACAGATCAGAATCGGAGAAACAGTTTAAGGGCCTCACATTCTACAGACAGTTCCTAGTGTGTTTAGTTAATGGCTAGCAAATTTAGCGGGTGTTTTATTTCCCACTATAAGCAAAGTCTATGCTTCAGTCACATTTATTAAGTGTGTGCCTTAGGACAGGTTCCTTTACCTGCTACAAAGTTTACATTTTTGGAAAGGGTTAAGAGTAGCTCTTTGCTTTCTAAGGGGCATGCATGAGTGTGAGTGAGTGAGTGAGTTTGTGTATGTGCACACGTGCTTGTTGATGCATACATGCACATGTACATGTGGAGGCCAGAGAACAACCTTGGGTGGCTTCCTTAGGAACATAGCTCACCTCCTTTGTGCAGGGTCTCTCCTTGGCCTAGAGCTCCAGGGACCCTCCTGTCTCCATCTCTCCAGAACTACGATTAGAGGCATGAATTACCATGCTCATCTGACTCTTCTCCGTTCATTCTGGGGAATCAAACTTAGGTCCTCATGCTTGTGAGGCCCACACTTTACCACCTGAGCCACCCCCCTGCCCCACCATCCCTACTTTTAAGGTTAATGTAAGGATGAAATGTGAAAAATCAGAGCTGGTAGCTAGTGAACGTCCAGTGGATGGTGGGGCAGGTCGCTGTGGCTGAAAGGCACTTGGTTGGGTGGCTTTCTATCCAGGGATAGCTGTGTCTCCTTTCTGTGGGCTAGGGTCACTATGGAGGAGCACTCTGGATATCTGTGTGCCGTTTGATGCTAGAGGATCTGACTTCATTGCTCCTGATCTAGTCTCAGCCTGTGTCCCCAACACTGTCACCAGATGCATTCCCATCACACTGGCCAAGTGTGTGCTCACGCCTGACTGCCCTACTCCTCATGTGGACTGCAGATAGATACTGTTACACACTGGACCAGAAAGGAGGACTGTCTAGAACCTGGTTCTGACCCAGCTGGTCCTTGCTTCTCTCCTGCCTGTGTGACCTGTGCCGGTTGGTTTTGGGGAGCGGTGAGAAGTGGAGGTTGAGTGGGCCTTTGAAGAATGAATAGGAGTTTCTCACATGGAGCAGGAAGGAAGAGCCAGCATGTGCAAAGGCATGGCTGCATGTACAGGGCAATGTCCAAGGTTCATTCTGGCTGGGGTGAGGCCTAGGCCAGTAGGGTGGAGAAGAAGGAAATGGAAGTCAGACTGGCAGGCTGCAGGCTGGGGTGTAACTCCAGTGTGCAGTGGAGCTGGTGTCCTAGGGACCTCTGGAGATTGATCAAGTGTCTGAGAATCTGCCATATTCCCTCTTTCTAGGCTGAAATGTGCCCCTCCCCCAGCTAATTTTCAGTCTGCAGACATCTGACAGACTCCTTGCCTAATTGCTCAGGGCACAGAAGGCCTCCTTGCAGCTATTTGGCTTGTGAAGTGAGGACTTGGAAGGGGATCCGTCTGTTGCCTCTGTAGGAAGCTCCCACCCCTCTGAATGCAGACTGACACCCTAGTGAGTTCCCACGAATCAATTTAGATGTGCAGTGACTGGATTCTTAACATAATGCGGATAGCTAAAATGCAGGCAGGTTAGCCACTGTGTATCTGAGGAGTTGCTGGTCATCTCCTGCTGCTTCGCTCCATGTCTCTTCTCCTCCTAGGCCCCATCCTGAAGGAAAACCCTCAGCTTCCCGACAGCACATGTCTGCTGCTTCTCACCCGGGCAGCAGGGCTGAGGGACCAGACACAGTTTGGGTGGAGTACCAAGATGGGCCTTGCACTCCGCGGCTTCCTATCATCTGTGTGTGCAAGCCCCAGGCTAGACTCTGCAGTCCGCGGCTTCCTATCATCTGTGTGTGCAAGCCCCAGGCTAGACTCTGCACTCCGCGGCTTCCTATCATCTGTGTGTGCAAGCCCCAGGCTAGACTCTGCACTCCGCGGCTTCCTATCATCTGTTGTGTGCAAGCCCCAGGCTAGACTCTGTGCTCCGCGGCTTCCTATCATCTGTTGTGTGCAAGCCCCAGGCTAGACTCTGCACTCCGCGGCTTCCTATCATCTGTTGTGTGCAAGCCCCAGGCTAGACTCTGCGCTCCGCGGCTTCCTATCATCTGTTGTGTGCAAGCCCCAGGCTAGACTCTGCGCTCCGCGGCTTCCTATCATCTGTTGTGTGCAAGCCCCAGGCTAGACTCTGTGCTCCGCGGCTTCCTATCATCTGTTGTGTGCAGCCCCAGGCTAGACTCTGTGCAAGCAAGTGTGGATACCAGACTGGGAGAGGTGGCACTGCGTCCATTGCTTCCTGGGTGCTGTTCAGTGAGACTGACTGCTTCAGTTGGTCTGAGAAATTTAATTTTAGGGCTCAAGTGAACAGAACTTTCATCCTAATATGTAGAATTAAGAATGTAACTAGCCTGTGAACTCATGAAATGTCGCTTGGAATAAGGCTGAATTAGTCTACACACACACACACACACACACACACACACACTTAATTTTTAACATTTACTTCATTTAATCTTATTTATTTTGTGTGTGCACATGTGAACCACACTGCATACGTGGAGGTCAGAGGACAACTTTCAGGAGTGGGTTCTGTGTTGACTGTATGGGTTCCAGGGATTGAGGTGAGGTCGGGTCATCAGGCTTGGTAGCAAACACCTTTACCACCAAACCATCTTGGTGGCCTGTGTGTGTGTGTGTGTGTGTGTGTGTGTGTGTGTGTTTTTGGGGAGAGATCCTGTCTCACAAAGTAGAGTGGAGAGTGACAGAAGACACCAGTGACCTCTGGCCTCTACTTGCATCTGTATGAGTATGTGCACCTGCACAAACACGTACACACACACACACACACACACACACACACACCAAGTGGATGCTGGGTTAGAGCATAGCCCTGAGGTAGAGCACTTCCCAGGCGGGCACAACACCCACTCTTCTGCCCCCAGCACCACACACACAAAAGCAAGTGCCGTTGAATGCTGAAGAAAGTACCCGACTACTCAAAGAAAGATGTGTTTCAGTTCACCATTCTAGAAGTTTCAGGCTTCAGTTCAAGCTCGGTCTGAGGGAGACAGAGCACCACAGCAGCAGGAGTGTGTGGTGCAGTGGCCACAGTAAGGCCAGTGAGTAGGTGTGGTGGGGGAAGGCACCGTGGACTGCATCGTCTTAACTGTGCTTGCCTCTACTCCCTCACTCTGGAACCAGCACCATGGGCTAGGTGTCACTGTTTAATCTCGTGTTGCAGAAACTGAGTTCTAGACAGGAAACAGAAGCGCAGAGCTCTTGCCCTTTTGTGTTCAGCCTTCAGAGCACTTTGAGCGTGAGTGACAGGTAGTCACGCAAAGTAGCCCCAGCCTGGAGAGCTGCAAGGCTCAGGCTGGGATGAGCTCTGAGAACAACCAGGTAGGGGTGGGAAGCTCCACAGTAGGCATTCCAAGGAGATAAGCTCACTGGGGAGGCTGAGGGTGCGTCCACTGGACTGTGAGCAGTGGGCAGGGCTAGAGGCACTCTAGTGTACCATGTGCCTGGAGGATGCAAGCAGAGGCCCCTGGTCAGTAAGGACGGCCATGTGTAATCTCAGTCCTGTCAAGGAAGTCTTATGCTCCTGAGAAGGCCACATGAACCCATCAGAGCCTGTTTGCTATAAGTAACAGGATAATGACAGAGTGTGTAGTGTGAGGGAGGTGGCAGGTGGTTGCTAGTGTCACTGTTTGTGTGTGGTCTGCTGTGAACCTGCCACAGCTGGGAGGAAGGTGTTGAGCCTCAGGGGCTGGGTGATGGAGCCTGTTGGCTTCCAGGCCAGAAGCCTGGACTGTGGCTGCAGATGGGGTGAGAATGGCAGGTTGGAAGGAATAGAGGCTTCTGGGTAAAGGCCCAGTTTATATAGTCTTAGCCTTTTCTTGCTGGTTGATGTGCAAAACCAGGGGCTGTGGGCATGTGAGATTGTGTGTGTGTGTGTGTGTGTGTGTGTGTGTGTGTGTGTGTGTGTGTGTGTGATCTGAGCCCACCAAGGAGAACTGCTGTGCTATGGAACTGAGGACCTCATTGTGGAGACAATAGTACCATGAGGCCTCCATGGAGGCAGCCAGGACATGGCTGTGCAGTACACACTGTCTTTTCTCAGTTGTATCAAGGGAGATAGATTTACAGAACAGCCTTCTCAGAGGTGCCTTTTAGTGATTTTGCATCTTATTGATGGCATCAGAGTGATTTTTCTGGCTGAGAGGGAGGCAAGTGGGTTTCAGGAGGAAGCCAGGCAGGCGCTGAGACAGGCCCTTCCAGCTTGGGGTCTATTCATCAAGATCGGCTGGCTGAGTGCAGAAGCCATGGGTCTGGAGATGGGCATCTATTCCCAGAGGCAGAAACTGCTCTGTTCAGCAGACAGGCCGTGGAGCTGCTGTGTCAGACCCTTGGCAGGCCTTGGGGATGCAGAAGTGGGCCCTTTTCTGATGCTGCCTGAGAGAACTTCACTCAATCACAGTGGAGGGTCTTACACAGACCACTCAGAAAGCCAGTACCATTCCCAGCCCCTGGACATGGCAGCCTACTTTATTTCTTTTTCTTCCGCTGCCCCCTCTTATTGAAAATAGATTTTTTTTCTCACCTAATATATCCTGATTATGGTTTCCCCTTCCTCTACTCTTCCTAGTTCCTTATTACATTTCCTCTTATCCAGTTCTGCCTCCTCTTTGTCTCTCATGAGAAACAAACAGGGTTCTAAGGGAATATGATATGATATGATATGGTATAACCAAAACTAGCACATTGGAATAGAACAAAACAAACAAACAGGAGGAAAAGAACACAAGAAAAGGTTCAAGAAACAGGTATAGACTCATTCACACACTCAGGAATCCCATAAAAACACTAAACTGGAAGCCGTAATGTACCTGAAGGGTAAGAAAAGACAAAATTATATAAATAAAAAGAAAGAAAATAAAAAATGAGATGAAAAACAAGCAAGCAAGCTAGCCCTGACGCGGCATTGTAAGATTATCTCCAAAGATGCCATGGAGTTTGTTTTCTCTTGGCCATCTAAAGTTGGGCATGCAACCTACCCTTAAGAGGAGTTTGTTTTCCCAGTGAGACTCCCTTGGAGAAAACTAATGTTTTATTTGCAAATGGCTATCAATTGGAGATAGCTCCACCTTAAAGCTCTAGGACCCCATCTGGTACTGGCTCATGCAGGCCCTGTGTATGCTGCCAGTCTCTGTGAGTTCCTATCTCCATAGATCCTGTTGATTTAGAGGCCCCTGTTTCCTTGTTGTCCTCCATTCCCTCTGGCTCTTCCACTTTTTCTGCCTCCTCTTCCACTGGGTTTCCTGAGCTCTAAGGAGAGGGATTTGATGGAGACATTCCATTTAGGGTTGAGTGTTCCAAGATCTCTCCCTCGCTGCACATTGTCTGGCCATGGGTCTCTGTATGTGTTCCCATTTGCTGCAGGAGGACTGTGACGATAGCTGAGTAAGAAACTGATCTATGAGTACAGAAGGATGTCATTAGGAGTCATTTTATTGCACATTCTTTTAGTGGAATAGTAGTATTTGGTTTTATCCTAGATCCCTGGAGTGATCTAGTGTCAGGTTCTTAACTACTAAAGCATTGTCTCGTGTGGCTTCCATCTCATGGAGTTGGCCTCCAGTCATATCAAATATTGGTTGGTTACTCCCACAAGCTTTGTGCCACCATTGCACTAGGATATCTTTCAGGCAGGACACCATTGTGGATCAAAGGGTTTGTGGCTGGGTTGGTGTTTATCTTTCTCCTTTAATAGTATTCAGAGTACCTTCCTGCACCCAAGATACTGGCCCATAGGGGTGAAGGCTTTGTGTAGACACCAACTCATGTTTTCCCTGTTCAGTGAGTTGTGTAGGTGCTGTCTTTAGCAACGGGGCCTTGTCAGTTTGTGGAGAGTAACTTTTAGTCTTGACATTAGCCTGGGTTGTTTGGGGGTTCCCATGGGACTCCTTTAACCAACAAATCAATTCTATGTAACCCAATTTTGGCATGGAAGCTTTATTTGGTGACAAGAGATGTCAGTTTGGACTCTGTCTCCCCCATTATTTGGCAATTTCATTTGATCACTTTGATATTAGGAAGCTTCTACTGTATTAAGTTTCCATACTACCCTTCAAATGGCCCTTAATTTTAGCTTACTCTCCCCATATTACTTCCATTATCCTCTTCTTCCCACTTGGGCTTTTCCTTCCAGTCTCTCCCCATCCATCCATAACTATCTATTCTATTTCCCTTTCTTAGGAAGATATAGCTGTCCCCCCACTCCAGTTCCTTACCCTATACCTAACCTCTCTGGGTCTATGGATTATAGCTTGGGCGTTATTGACTTAACAGCTAATAACCACATAAAAATGTATGCATGTCATATTTGTCTTTCTGAGTCTGGGTTACCTTACTTAGGATGATTTTTTTTTCTAGTTCCACCCATATACCTGCAAATTTAATAATTTCATTTTTAGCAGAATATTAATATTCCATTGTGTAAATGTACCACATTATCTTTATCCATTCATCTGCTGAGGGACAACTGGATTGTTTCCAGTGTCTGGCTAGTATGAATAGAGCAGCAATGAACATGGTTGAGCAAGTGTCTCTGTGATAAGATGAAGTACCCTTTGGCTATATGCCCCAGAGTGTTATCATTGGCTCTTGTGGTAGATGAGTGCCCATCTTCCTAAGGAACTGCTGCATTGATTTCCATAGTGGCCATACAAGTTTGCACTTGTTCGAGTGCAATGGATGCTTCTTTTGTTCCTCTTGTTCCACATCCTCGCCAGCATGAGTTGTCACTTGTTTGATTGATCTTAGCCATTCTGATGGATGTAAAATGAAATCTCAAAGTAGTTTTGATTTGCATATTTATGATGACTGAGGATGTTGAACATTTCTATAAGTGTTTCTCAGCCATTTGAGAAACAATGCCCTTTTTTTGAGAATTCTCTGTTTAGATCTGTATCCCATTTTTAAAGTAGGTTATTTATTTTCTTGATATCTAGTTTTTTGAATTTTTTATGTATTTTAGATATTAACTCTCTATTGGATGTATAGTTGATAAAAAAGTCTTTTCCCTTTTTCTAGGCTACCACTTTGTCCAAATGACAGTGCCCTTTGCCACACAGAAGCTTTTCTGTTTCATGAGGTCTCATTTATTAACTAATGATCTTAGTGCCTGTGCTAATGATATTCTGTTCAGAAAGTCTTCTCCTGGGTCAGTGAGTTTAAGGCTGTTCCCTGCTGTCTCTTCATGTTCAATATATCAGTTTTGATGTTGAGGTTTTTTTTTTTTTTTTTTTTTTTTTCAAGACAGGGTTTCTATGTGTAAGGGCCCTGGCTGTCCTGGAACTCACTCTGTAGGCCAGGCTGGCCTTGATCTCAGAGATCCACCTGCCACTGCCTCACGAGTGCTGGGATTAAAGGCGGCCACCACCACTGCCCGGCGATGTTGAGGTTTTGATCCATTTAGAGCTGAGTTTTGTACAGGGTGATAAGTATGGATCTGTTGGCATTATTTTATATCCAGCCATCCAGTTTTACCAGCACCATTGTTGCAGGATGAAGACCCAAAGGCCACTCAGCATAACCAAAGTCCAAACTGAGAATCTGTAGTAAGCTGACTGGTGACTACCTAGAGAGAAACACTTCTCACAGAACAGCCTTGAACGTATATTACATGGAGTGTTTAAAGACAACACAGAAACACTACATCCTGCTTGGCAGTTGCAGGGGAACATAAGCAAACAGTTTAACAGGAGCCAAGAACATGCAGTTATCTGGGGCATTTTGACTCCAAGTTTTTAGAACAAGGTTGGGTGCTTTCCCATAGGACTTTTCATGGCAGGGATAGAAAAGGGGGTAGGGTCAGTTTCAGTTTAAATCAAAGATGGCTCCAGCTGAGACAAGATGGAGGAACCTTTGCCCTCTTTTTTTTTTTTTTCCAGTATATTTCTGGATTAAAAAAACCAGGTGTCCATAGGAGTGTGAATTTATGTCTGGGACTTTAGTTCTATTTCATTGATCACTGTGTCTATTTTTGTGCCAATATCATGCAGTTTTTATTACTATAGCTCTTTAATATAATTTGATGTTAGGGATGGTGATACCTTTAGCAATTCTTTTATTATTCAGGATTGCTTTAGCTGGGGTGTGTGTGTGTGTGTGTGTGTGTGTGTTTCTATATGAAGCTGAACATTGATCTTTCAAGATCTTGAAGAATTGGATTGGAATTTTGATGAGAATTGAATTGACTCTGTGAATTGCTTTTGATAGAATGGTCACTTTTACTATATTAATCCTAATGATCTATGAGCATGAGAGATCTCTTCATCTTCTGATATTTTTCTTAATTTCTTAAAGTTTTTAATCACAGAAGTTTTTTGCTTACTTGGCTAGAGTTACTGCAGGGAATTATATATTGTTTGAGGCTATTCTGAAAGTTGTTTCCCTTATTTCTTTCTCAGTATGTTTGCTATTTGGAAGTAGGAAGGCTATTGATTTTTGTGAGTTAATTTTGTATCTAGCTACTTTGCTGAAAGTGTTTATCATCTATAGGAGTTTTCTGGTGGAATTTTTCAGGTCACTTGTGTATACTATCATATCATCTGCAAATAATCATACTTTGGGTTCTTCCTTTTCAATTTGAATACCCTTGATCTCCTTCAGTTGCCTTATTGCTCCAGTTAAGACTTCAGGTACTATTTTGAATAGGTATGGAGAGAGTGGTCAACCTTGTCTTGTGCCTGATTTTAGTGGAATTGCTTTGAGTTTCTCTCCATTTAACTTGGTATTGGCTATGGGATTGTTGTAAAGTGGCTTTATTATGTTTATGTATGTCCCTTGTATCTCAAGGGGTGTTGGATTTTGTCAAAGGCCCTTTCTGCATGTAATGAGATGATCATGTGGTTTTTGTCTTTCAGTTTGTTTATATGCTGGATTCATTTATTAATTTGTGTTTGTTGAACCATCCCTGTATCTTTGGGATGAAGCCTACTTGATCATGGTGGATGAACTTTTTTGCTGTGTTCTTAGATTTGATTTGCTAGTATTTTATTGAGAATATTTGCGTCTATGTTCATAAGGGAAGTTGGTATTTATGTAACTATCTTTCTTTGTTGGGTCTTTATATGGTTTAGGTATATTTTATATGGTGACTGTGGTCTCGTAAAATGAATTGGGCAACGTTCATCCCTTCTGTTTCTGAGGTGCATTGGCATTAACTCTTCTTTGAAGGTGTGGTAGGATTCTGCAATAAACCCACCTGACCCTGGAATTTTTGTTGTTGCTGTTGTCAGACTTTTAGTGGCTGCTTCTATTTCACTCGGGGTTATACGTCTGTTTAAATGGCTTCTCTGATGTTGGTTTAACTTTGGTAAGTGCTATCTTTTGAGAGTATTATCCATTTCTTTCAGAGTTTCCAATTTGGTGGAATAAAAACATTTAATGTATGTCCTTATGATTCTCTGGATTTCCCCAGTGTCCGTTGTTGTGCCCCCCTTCTTCATCTCTAATTTTGATATTCTCTCTCTGCCCTTTAGTCAGTTTAGATAAGGGTTTGTCAATCTGAAAAGTTTTCTCAAAGAACCAACTCTTTGTTTCGTGGATCCTTTGTTTTGTTTGTTTGTTTCTAAATAGAAACAAATTTTGGTGTGGGCCCTGATCTGATTATTTCTTGCTGTTTACTCCTTTTGGGTGTGATTTCTTCTTTTTGTTCTAGAGCTTTCAAGTGTGCAGTTAACAATATGAGATCTTTCCAGTCAGTTTTTTTTTTTTTAATTTGGTCCCTTAGTGCTGTGAATCTGCCTCTTATATCTGCCTTCACTCTGTTTCATAAGTTTGGGTTTGTTCTATATTCATTATTCATAGATTTGGTCTTTTCACAGTGTCCCAGATTTCCTGGGTGTTTTGTGCCAAGATTTTTCTTTTTAGATTTAACACTTTCTGTGACCGAGGTATCCATTTTTTCTGTTGTGTCTTCAGTGCCTGGGATTCTCTCTTCCTTCTCTTGTACTCTGTCAGTGAGGCTTGCCTCTGAAGTTCCTCTTTGACTTCCCAAGGTTTTCATTTCCATATTTCTCTCAGTTTGAATTTTCTGTATTGATTCTATTTCTATTTTCAGGTCTTGAACTGTTTTATTCATTTCCTTCCAGTTTGTGATTTCATAAAGGGATTTATTCATTTCCTCTTCAAGGACCTCCATCATATTCGCAATGGCTATGTGAAGGTCTTTGTTTTGTGCTTAAGCTATGACAGGGCCTAGTAAGATAGGGTTGCTGGGCTCTAGTCGGGACATATTGTCCTGGCTGTTATTGTTTGTCTTTTTATGCTGGTATCTACACATCTGGGTTTGCGGTGATTGTGATTCTAGGTGCTGATACTTGGTCTTGTCTTTGCTGGGTGGATATTTTGTGTAGGGAACTTTGAGGCCTGCTTAAAACATCCTATAAACTGCCGGGCGGTGGTGGCGCACGCCTTTAATCCCAGCACTCGGGAGGCAGAGGCAGGCGGATCTCTGTGAGTTCGAGGCCAGCCTGGTCTACAAAGCGAGTCCAGGACAGCCAAGGATACACAGAGAAACCCTGTCTCGAAAAACCAAAAAAAAAAAAAAATCCTATAAACAAATTCTTAGCAAAAGGTGATTTATTTGTCCCAGAGGAGCAGAGGGCAGGGATAAGGAATAAAGACAGGAGTTAGAGGAAGAAAGAGAAGGGGAAGGGAATGAAGGAGGGGGGAGAAAAGAGGCAAGGGAGATGGGGAAGGGATATTTGTCCTGGCAGAGGGGGAACGACACAAAAGACTGTCTCTGGATAGAGAGGAGACAGCCAGCCGTGGCCCATAGGCAAATGGCCGCTTATAAAGGTAAAAGGGCAACCCCATGTTAGGATGAGGTGTTTAATTTTAATTGGCCATGTTAATTAGGTGAGCCAAAGGGGACTTTTGATTGCTGGACTTCAGTCTTGGTAGTCAGCTTTGAGAGGAGAAATTGACCAAATAAGGGAATGGACTTTGGGGGCTAGCTTTAGGAATGTAATCTAACAGTTTTTAGCAAGGCAGAGGGAATGGGGGAGAAGGGCAGGGCCTGCCAGAGCCATGTTTGCCGTTCTGGCTAGCGGCCATTCATTTTGTTCATTGGTTTTTGTTGGCCCTCTCTGGTTCTTAGGAGGATGTGGTGGCTGTGTGTTGGTTGGTAGGAGTTCCTCTGGGATCCTGCTAGGTGTGGCCACTGGGGATTCCAGGTAAAATATGTTTCTAGGTATTGGGAACTGACACTTAGGAATGAACGGGTGTGGGCTAGGGAGGGTAGAGGGGGGTCCACAGAGGGAGAAGAGTAAGATATTTCATCAGGACTAGCTTAGTCCCCTGGGAATAGGCAGAGAGTGTGAAGGGGCCACAATGGGTCATCTGCTACTGATTTGGGGAGTGGATTTGGAGGAGTGGAGCTGAGAGTAAAGATCTATAGCTCACCTACCTGCCTTGCTGGCCTACTTTCTTCTCTGGCAGGTGTGGTTGGCGGCTTCCCAGGGAATACCTGCTGGAGCTGAGGGCTGGGATAATGGGATGAGCAGGGAAGAGGATCTGTATGACATGCCAGAGGTGGGGGGCAGGAGGGAGGGGGCTGCAGCAGGCTGTCTTATGCAGAGCCGGGGTAAGCCTCGGGATTGGCTTTGGAGGAGAGGAGGGAAAGGTGAAGATGTGGCAGGAATGCTACTTCAGTTTTTACAGGCACCTTTTCTTTCCTTATGGAGGTGGGGTGTGGGGGGATGGTGGCAGGAGTCTGTCTGAAAGCATTTAGAGACATCCGAACTCACATGCAGGCAGTACTGGCCTGCACCTGGTGGCTACCTGTCTTCTGTGATGTCAGGGAGCCTGCAGGGCCTTAGGGAAGCAGCTGTGGGAGACACTGCCTGTCTAACTCACCTTTCATTCCCAGGGCTTGGCTTAGGGCAGGTGCTGCAAGGACTTGGCGGTGTGTTGCTCTAAGGAGTGTGTGTGAAACTGGCTTTGGAGGACGTGAGCCCAGGTGAGAGGTGACAAGGGGAGGAAGAATCATTGTGGGGATATGGAAGCTGACAAGAGATCAAAGTATGGATGCCACTGAAGTCTAACCTGATGAACCCTGAGTTTTACTGGGGTCACTCACAGGAATATGGGTGAGGGGGAATGACTTACAGGAGCAGGACTGACTCAAAGACAGCTGCATCAGCAAAGCCCACCCCCCGCATGGTAACAGCTCATGGACACCTGCAGGCACTCTGCAGAGTGGACAGTGTCTATTCCAGCAAGCTGCCCTGCCTCAGTCACCCTAGCAGTCCTTACTGCTTACATAACCTTGAGGAGGGAGGGGTCTTGTGCAGCTGGCACATTCAGGGGCATCCCGACACATCTAAATTGTTTCCTTCCTGAGCCGTAAGGAGCTTCCCTCCAGAATGGCATGTTTGAAATTCTACACAACACCGGGTCTGGGATTGGCCATGGTACTGTCCGCAGATGAGATACAGGCACGCATGAGACAGTGTGAGGGACAGAAAGGCGCAAGCAGTGTAGGGATCTCTGCAGCCCCTTTGCACCTCCCTCTGTCCTCTGCCTGGGCATGACCAGTACCCAGGACATGCTGGTTTCCTGAACTGGTGAAAATGAAGACATCAGCTCCTGATCCTCAATCAGCGAACTGTCCCGTGGCGGACTCACTCACAGAAAGCCTGTGTGTGTGTGTGTGTGTGTGTGTGTGTGTGTGTGTGTGTGTGTGTGTGTGTATCTATGATTGTGTAGAGATGTTGATGTGTGTTTCCTGCAGCTCAAGCAAAAGCCTGAAATCCTCATTTGTTAGGAGAAACGAATGCAAAAATGCCACTCCCTGCACAGGAAGGACTGCTGCTGGGCAGGAGCCAGCATCAGTGGCTGGAAGTCAGCTGGCCTCTGGGCCACTTTGCCAGGCGATGCAGTCACCCTGTGCTCGATCTGAGAAAGGTGGACCAAAGCCATCAGATCATCACATGGAAGCCAGAACTCAGCTCGGGAGTTTGCTGGAGCCAATCAGCAGGTCACGTGGTAAACCCTTGCCGCTGATGGGCTTGGAAGAAAAGCGATTATTGCACTGCTGGAGACACCAGCTGGGTAAAAAGGGCCTGGTATCAGGACCCACTCATCTATAAGGCTGGGTTGCAATTATTAAAAAAAAATTTATTTTTTATGACCTCTACAGCTAAGGACAATTTTATAACCAAATCTGGGGAAAGGCATGCATAGTTGTGCACATGGATCCTATCTTGACTATAGATAGAAGTTTGGAGCGAGGGTGGTGGGAGGGTTTGTGGCAGGAGGCAGTCCCTGAGGAAGATTTTCTACTGGGTTGATGGGGTGTGAGCAGGATGTGCTGGTGCCAGTGGCGTTCTAGGTGTGAAGCTTAGATATACGTTGAGTGTGAGAGGGGTTTTTTTTCCCCCTCAGGGGTACACTGAGAGTTAAAGAGAATTATTTTCCTTGGGGGATGGTAGCTCTGAGCCAATGAGGCTCCTCATTCCCCTCCTAACCACCCTTGGCCTTTTGTCATGGATCCAGCTATTTCAGAATTCCCATAATGCACATTGCCTAGCCTGCAGCTGTCTGTCCTGAGTGGAGGTCTCCCTATGCCATGCTGTCACTGCGTCTGCTTAGTGCCAGACTCCTGCAGGTCCCAGGAGCACAGAGGTAGCAAGGTAAGGAAGTAGGTCAGAGAATGTGAATTTGAGGCAGGCAGGAGTTCCTGTCTGTCTCATGTTTCTCAAGCTAGGAATAGCATCCCACACATGCGTGAGCTCAGTCAATCTTGGTTGAGTCAATGACTGATGGACTGGTGAAACAAACATTATTGATGACTCCAGCTCCGGTTGGCCAGCATGGCATCTCAGAGGGAGGCACAGGGCAGCTAGATGAAGCTTTTATGGAGGATATCAGTGATCTGGGTCGG
This sequence comes from Lophiomys imhausi, assembly GCA_907164525.1. NCBI lineage: Eukaryota > Metazoa > Chordata > Mammalia > Rodentia > Muridae > Lophiomys > Lophiomys imhausi. The sequence goes on from CAJQZJ010034048.1 coordinate 572,164, forward strand.
GGGATGGGGAAAGGTGCCTGGAGGGACACCTAGACCTTCTCTGGAGTAAACAAGCTGGTGTGGCACAGCAACTAGAAAACGAAGGGTAGACATCAGTTTAAAAGTGAGTTCTGGTCCAGGGAGATGGGTCATCAGGTAAAGGGCTGCATAAGCATGAATACCTGAGTCTGGACTCCCAGCACTCATGTAAAAGTTGGAGATAGCAGCGAGCACTGGGGGGTGGAGACAGGAGGATCCCAGGGATGTACTGATCAGTCATTCTAGCCAAAACGGTGAGCTCTAGGTTTAGTGAGACACATGCGCACACACACACACACACACACACACACACACACACACACGGACACACAGAAGTGTCCTTTCCCTCTTCCTTTTCTAGGTTTCCTGAAGTTTCTTACAAGGAGTGTATTTAACTTTTAAAATGAAGAAAAGTTGGTCACACCTTACAAAACCCCAGCTCCTCCCCATGACACTGAGTTTCACACAGTCCCTTTCCAGGGTCCCATCAGCACCTGCTCCACCAGCTGCTGGGTGACCAGCGTAATGATCATCATTTTGCTTTCCTCAGGACCAGTTCAGGGACAGCTTTCTATTTGACACAGATGTAGCTTGTGCTCTCCCGTGATGAGGCTGTGGATACGTCTCCTAGCTGAGATGAAGGAGCCATTCGGGAGCTGGGATGGGGGAGAAAGGGTTTGCAGAGACCAGGCTCAAGGGAGACAGACTGCTGCCCTCCTGTTCTGCAGGGATGGTGGGGAATGTGGCCCACACTTGAATTGCAAAGCAGTGTGACATGAAAAGCCACACGGAGTGTACCTCATGGTGTTGGTACCTGCCTCTCCTACAAGGTCCTAGCAAGACTGTTGAGCTAGCTGGAGGGTGTGACCCCACCCCTGCATGCACCTCTTTGCTACGAGGCCAGGCATGAGGCTGTGGTGTGCTCAGGGTTTGGGTCTCATGTCCCTAGCTTTACCTTCCCTTAGCTCTTTGGTCTTAGGCTGGGATTGAGCTTGGGATCTTCCTGCCTCAGCCTCCCAAGTATTTTGAGATTATAGGCTTGAGCCACCATGCCCAGCTATGGCCACCATCTTTGAGTGTCTTCTCAATGCTCAGCACTGTGCTGAGGACCAATGCACTCCAGCAGGTGCTGTGGCTCTTGGCTGGTAATTGTCTTGATTGGAGTTGCTTGTTTGTATCTTTTTTCATGCAAAAAGGATGGGGTGGGGATACTATGCCTCCAATTTAATCCATTTGTGTAAAGCATTATCATTTCATTATGGAAAATGCCTTGGAGGAAATAGCTAAAAAGTGGATTAAAAACCACATCTGCACACCCCCCCCCCACAGCAACAGGGAGGGTCCACAAGAGGTTCTCATATTGTATCCACTATCGCCCTGGCAGGTGAACTCCTGCCCCAGCAGTGACCTCAGTCCACATCTGTTGGAAAGAGCCTTAACTAGACCCAGAGAGGACTGAATGGGCGACCCTTTGGTGACACTTGGCATATTCTAACAGACTTCTCACATGGCTTGCTTTCCTGTCCTCTGCTTCCAGAGGAAGACACCATTACTGCAGGGCTGAAAGGGGGTGTTTCAAAACCGACCCTGAGAACAGGCTAGACCACAGGTTCACAGGGCCCGCAGCAGGCTGTCCATCCTAACACCTCTGCTGGTGTTGAAGGGATCAACAGTTCCCTCCCTGCTCACCCCCCTCCCCCGCTACCATTTCTCAACTCCTCATGATGCCAGTATGCCCAGGTGTTAGGTGACAATCTGAAATGGTTATCAAGGACTTCTGTGTTTCCATGGTAGCCAACCAGCCTGCAGGGTGGGTGGTGGGACTCCCAGACTACTCTGCTAACATTCCATTATGTTATCTGCCAGGGTGAAGTTTCTAGGCTGGGGCTTCAGCCGCAGGAGGTCTGCTCTGGAGCTGGGCTGTTTGGGGTCAGGTGTGTGTGGGCTGTGCTCTTGTGGTCTGACTTGGGTACAGCCCTTGGCTTGCAGATGGGATCTGCCCCATGTCTTCCCATAGCTGTTTCTGACTTGATATCTTGTTCTTAAGAAGACAGTAGACCTCCCTTCTGACCCATGTGTCCTCTGTAAGACAGGTCCTGATGTCATCTCCCCTGAGGTCCTGGAGGTTGTGTCTGAAGCGGATGAGCCTGGTAGGGACTCAGTCTAGCTCCTACGTCATGGCTTCAATAATGAAGAAGGCCGGATGGTTCGGCCTGGCCATCCAAAGTCCAGACACGCATCTACCAGCCTAGGGCCTGTGCTCCTGCCATAGTGTGTTTTCATGAAGGGGGACATTGGCGTGGCACATGCGTGTCTAGAAGTGCAACTGTTTCACAGGCACTGGTCACCTGGAGTCTGGGCAGGCCCTGAGCCAGACTGGGAGGTCAAGGTCAGCACAGCCCTGGCTGCCCCCCAGCATCTTGTCTGGTGGTAGAGACAGGTGGCACCAACAGGGGAGGAAGGTAGGGCTATGAAAAGGTAGAAGGAATGTGGGTGGACAGGAGAAGCTTCCCACCCTGCCTGGGGTGGGGGTGGCGTTGGGAAATATGTGCATCCAGTAGGTGACATCCAAGTTGAATTCTGAAGATGAGTAGGTGGTAAGGAGAAGGCAGGCAAGTAGAAGAGCATTTTCCAATGTGTGCCAACAAAGGAAGCTTAAAAGGACAGTTCAGGCTCACAGATCCTTTAGTGCAGGCTGGCTAGGCCAGTCTAGTGGCTGATTCAGGACCCCACATGTCCCTGTGGCCCTGTCACCACCTCATCAAATGGTTTCCAAGGTTTCTCTAGGCAGGATAAGTAGTCAGGCTTTAAACTCACTCAGTCTGTAAGAACCCCAGGCACAACTGCTAGCACATCATTGGCCAAGTCTGGTCACATGACCCATGTCTGCAAAGTAATCTAGGAAGTGTAGGCTACCATGTGGGGGATTTATAAAGTATACTCTAGGGAGCTCCTTTGCAGGCAAGAGAACACAAGAAACCTGGCAACTCCAGCCTTAGAAGTGTCTGCTTTGTTAGAAAATCAACAAATCTAGGGCTCTCTTGCCCTCGAGTGCATCACCGCTGTTGGGCACCAGCCTGTGTCCCTAAGGAGGGAGTTCTGGACTCTGTGTTCCCCACGCAGAAGGGGTTGATTCACGACAGATTCTCTAATTTCTTCCAAACAACTGGGCTCAGCATGGCCACATCCCTTTATTGTCCCTCCTCCCCCCCTCCCTCCCTCCCTCCTTCCTTTCCTCCTTTTCTCCCTCCCTCCTCCTTAGAGTATGGTGTGGAGCGCTTCCTCTTATGGAATGGAGCAGCTGCATTTAGCATCAGTTGTTTCAGCCTTACACCGAGCTTGCTGCCTGTCACTGTCCCCATGATCAAGGGAGATGGTGTTGAGGGCAGTGAGTGGGAGGGAGAGAGGAGTCCTGTGTCCTAACCCTCAGCAGGGCATTGACTTCATGGTTCTTCTCATTCCTCTATTCCTCTGTGACTGGGTGTGAATTCACACTGATTTCCCAATTAACAGTCAATGTGTTGGCCGGCTTTGTGCATGAGAGTCTTAAAATTCAGCGCTTTCCAGTGGACATCAAAAGATTGGGTCTCATTTCTGCTCCTCTCTGACAGTTTCTGTCTTTGTGGGTGAACCTAAAGCTTTTTCCACTTGTGGTCCCTTTTTGCTGGAGACGTTTTCACATGACCCCACGTTTAAAGGTATATAGAATAAACACACAAATCAAATGTTTCCTGATAATAAGTCATATGAAATTCACTTTAAAAATTATTTTATGTTTATATTGACTTTTTTGGGGGGAAGAGGGGTTGAGACAGGGTTTCTCTGTGTAGTCCTGGCTGTCCTGGACTCACTCTGTAGACCGGGCTGGTCCTCGAACTCACAGAGATCTGCCTGCCTCTGCCTCTCGAGTGCTGGAATTATGGGCATATGCCACCACTCCCAGTTTTGGCATTTCTCAAAGATTAAAACAAATTTGCATGCTAATGAGATGGATGGGCTTTTTATTTTTACATAAGGAATTAAATGTCAGCTGAATATTTGACATTGAGAGATGGAGTAGTACGCCTCAATGTATTTTGGAGCTGACTAATATTTTGATTTTGTAATCTTCAAAGCTTCAAGTGACACTTTTCATAAATATATCATACTAAATAACAAAAGCATGCTTAGAGTCACTTCAGAAGTTGTTGCAAATTCTGCCCTAATCGTGAGTCAAAATTCATTGAATGATTCTTTATGAAACATGTTAGCAACACAGACAGCAATGGAGACTTTTAAGATTATATGCTTATTTATTTATCATATGTGTGTGCACATGTGTGGAAGTCAGAGGACGACTTCCGGGACTCATTTCTTGCCCTTCAATATGTGGGTCCCAGAGACTGAACTCAGCAAGCCCCCTTATCCACTTAGCCATCTCACTAGCCCCAAATAGCATTTTAAAAACCCAATATTCTAACACTACACAGCCCAAAGAGGCGCTAATTTGATATTCACATGCTGAACAATGAAGGGCAGGAACATTTTAAAAGCTCTGTTTTCCTTACTAGAACTGTTCTGTTTCGAGAAGAGAAGAAAACACCATAGCCATGAGATGGAGCCAAGGCGCTCTCTGCAGCCTCAGCTGGCATTGCACGGGGCGAAGTGTGAGTGTCCTGTGCTCCGGAGCCAAGGCTGCAGTGACATCATGTCATTAGGGTTCGATTTTGAATTAGGTTTTGGGCTTTGCACATTCAGATATTATTATTGTCAGTTTTCTCCTGGCTCTCACATGCAGTTGCAGAACCCCAACATGGGGCAGCACCCAATATGAAGCTACTTTTGAGTTAGAGCTGGTGTAGTTAGCTGGTACCTGCCCAGTTAGTTATTGTCCCTTATTAGTATAGTCTTCTTAGTAACTGATTTGTCTTCTACTCTCTGCCTTTTGTAGCTTAATGTTTCCATTTTCTTTAAAAAGCTCAATTTGTTCCTCTCTCAAAACTGTTTCAGGAGCAGCCCAGAGTTTGCAACATACATTTATAAGTTGTAGAAGTCCAGTTTTAATGAACAGTATACTATAGTATTTGCATGGGCCCTGCTTCCTCTAGTCTGCTGTGGGGTCTGGCTTCCTCTGAACGCCCACATCTGTCTCTCCCCGCCTCCTCCCCACCCCCACCCCCGTCCATTCCCCCTCACCCATTTCTTGTTTCCGTGTAATGCCCCTCCCAAGCCTGTTCCTGAGCTGCAATTACCTGGTACATTTTTCTTTCTGCTCCAGCAAACGGGTGTCTTTCAGATCAGCTAAGAATAGAAAGCACACGTGTTTATTGTATTTACTTATCCCCTCTCTGCAGCTCTTTCCTTTTTTATGTAGATCATAGTTTTAAGATATTTTATGGTATTCATTTGTTTGTTCTCCTGTATAGTCTGAGGTTGTTTGGTTTGTTTTCGTTTTTGTTTTAGACAGTCTTATTATGTAGCCCTGACTGGTCTGGGACACTACGTAGACCACACTGGCCTGAAAGTCAGAATGATCTATTTAAACTGGACACTACATGTCCAGCTAGACTGAGTTTTTGACCTACAGATTATTGTACCTCTTTCTGAAGCGTTTCTCTTAGCCTTCTTAAAAGGGGTGGTCTGTGTGGCTTGGCTGTCTTTGGTTTTTGTTTGTCTTGAGTTTTTAGTCTCTGAAGTGCAATTGGACAAGTGACTGAATTTCAGGTCAACTTTCCCCTCTAAACACTATTTTGCCCCATTTTTATCTCACATTATTTCTGCAGAGATGTCTGCTGAATTCTTATCCTTGTTTCTCTGTAGTCCAGATATTTCCTCTTAGTCTTGTTTTAGGATTTTCTTTTCCTTCATCTCTGATCACCTGCTGCTTGAGTATATATGATATACTCAAGTGCAAATACAGTTTGCGGACCTGTGATTTGGTACCAGTTATTGGTTGGGGAAGACTACACACATGGCTTCAAATAGTCCTGTGGTCCTTTCCCTGATTCTTTCATTCCCACCTGTGTTGGCTAGTTTTATATCAACATGACACAAGCTAGAATCCTTTTAGAAGAGGAAACCACAATTGAGACAATGTCCCCACCAGATTGGCCTTCTAGCAAGCCAGTAAGTAAGCACTTCTGCATGGCCTCTATATCAGCTCCTGCCTCCAGGTTCTTGTCTTGTGTGAGTTCCTGCCCTGATTTCCATTCGTGATGGAGTTTGACAAAATAAACCCTTTCCTCCTCAAATTGCTTTTGGTGTGTTTGGTCACAGCTATTAACCTAGCTAATATACTGCCTCTTCGGTGTTTTGGTGCTGAACTACTCCTTAGTCCTTGGACAGTCTGGTACCTTTCTCCATTTGTGTTTTCCATGGCTTCTCAGTTTGAAGATACTGTGTTGTTAGTATCTGTGAGCTCACAGACGGACTCTCTCTAGCTTGGGAACACACCATTGATGCACTTGTGAACTCACAGACTCCTCAGCCCTGTGCAGTCCTGCACAGAGCATGTGGAAGACTTGTCTCAGTTCTCCTGTGGTGTTTCTCCCTTGGGCATCTCGTTATCCTTTCCTGGATTTTTTCATCTCTGCTTATGGGCCATCTGCTCTTTCATGCTGTCTGCTTTTTCCTCTGAGGCCCCTTGCATGTTATTCAGAATTACTTTAAAGTCTAAGTCTGGGTCTAATCTGTGACGTTTTGCCTTTAGAATACCTTATATTGTTTTGTTGGGAGCTGGGCCTGATGCAAAAGGAACGGGAGCTGGTACTCGGGAAGCTGGCGTCTGCTTCAGGCTCCCTGTGTGGCATCACTTTGCCTTGTGACCTCAGTTCTTTGATGGATCTCAGAAATGTCCCTATCTTTGGACTACAAGTTTCTTATGTGTTGGACCAGAAACTATGAATTTTATTAATTTCTCTGGACAGCTCTTCCTTTCTCCATCCTTCCCTCTCACGTATCACCTATTTCCTCCGCCCCCCCTTCCACTGGGCATTACTTCAGCAATGTGGCCATGTGGCAGGTAATGGTATTGCCCTCATTTGAGCTTTTTTTGTTTTGGGAGGCACTAGGAAGGGTTTAGACTGGGCCCTTGGTGGTGAGGTCTGGTGCCCCAGAGCCTGCCTGTTCAGAGACTTCACCAACCTCCTGTGTTGCTTTTGGACATCGCAGGATTATAAGGCTGGTACCTGTTCCAGTTATGAGCTATGTAACTTGGCACTTGGCTGGTGTGTGTTTCAGTTTCTTCATCTGTAACACGGATGACATAAAGTGTGGCCCTGACCTTGCTTGAGAGTCACTGGCATGTGGGGGTAATGCACACACATCCTGTCTCTTGTCCTGTGCCATGCGCTTCATGTCCTTTGTTGAGACCCTAGGATGCCTTTAGAAACAGCACCCACGTGCTGCACGGAGTTCTGCATGCTTGTGGTTCACAGGTAGGCAGATGAGGTCAAGAGGCCAGGACTGGAGCAGAGCTACACAGTGTGGTCCTCTGGGGACATCATTTAGGGGTTGGTTAGACAGGACAGTCAGGACGCAAGGATGGCAAGAATTTTCTATAACCTCTTCCAGGTGATTCTAAGGTAGCTCCAGTGAGCTATGATAGGCTAGCCAGGACTGTGAGTGGTAAGCCTTCTGAGGGTGAGGTGGGCATTTCGCCTGGGGTGCCCAGGCTTGGGGGACACTTGGTACGTGCTTCCTCAGTTTCTCTTCTCCCCACACAGGATCCCGAGTGATGGTGTGCACAGAGGACGAGTGGAGCCCTGCACGACTGGTTAGCACAGCAGAGCTGGTAGCTGCGCTTGCTGGTGGGCAAGAGTGAGCCTCAGAACCTCAGCGTCCCACTCCAAGAAGAATCATGTCTAAAAAGGGCCGTGGCAAGGGTGAGAAGCCCGAGGCGGAGCCAGACTGTGTGCAGATGGCCAGCGAAGAGCTGCGGGCCAAGCTGACCAACATCCAGATCGAGTTCCAGCAGGAGAAGAGCAAGGTGGGGTGGGGCCTCTGGTGCCACCTTAGACTGGGCCGTGGGCCCTGGGCTGTGCGGATGTAATCCCAGGCCTGGCGCCTTTGAGAACAGGAGGCCGCTGTGCAGATCGCATGGTGGCAGTTTTCCACCACGCGCAGCCTGTGACCTGATGGGACTTCGTGATTCTTTATGTTTCAGCCTCCTTGCCCTGCAAGATGGGGGGGGGGGTCACAGTAGGGGTTATGGGCAAATCCTCTATGAAGAGCCTGGCTCTGTCACAGGAGCTTTCTTGCCCTTGTAGGGCGTGTGTGAGCTTTGGAGCCTGCTGGAACAGTGCCTGGCTCGGGATCCACAACCTTCAAGGATACTCCATCCCTGATGTCAACACAATGCCGTTGGGAGACTCCATCTTTCTGGTTCATAGACCTGGTGGCCTCCCTGCTCAGTTCAGCCAGCTTGGCCTCCTGGTCTTGGTGACATCGCTGACTTAAGTCACTGGGTGACTTGGTTTGTCTGTTTTCTGAGATGTAACTGAACCCCCCACATCATATTAGCCTTGACCTAGCAGGCGCTATAGTGTGGAAGACGGACCCATGGGAGTGTCCTATCACCAGGCTGTCTCTTAGCTCTGGAACTTGTGGGGATCTCCACCTGGCCATGTCCTGGCTGCTGTGTCTCCTCCACGTCACCCCTATGGGGTCTCCATAGGGCTTTGCCTGTCCAGTCATTGGGACAAGTTCTGTTCTCGGAGAACTCAGTAGAGCATTCCCCCAGGCAAGCCTGAAAAGCACAAATGTGGACTTCACAACTTGATTTAGGGGTCATTGGACACGATACCATACTAACCAGCAAAGTCATATTAATGGTGTCCTTCTGGTAGCAGAGGGCAGATATTAAAGATTTTAGGGCAAAGAAGGAATGTGGGACAAGTGTTCCTCCCACCATTCATTCAGTGAGGGACCTGTCAGTGGAGCCTGTTGTGAGCCGGGTGACCTGTATTTGTCTGAGGTGACTCAGAAGCAGTTCCTCTCCTCAACTGGTTGTGTAGACATGCAGGAGCTAGAGGAGCCATAGCACTTGGCACATCAGAGGTCTCAGCATGTGGAGGGCAAGCTGGGCTTGTGAAGGCTTCTCGAGACCACCTTAGAGCTGGCCATAAGGGTTTTGTTGTCTGGAGAGGAAGCAAATTGATTCACACAGCCTCAAGTGCTCAGTAGTCCCCATGAACAACTGTGTTAGTTGGAGACAGGGCTGGATGGGAGTCTGGCTGGCAGGGTAGAACTTTAAGCCTGAAAAGGCCCAGGTTCTGAGGTTATGTGGAGAGCAGAGACAGCGGAAGAAAGGCTGTGCAGGTTCTGGCCGTAGCCTGCTGGTGATTTATTTGGTCTCCTAGCAACCAGTCCATACTGTCTACCCTGGGGCCGGCACCAGTCTCTGGCAGCAGCAGGAGTCAGACCTTGACCCTACTACCCTCAAGGGGTCGGATGGCCTTGGCGGTGGGGCAGGAGTTTTGCTCTCAGGCCTTAGATGTTGGGACCCTGGGCTCTTACAGTAGTAGCTGCTGTCTCAGCTCCTAACTAAGCCTTGGATTTTGGGACTTTTAGCTCTTTGGGGTTGACAGTTCCCTGGAACTGTGTAAGCAGCAAGGAACTGCGGTCCCTGGCCTTTGGCTTTTGAAGCCTGCCACACTCTGCTGTCTTGGCTTCTCGGTTCTTCCACTGTCCTGAGCTGTTTCTTGCCTCAGCTCCCTGCAGTCTTTGTTGGCCACTCTCTGTGACCCTGCTGGCTTCTTGATGATAGCCCTGTCCCTGCCACCACCGAGGCAGCAGCTGCCACCGTTACCCACTCAGCCTGCCCTACCCATGGTAAAGCTCAACTGTTGGCAAGGCTTCTCAGGAGAACCTCTTACACCACGGGGGGTGGGGGGGATTTAGGAGGGTGTGTCACTCTGGGTCAAAAAGTGAAGGTTACATCACTGTTGTATCCTGGAGAAGGCGTGGCAGGGAGTGGCATGCAAATGTGGTATTAATAATTTCTACCAATCACAGCACAACTTCCAGTTCTACCAAGGTTCAATTACAGGCTTTACACTACATCAATGACACGCCTTTTTGTGTGAGGGAAATGGCCTCCTCCAGTGAGAGAGCTGCAGGGTGAGCCAGGCCCCAAGGCCGAAGTCCCTTCTGTTACTCTTCTCACTGCCGGAACAACAAAGATTCTGACAGAAACAGCCTAGGGGTGGGGAGCTTAATGGAGGACAGGTTTATTCTGACCCACCTTTTCAGAGGACCCATCCATCATGGCAGGGGAGATGTGGCAAAGCAGAGGTGGCAGTTCATGTCAGGGAAGCAGAAAAAGGAAGCTGAATGGAGCCTAGCTGGAGTTCTCCCATTCCCTCTTATTCCTTCTGGGCCCCCAGTCCATAGGATGATGCCCCCTATCTGCAGGTGGGTCTTTCTCCCCTTAGGTAATCCTCTCCAGAGACAGAATCCTCATCTCCAGGGGGAGTCTAAATCCTGCGAGGTTGGTGGTCAAGCGTAACTTTTGTCAGTGCTTGGTTCTCATTAATGGTAGCAGCCTCTGTCCTACCTTCCTAGTCCACAAAGTTCAGCTATCTTCTTTTCTGCCCAAACAGCCTGCTTTTCACATTTTCCTCTGCAGACACCTCCCTTTAAACCATAACATTCCATCCTGGACCCCAAAAGGCTCATCCACGTCCTTCTCATAGTGCAAAATGCATTCAGTCTATGTCCATGGGCCCCCAAACCTTAGTGCTTCCAACACTTTTTAAAAGTCCAAGTTCTAAGCTGGGCGGTGGTGGCGCACGCCTTTAATCCCAGCACTTGGGAGGCAGAGGCAGGCGGATCTTTGTGAGTTCGAGGCCAGCCTGGTCTACAAAGCGAGTCCAGGACAGCCAGAGATACTCAGAGAAACCCTGTCTCGAAAAACCAAAAAAAAAAAAAAAAAAAAAGTCCAAGTTCTGCTGAGACTCAAGGCAGTCTTAGCTATGAACCCTTGTGAAAATGCAACAAACCTACATGTTTCCAAAATATAATGGACCAAGTCCATGAAAGGAGCCGTGAGAACAAAGCAAAACAGACTGAGCCTCTGAAGGGTGAACATGAAATCCTGCAGCGCCACTCCTAGCACATGGTGTCTCAGCGTGAGCTCTGAGGGCCTTGGGCAGCCCCACCCCCATGGCCTGGTCATCTGTAGTCCACTTGAGCAGTGTCCTTCCTGGACTGGCTTCTCTTGTTGCCTGTAGACTTTCTCAGCAGGTGTTTCACACTGGTGGCATCTCCAACATCCTGGAATCTGTATTGTGGCTTAGGCTCTCACCTTGATACACATTGCCTGGCTTACCAGACATCCCTTCAAAATATAGATGGACAGCCACCTTGACCCTGTTACTTTTGTATTGTGCATGCCTGTAAGACCAACAGCACATGGGCTAGGCCAAGGTTCCAGTTCGAGTAGCCTTGGAGCCATGGCCACCGTAGCCTCTTAGAGCCTGGGGAGCTGAACCTAGGAAAGTACTTTCCTATACAGCCATGTGTGAGCAGGTTCCCCAGCAGCTGGGTCTTCTCCAGGCAAAGAAAATCTTTCACATGAGTCCAGATTTTACACCTGGAAGCCATCATTGGTGGAATCTGACCAACCTCCTCTTCACACAGTGCTAAGTGCTTGGTTCTCATTAATGGTAGCAGCCTCTGTCATACCTTCCTAGTCCACAAAGTTCAGCTATCTTCTTTTCTGCCCAGACAGCCTGCTTTTCACATTTTCCTCTGCTTTTTGCTCCCTATTTCCATAGAAAAACAGTACAGGACCCAACACAGTTCTTGTTCCCATCAGAAGCCTACTGAATGCAGGTTTTTACTGTCAGCATTATATTCTGAACCCCCACCAGCACCACCCACTGAGCTCTGACTGCAGCATTCCCCTAGGGCTTCTCCAGCCCACATTCCAAACTCTTCCACCTTCCTACCACAAACCAGTCCAAGATCTAAGAGCCATTCAGTCAGATTTAATCACAACGATGACCCTACTGCTCACGTCGTTTTATGTGTTCGATTTTTACAATTATTACACCACATAGAAACAGCTGAAGAGAGAAAAATCTTATCTAACTCTAGTGGCTTCAGAGGGTTCTGTACGTGGTGGGGAAGGTGTGTGTGAGCAGTGTCAGCCAAGAAGCAGAGAAAAGCATGGTACTCAAATGGCATTCTCTGATCTCCCTCTTATTCCATCCAGCTCCATAGCCAATGGGGTGGCACCACCCACATTTAGGGCTATCTTCTCCCCTCCTTTAATTCTCTCCGGAAATTCTCTCACAGTCACACCTAAATGTGTTCCTCATCATCTCTGAGACAATTCTAAACCCCATCAGGCTGACAGTGAGGCCTGGCACTGCACAGTTGTCGGAGGCAGGTAAGACTGGAACAGGACCTGACTCAGCTGCGGGGTTCCTTGCATTCAGAGTGTGCTGTCATTAAGGTGTCTGTGGACTGTTTGAGTCTTGACGAATTGGCACTGAATTCACCAGGAGAGCTACAGTCCTGGCGTTGGGGGAGGTGACCTGAGATGACTAGCAACACGTGTGGTTTCTGTGCCTGCATGTGATGTCAGGAGATTCTAATCTGAAGCATCTGCCTCAGAGTTGCTGTTTTGCATCTTTTCCTGCTGTCAAAGGATGAATGTGCCCCGGTACTGAGATGATGTCATAAAACTCGCCTAAAATTAATTTCCCCTAGTTGGCTATAAATCGTGTGGTCTGGAGGAAACTGCATTTTCTTTGGAAGGCTGCTCCACCAGAGGCAGTTTGTCAGTGTGTTGGCACCCACTCTCACAAGATCACACAGGGAGTGATCACACAGCTAGTGTAAAGGTTCCTGTGTAGTGTGTATCCCCGGATATTTGGATCATTTCAAGAAATTACTTCATAGGTCCATTTTATTACAGGCCATGCAAAAAGTTTGCAGGTGAGCCTCGGTTCAGATTGGCAGCCCGGCCTGGGCTGAGCACAGGTCCTGGGGCCAGGTGTCCCTGAGAGGCTCAACCTTGGTATCAAAACACACACACACACACACACACACACACACACACACACACACACACA
>CAJQZJ010034048.1:585252-598280 GCA_907164525.1 Lophiomys imhausi
ACACACACACACACACACACACACACACACACACACACACACACACAAAGAGAAAGGGGGTGGAGGGAGAGAGAGAGAATATGAGAAATATCTCCCTATCTACTGATACAGGGGAAATCTGGGTCCCTTTTGGGGGTTCTTTATCTCATTAATAAGAGAATTTAAGAATGGACTAAATGGAAGCACAAGGACTGTTTTATTAGAGTTTAAAAGAAAAACCCCAAGGCAGGTTCACTGTAAACTTCAGCTGCTGCCAGGAGGAGAAGAATGGAGGAGAGAAGGGGAGAAAGCCATGCTGGCACAGAGGTCTGACACACAGCTGACACCCACATGGTGGGGAGGGAAGCTTTCGAGAGTAAGGAAACTCAAAACATTTCAGGAAAGTGGACTGGGTTGCCATCTCTGAGCTTCTGCACTATGGGTGGGAATTCTGGGAAGGAAAAGTACAGTATTTCATTAAAAACTAATTATTCCACCCATCTCTTTAGCCTTGCTTAAGGTGAGCCCACCTCCCTAGGTGTGGACCTTTAGCTGGATGGCGGTAGTCCAACTGTAATGTTAGGTCTCCACCCCCTGGGTGGCTCTGTTCCCTCCGACTCAAGTTCCCTGCCTGGGGGCACTAGAAGCACTTTATTGTTTAGAATCTTCCTGGCTTTGTTAAGAGATGGTTTCTGTTCTGTTTGACTTTAGTTTCTTGTCTTTCCTCATACGGTTCAGAAGTTCAGAACCGAAATGTCTTCAAGGTTTGACTTTCCAGGCAAAACCATAAAGCACAGTGGGAAGGAAGATCGCGGGATGGGGTTGGGGTGGAGAGCAGGGATGTGGGTGTGGCCTGCGGGGGAACTAGAGGGTGGAGACTAGAGTGTGGGGGCAAGTCTACCTCTGAGGGCGCTGACCCTAACCCCTGCTCCTGTTCCGACCGCAGGTGGGCAAGCTGCGGGAGCGTCTGCAGGAGGCCAAACTGGAGCGCGAGCAGGAGCAGCGGCGCCACACGGCCTACATCTCGGAACTCAAGGCCAAGCTGCACGAGGAGAAGACGAAGGAGCTGCAGGCGCTGCGCGAGGCGCTCATCCGGCAGCATGAGCAGGAGGCAGCGCGGACAGCCAAGATCAAGGAGGGCGAGCTGCAGCGGCTGCAGGCTACACTGAACGTGCTGCGCGATGGCGCTGCAGACAAAGTCAAGACTGCATTGCTGGCCGAGGCGCGCGAGGAGGCGCGCAGGACCTTTGATAGCGAGCGCCAGCGGCTGCAGCAGGAGATCCTGGAGCTGAAGGCGGCGCGCAGACAGGCGGAGGAGGCACTCAGCAACTGCATGCAGGCGGACAAGGCCAAGGCCGCCGACTTGCGCGCCGCGTACCAGGCACACCAGGATGAGGTGCATCGCATCAAGCGGGAGTGCGAACGTGACATCCGCAGACTAGTACGTTACATCTCTCCTCCTCCCCACAACATCCTTTCCTTCAACACATAGCAGTTTATGTGCTCTAGGCAGGCATGGTTGGGGGTACTGGGGCGTCCACAAAGTCCTGGCTGTCCCTTGTGTGGTAGTAGGTTTAGGATGGCAGCTCTCTCTTGGGGTGTGGCTCTGGACAGATCTGCAAACTGTCTAGAGCCATTTTCTAGTCCCTTTAGTGGGTCTTGTGGATGGGGCCTGAGGTGCTGCAAGAGAGGATGCAAAGGCAAGGCTGGAGGTTCAACCCTTTATTCACCCGGACTGGGAGTGGGCTCTACATTTGGGTAAGACCAGGCCTGCAACATGCAGAGAAATGCAAAATGCAAAAAAAAAATTGTAATTTTAAAGTGGGAGTGGGGTGAGGCTTGTTAAGTTTAGATGACTGCCATTCCTGAAGGAAGGAGGCGGCCTCCTGGGGCCAGTAGCAGTCACCTTCAGCTCTAGCCTGTATTCTGAGTCTGTGCACTGGAGGTTGCTTCCCCAGGCATAGTCCCTACTAGGGATTAAGAGATGAGTGGGAGTTAGAGTCATCTCAGTGGTGAAAAGAAGGAGCAGTCCCCAGACTGGACCAGATGACCTTGGTGATAGTCTTCTCCCATCCAAGTACAGGCCAGACCTGAGTCTGAGTAGCTTCTGAGATCAGATGAAATTGGGCACCTTCAGGGTAGTATGGTCACAGACTGGTAATATTCTTCTTAGTTATTGTAGGAATGTGGAAGGCCAGTGGGGACCTGCAAGGCATAGTGTCACCCCCCCCCCCAGTCCTAGTAGACACGGGAGACAGTGCTCTGTACTTGTATGGGACTGTGACAAACAGCTGTGTGCCCCTCAAGGCCCTGGGCAGCCTGGGGCATAGCATACTAGCACCTCAGATAGCTGAGGTTCTCAGACTGCTCAAAACGGTGATGTTTAGGAGAGCCACTTTGAAGGCGGAGGGCTGGGTTAGGCATGCACCAAGCTCACAATATAGACGGAGAGAAGAGTGGCTGTAAATCATGATGGGGGGGGCAGTGGAGAAGGGAGTGCTGACACTAAGGATACCTGGGTGGTATAGACCAACAGATGAAGTGTATTTAGAGGAAGTGGTAGCTATCCCAGTAAAATGAGCACCATAGGGTAGAATGTCCCACAGATGTGCAGGGAATTAAGCCTCTAGCTCATGGTACTTCCACGTGTAAGAAGAGCCTAGGCCTGGTGCCCTCATTTAAGGAGGGAGTAATGAATCCTAGTTGCATCAACTCCTTGGTTGGGCTCTGTGATCAAACACCTGTCAGAAGTCCTTGAAGGAAGGACGCATTTTGTCTCACACTTTGAGGGTGCAGCCCATCCTGGTGGGAACTATGGTGGAGCTTCCTACCTCAGTTAAACCTCACAGACCCTCAGGGACACATCCAGAGGCATGTCTACTAGGTGATTTTAATGTGTGAAGAATTAGGTGGGGAGTGTTATCTCTAAAAAACATAGCTATAAGAATACTAATTAAGTATTAACAAAGAAAGATCAGGGCTATAAGGTAAGGCTAATAAATCCTGGGCCAGGCTGAGTTAACATGGAAATGTAAAGATCAACTTGGTATTTACTGATTTAAATCCAGAAAGCATTCTTTATCCCTTCCCTTCCTTTCTCTTTCCCTTTTCCTTCCCTCCCTTCCTCCCTTCCTTCCTTCCTTCCTTCCTTTTTTCCTTCCTTCCTTCTTTTCTTGTGTTTTGAGGCAGTCTCACTTTGTAGCCCAAGGAGACTTTAATCTGGTAATGCAATAAAAGATCAAGCCCTATGTGGCCATTTTCATCCATGCATTCTAAGCATTTTAAAATTCATCTTCCCAACACACTCTTAGTATATCTGGATTAAGAGAGAACTGCTCTAATCTGATAAATTGTTCTTTTGAAAATCTGCTGGCAACGTTTGTCAGTTAAGGTTTCCCACTCAAGTTCAGGACCAGAACAAAGGACCATTATCACCTCTTCTGTTCAATATTGCATTAGTGGGGGCAGTGTACAGAAGATCCAGAAGAAGGAAGTTATAAAGGTTGGAGGAAGGGGAACCTAGTTCTATGTGAATGCAGGGATGCTGCTGTAGAAGTCCATGGCCTGCCTGGGTTGCCACAGTCTGTTTCTTAGCAAAGACTGGGTAATGATGGTTCTGGAAGTGAGAAAGTGAAAGGCACCACTGGGTTCTATGTCCATTGCCCAGCCCCTGCTCTTAAGATGACACTTTCACAGCCATGTCATCAAAGGGCGGATGGCACAGAATGGCAAAACAGAGGCACACAGTGGCCTCAGCCTTCCCTACAAGGTCATTAATCTCTTGACTTCTCAGAGCTAACAAGCACATTTGTCCAAACTCTGATACAAAGTTGACACAAAATACATTTTGTTTCTGTATACTAGCAGTGGACGGCTGGACAGGGAAAACCTTTTAAATGTCAGGGAAAAGGCTCCAGGAACTTGTAAGGCAGGTTGTGCAGGAGTTTCCTGGGCTACCAAGCTTTATTGAGACGTGTTAAAGGGGAGCCAAGCAAACAGTTCCCATTGATAGGAATGTTGATGAAGGTAAATGCAGCTTCCCAGAATCCAAGTTACCTTTTTTTCAGACTATTGTGAGATATTTTCCCTCTGGTGTGTGGGTGGGGTGAGGGTGTGGAGGTGTGGGGGGAATGACTAAGCATTGTCTTACCTGGTCCTCATACCCCAATGACAGATCAGTTTGATTCCCCAGAGTTCATCCAGGGGAACCAATAAGTTTGGGTTGTGACAAGAGTGTGGGTACCATTAACACAGCTGCACTGAGGGATTTGCACGCAGCCTGGATGATGGCTTCTCCATGCCTGTGTAGATGGAGCCCCTCTCAATGAACGCCCCCACCAAGCCTGTATGCTCTAGCTCTTCCCTGAGGCCCGAAAATCAAGTTCTAGTAAGGCAGAATTGCATGCACCTGGGAGCAGTGGCTGCATATTCAGGCAGGACTATCCCTGCCCCTCCCATGTGGGGATGTCCAGTGGTCAAGAGCAGCTGTGATGAACTTCTGTGAGCAGACATGGCAGGCATGATGAAGAAGATGTTCTTGTTTGGAGGGTAGTGCTGTGCAGCACGGACATTGGCAAGCAGATTCTAAGTTAGAATCTAAACATTTAAATGGTCTAGAATGACAGGCATGTGTGTGTGTGTGTGTGTGTGTGTGTGTGTGTGTATCTTCCTGCATGCTAGGCAAGCATTCTATCTCCAAGTAAGAGCAGAAGGGTCTAGAAAGAGACCTGTAACTCTGATCACAATACCTGCACAACCTGCCTTACAAGTAGTCTTAGGAACAGGATATCTCTGTGGTGAGGTAGGGAAAGGATGGTCTTTCAGTAAACACTGGGACAGGGCGATGTCGGTAAGGAATTGTTTCTACCATGACATATTTAAAGAGGAGAAGACACTTCCTACAGTCACTGGGGTGGCTCAGTTAAAAAGAATGATAGTCCCAAGAAATCATTGGAAGCCCCGTGTTTCACACGTAGAACACTGTGAAGCAAACAAACAGAACAAACCTGATGGTGTGGGAATCCCAGACCCAGCCACGAAACTCTTTGAAAATGGGAGGATTAGATAAACAAGCTCACATGAAAAGTGTTCAGGCAAAAGGGGAAGAATGCTTAGGAAGATGCGCTTAAGGTGTATCTGTGGTCCTTAATTTAAACCTCAAGTGATTGTTTAAATAAGATACTGCAGTGTGTGCAACAGAGGGAAGAAAATGTGTGACCCAGAAATGAGTAAGACCTGGGACATTAGTGGGTTCACACCCCTGTAAATCCTGCCATCTCACCTGAGGTGTGAGACTTTGATCCAGAACAAACAACAACAAACAAAGAAGGGTTCAGGCGAAAGCTAACTGAAGAAATGAGTAGAGATACTAGATTTGTCTATTCTTGAGGAAGATAAGAAGACACAGTCCTAGAACTTCATGTGCTACAAGTAAAAGAGAGAGAGAGCAAAAGTAAACGGTCCAGCAGTAATTACATTGAGCAGGGGACCAGACCCCTGAAAAGGAGAAGTGCCCACAGGAAGGTCATGCATTAATTACGAAGGCTCACTTCCCCCGAGGGACAAAGAAAAAATGCTATGAAAATAGGAAATTGGTAATGATGTGAGTGGTGGCACATTCAGTTAAAGGAATATTACACAGCAATGTGAAAGAATTCATGTCTGATGTGTACAAGAAGCTGGTGGACTCTAGATTTGTGCCGGGAGAAAAAAAAGTCAATTCAAAGATGAGGGTGAAGCCACTCTACGGTGTGACTGTATCTCTACCAAGCGGGAGAAGGGGAAGAGGACGTCAGCACTGGAAGACAGGGTGGACGCTGGCTGCCTGCAAGGTGGGGCTGTGAAGAATGGCCCAGAGGTGCTCCCTGCTTGGTAATCTGGCACATCACTCAGCAATATCCAAGGCAGCCCCCAGCCTGTAGAGTGCTTGTACATATGAATCGTGTCCCCACTTAGCATGGCTCAGGGTGACCGAGATCAAATTGGAGCTGACTGTATAGAAGAGCTTCACTGTGCAGGGACTCTCTTCTAAGGAATGTCACTCTTTACAACACTGCCCCAGCAGACTGAGCTGAGTACCTGAAGCTTTGCGGACCCCTCCGTTTATCAGACACGTCCAGGTTAAGAGATAACAGAAAATGGAACCACAGCGGGGTTTGTGAGGAGTGCATATGGTGCCCTGCTGTCTTCTATACTGATTCTGAACCAATCAAAAGTGTCGGCAGAGGAGGAAGTAACCAGTTACCCTCATTACCGGCAAAGCTGGGCCCGGAGTAACAGGCTTGATAAAAGCCAGGTTGGCTTTTAACTTCTTCTTCTTGTCCAGACTCTGTGGCAGCCTACCGGATGGAAAACCTGAACCTGCACAATAGGTAGTTGTGGTTCTGCATCTCCTGGGAAGCTGGACCTTGTTGGGTACCAAGCCAGAAGTGCATGCTTCTCTGCCAGAAGGTCCGAGCTCCATTTGTTTCTGGGCAGAAAAGGATGAAACACAGAATGAGATTCATGTCACAGGATATCTGATCAGGCTGGAAAGGTGGGAGAATAGATTTTCTCCACCACAAAGTGCTACAGCCCTCAGATACACATGGAGAGAGAGAGAGAGAGAGAGAGAGAGAGAGAGAGACCGAGACCCTCTGCCATGCAGCATAAGGTTCCAGCCCTTTTAGCTAAGCTGCCAGCACCAAGCTGGATGATAGCAGGGAGCTCGAGGCTCCTGAACTGAGCTAAGTGGTAATGGGAGCCCGACCAGGCTTGGGTGAATCTGGCGGCCTCTTTGGGAACAGCCAACAACCTGCTGCTGCAGATGAGCACTGTGGCTGGTGACACAGGAGAAGGTGTCAGTTCATGCTGGGGGTGGCTGTGGCAACAGTAACAGCAGCAGCGATGAGGTGAGAGTTTGTGCCCTGGGCACCCCAAAGTGAGCTCTCGATGCCAGTGGCAGGAAGGAAGAGGCTCTTCCTTCTAAGAGTTACAGCCCAAAGTAAGCAACGAGTCTCAGATGATCTTTGATGATGATGATGAATTGTGGAATGGTTTATTTCATGAACAGGGACATTATAAACCTTGGGCAGTGGGAGGGGTTTTGGGGGTGAATGCATCTAATTGGCTGGGGTAGGAGTGCCAGGGATGTTTCATTTACATGCAGCAGCATGGCCCTATCATAAGAAGGAAGATGCAGTAACTAATTATCCTATGGGCAGTAGGGGGTGGAGGAAAAATGTCAGCAGGGAACTGTGTCAAAGGTTACACTCAGGTATGGTTAGAAGCATGGGCAAAGGTCATTGCCTGA
The DNA here is from genome assembly GCA_907164525.1 of Lophiomys imhausi. NCBI lineage: Eukaryota > Metazoa > Chordata > Mammalia > Rodentia > Muridae > Lophiomys > Lophiomys imhausi. The sequence continues at coordinate 592,523 of CAJQZJ010034048.1, forward strand.
AAGCTAAGGTTTTCAGATGGGGAGATCACGGGGGAGGAGGGAATCTTGCTCAAAAAGGGAGTCTGCCATTTAGCACTGAGCTCAGGGTCTTTTCGGTAATATCAGACTTCAACCTTAATAGCAGAGTATCCTGACAGGTTGGCCCAGGAAGAGGAGGAGCAGATAAAGGCAAAGCCACCCATGCTCTGACTAAATTTGGAAACCCAATACCTGGGGTGTCCTGTGTTTAGACACTAGACATAGCTTGCAATTGTTGTTGAGTATGCATATCAATACCTTCCTCAAAAGCACCCATCATTTCATCATTTGTTATTTCTGGCATTGCAGGAATATTAATTTGAGTACCCCATTGTTGTAAGAGATCCCTTCCCCATAAATTTATGGGTACATCAGCCACATAAGGTCTCAACTTCCCTGTTTGCCCTTCTGGTCCCACACAGTTAAGCCATCGTACACTTTGTTTTACATGTGATAATTTACCAATTCCTATAAAATGTGTAGGAACCCTTTGAAGTGGCCAGTTTGGATTCCAAGACTCATGTGAGAGGACAGTGACATCCGCTCCTGTGTCAAGCAATCCTTCTATTTCAATACCATTCACTTGTATTTTTAATTTTGGTCTCTCATCACTTACCATTGTTTGCCAATACACACGTTTTTCAGTATTTTCAACTGCTCCTGTTCTGTCTATTAGAACAACCTTGACCTTGGCCTAAGGAAACAGCAGCAGTTGGGCAATTTTGTGCCCTGCATTAATTGTCATCTCTTTCCATATAGATGTCATAATTTTAATTTCTTCCTTGAAGTCTCCATCTATAATACCTGGATGAACAAAGAATCCTTGACAAGTTAATCCAATTTTTCCAAATATTAATCCTATTGTCCCTGATGGTAAGGGACCATAAACACCAGTGGTTAACATATAACGTTCATCTGTTTTGGATAATGTTTTAGATTCATCTGTGGGCAAATCTAAAGCTGTAGTACCTTCAGTAGCCTGTAAAAGATCAGCAATAGTTAATTTTGTTCTTCCTGACTGTTTGTTTCCCTCTGGTTGGATGATGAATGATGGTTCACATTGTTTTGGGGCCTGAACCGGTAGGCCCCTCCCCTTGTTTCCCGGCAAGGGGTTACCCCTTCCATCCGTTTCAGCTCTACAATCCTGGGACCAGTGTTTACCTCTTCCACAACGAGTACAAAATCCTGGAGACCTTCATCTTCTATTGCTATTAAAAGTTGTTCATTCCCTTCTACAATCATGTTCTGCAGAGTCCAAGCACCTATCATTTCGAGTTCTGGAGGTTTCAGCCTTATGATATCTTTGGAAATGACCAAGCTCACCATTTTTAAAGCACTCATTAAGACCCCTAGCAACAGCTTGTGCTATGACATTAGTCTGATGCTCCTGAAAACCAATATCAGTTGTTTCTCTTATCCATTCATCTACTGGGGCTCCTCCAGCTTTCAATGGTCTAATTGCCCTTTGACATTCAGCATTTGCATTTTCATATGCCAAGGCATTTATCAAGTCCTGTCTGGCATTAGGGTTATCTACATCTCTCTCCACAGTTGAAGTCAATCTCCCTAAAAAGTCTGAGAAGGTTTCCTGAGGACCTTGTATTATCTTGGTAAATGAAGTAAACCTTTTCCCAGCCTCAGCCACCATATCCCAGGCTCTCAGTGCTGCAACACGACATTGTTCTATCACAACATCTTCAAATTGCGTCTGTAACCATATGTCAGCATAAGGTCCCTCACCAAGCATTTGGTTGGTTGTGACATGTATTCCCCTTGCCATATTTTGTTGCTCTAATTTTGTGGCTTCATGTCTCCACCATGACAATCATTGTAATTGCTGGCTACCTTCTAGCACAGCTGATATTAGTCCCTTCCAATCTTGGGGAATGATTCTATTTTGTATAGCCCAATTATTTAACATTTGTTTAACGAATGATGAGTGCATTCCATAAGAGACAATAGACTCCTTAAATCTTTTTAAATCCAAAATGTCTATTGGACGCCATGTTAATTCCCGATAGAGTTGACCATCATTATTATCAGGCCTAATTTGAAACATAACTGGAAAAGCTGATGGTGATTTGCAGTACCACGCAGCTCCTCTGGGGGCGCACTTGGTTCCACATTAGCACCATTACCTACCTGGTTGTCTATTTGTACACACGGTGGCTGTGGAGACCTAGCTAGAAAAGAACTTGGCATTTTCCCAGTTCCAGTCATCTGCCCTTTCAGAATTTTCTTAAGATCCTCAATCTGCATTTCTATACTTTTTAATTGTGTAACAGATGTCTTTTTATGACAAACCAATAAAAGAAAAAAAAGTAAACAGCATAAAACATCTGGTCTGATTGGAAAACAGTGTAGAAGTCAGCAGTAAACATTGCCATATTGTCAACAACTGGCATCATTGTTTCAAAATCTACAGTTTTCTCTATAGTTTTGAAAATCAAATTACCCATAATGCCTTACCACATTGGGCACCACCTGAAACCGCAATTTAATTAATTATTGTAGTTATTAGTCAGTATAATCTGTAAGATTAGGCCGGCAAAGTATCCAGTGGCTTGGCAGAGGAACATGCGGCCTGGCCCACATGCCTTAACCGGTTGCCTGATTTATCCTGGGGAAAGAGCCCTGGGACCAAGGGTGCCTTACACCACCTGTAACCTAAACTCTGTTAATATAAGTTGTTATATTAGGCTAGTAGAATTACCAGCAGCTTGCAGGAGCTTTGCCTGGGCTCAAGGGGAGTCTAGGAGTTTGGAAGTCAGACAGCCCAGGACTGCTTGGACTGAGGGCCTACAAGCGCTGTAGTCTTTTCCCCAATAATTAAACACACCAACACCTTTTAGTATTTTAACGCTCAGCCCTTAGCTGGGCAGACTCTCAATTAGCTACTCTAAGTTAACCCGGATCACCTAATCCCAAACTGCCATGTGCCTGTGATTACCTTACAGTGTTTTCAAGACGTCTGTCTCCTTCTGTGTCTGGTGGAAAGAGTGATTCTCTGTGTATGCTCAGGGTTCCTGTCTAATCTCAGGAAGTCCCGCCTTCCTATACTCTTTCTGCCCAGCTAATTGGTCATAAGTGACTTTTATTAACCAATCAAGAGAATGCCTCACAAAAGGGCGGTAACCAGATCGCAGCATTGAATTCAGCCTATCAGAAGTAATGATATTAGACCTTCCCTCAACAGCCAGAAGAGGGCGTCAGATCCCCTGGAACTGGAGTTATTGGTTGTGAACTGCCATGTAGGTTCTGGGAATCAAACCCCAGTCCTCTGGAAGAGTAACTGTTGAGCCGTCTCTCGAACCCCAAGAAAATCTATTTTTAAAAAGTCTGTTGATACTGAACAATAGCAAAACAAGTCAGGCATGGTGGTGCATGCCTTTAATCCCAGCACTTGGGAGGAGGAAGCAGATGGATCTCTGAGTTCAAGTCCAGCCTGGTTTACAGAGAATGTTCCAGGAAAGCCAAAGCTACACAGAAAAACCTTGTCTCAACACTTCCTCCTCCTCTCCCCCCAAAAACCTTGGTGATAGCAAGAGTATGAGGGTGCAAGAGAGCTCCCTCCAGGCATCAGTCCCAGGAATGGCCTCCAAGGCACTGAGGCCACCCATGGTGCTGATGCCCCACACAGATGCTATGGTTTCATGGTTTACTGAGGCCTTCCAGATTTTGGGCAGGAAGCTGCTTTGGATTCTATTATGTACTTTTATGACACCATAATAGTTGTTTCAGAAACTCAAAAAAATGTAAAATTTCATCTGTTCAGTGCACTCATGGGCCAGCCTGGAGTGGATTAGGCCTCAAAACCTGTCTTCAAGGGGGTCAGAGAGGGTGACATGTGGCACCCAGCCCCAGGAATTGGCCTGTCTTAGACTTTGACGGGCAGGAAAGAAAAGGGAAAGCCTCCCTGGGCTGGTGGGACTTAGAGCCCCAGGCATAGGTTAAGTGGTGGGGAAAGTCTGCCCTGGGGGAGAACATAGACTCCCCTCTCATTCACTGCATAACCCTGGGTTCATTGTTTACGATCTCTGAGCCTTTGATCTCACTTATAATTAGGGATAACCACATATAATTATGGGGCTTTAGGGAACCAAAACATCCAGCGGCTCCTGTTTCTGTTGTTGGTAGGAGACCTGTGAAGTCCATTCCTCTGTTCCACACATACTGTGTGGTCAAGTAGATGGCTGCAGCTCTGTAACACACCTGGGGATTGGTGACTGAGATGCTGTTCACTGGGGGACCGAGCTCGCGTGTCCTCAGTCCTGCTCATGCTCCATGTGCACCCTCACGTACAGCAGTCGGCATGAGACTCTGTGTCAACTGTAGGCCAAGCCCATCTGTTGCCCATGTCGACTTGCTGCGGAGGCGGCCCAGGCTGTATTTCCTCTTTAGCTGGACCACGTCAGACATGCAAGCGGTTCCTCCACCTCCTTACACTCTTAGGAAAACAGTGAGGAGAAGCACAGAGCAGTGCTGCTACCTTGGTTCTTGGCTCCTTGGCTGAGAAAACTTGGGGTGGCCATATGTGGCAGATCATCCCCCACATCCACAGGAGTCCAGGGCATTATTTATCTCCTTCACAGAGACTGGGCATCCTTAGGTCAGGTTGTCCAAGGCTCCACAGTGGTGAGGAATGCTGTCTGAAGACCTTGGGATTCAATGCTAGTTCTGTGGCTGTTGCCATGACACACCAACCACGGCATACTTGTGTTCTTTCCCCCTTGGCCTGAACCTCTTCAGCTGTACCTGGCTTCCTGGATACAAGGTGTTCAGCCCTTGAGGAAAGTGCTCTGCTGCTCCAGGCAAGTCCTGGATACAACTTTGTGGTTTGGACGACAGTAACAGAACTCGATTCTCTCACTGTTCTTGGGACTAGAAGTCCAAAATCAAGGGAACATTAGAGACACGCTCCTTTGATAGACTCTGGAGAGGGCCCCCATCTCTTCCAGCTTCTGGTGGCAGCTACCCATCCTTGGAGCTCCTTGGAGTGTGGCTGACTCCCTCCAGCCTCTGTCTTCACCCCCACATCCCCCATGTCTGTCCTGTCCTAAAGACACCAGTCCTTGGATTTGGGGCCCACCCTAACCTGTTGGCGTCATGTTCATGTCCAACATTTTATTTGCACAGATCCGAAAGCCAGGTAAAGCCATGCTCTGACTTTGCAGGATGGCATAGCTTTGGGGGGCACTGCTCACCCCATTACAGGTGCCAAGGATGACAGTGAGAATGGCTGTAGCAGTAGTGGCCTCGGCCTCTGCTTTTAATCCTCCTAAACTTTGCAGAGCAGTGGAGCTCACAGAGTTTCTGAAGACTGAGGTAGATTGCTGTCCCAACTATGATTTCCACCACTGTCTTGCAAATCCTGGGGCTCTGCCTTCCAGAACCAGTCTTGCAGTGTGGAGAGGAGAGGTGGGAGGAGCCCCCAGGGTTCTTCTGTCAGTCAGGGCACACTTGCCTCTCTGAGATCATGTTTGTGGGTCATGGGTGAACCAGGTCTGTTTCACAGGACTTTGAAGGGAAGATCAGACAGGCCTATGCCCTGTAGAGCTGAGAGAGTGATGGTGGCCAGAGGCTGATGACCTGCTGGTAAGAACCCAAGTTTTTCTCTGGTTGACCGGAAGCTCCCCAAGGATCTGACCTGAAAGCTTTAAAGTCTTCTTGGTCTCCTGGGGTGGGAGTGTGAGCTCACTAATGGCTCTTAGTTCCACCAAACCCAAGGTGTCACCAGGAT
>CAJQZJ010034048.1:598290-640409 GCA_907164525.1 Lophiomys imhausi
CTCTTAGTTCCACCAAACCCAAGGTGTCACCAGGATCATGTGACCTCGAAGACTCTGGAGGAGGGTCCTTTTCACCCTTCCCAGCTCCTGGGGTTGCCCATGGTTCTTTGTCCCATGGCTGTGCGACAGTTCTCTGTGTAAAGAAAAACATATCTAGAGACCCCAGAGAAGATGTAGATTCTGGTGACTCTCTAGCTGGATCTTGTCCTCGCAGAAATACTTCCGTAATGGTTGGCTTTAGAGGAGTAAGTTGAAGTTTCCTCTGCAAACCTCCTTTAATGTTGTCTCCTGTTCTGTCTAGCCTGCCATGCTAAGCTGTCCCCTGTTTGGTATGCTACTCCAGGGAGGACTGGATCTGACTGGACTGGAGTAAGCAAGAGTTAAGTGGCCCCCTCTGACCTGCAGAGGGGGCCCGCTGGAGGCCAAGCAGGGTCTAGTTGGTTAGTAGTTCTGTGACTCTGGAGTTCAGAGGGAAGTTAGGATTGGGGATATCATTTCTGCGTCAGTTGCATGTAGAGTACAGCCAGCCAGGAAAGTATTGATGAGCGAGTGGGGAGGCAGAAGCAGCCACCACTGGAAGACTCTGAGAGGAAGCAGGATGGGCTGGCCTGCTTGGGGCCGACAGGGAGCTGATGAGTTGGGGGGCATCTTAGGATTTCATGTCTTTCTTATTGTTTAGAGATGTGAGGAGGGCCGAGTTGCAGTACCCATAGCTCTAGATCCTCAGACCCAGGCCTGTGTCTTCAGTGTTTGTGAGATTTAAGGTTCTGTGCTGCTGACTCTGGCTGCCCCACGTTCAGATCCTTCCCAGTTCAGTGGACCCAACATCAGTCCGACGTCTGGAAGAGGCTGCCCTGGTCCTGAGCCCACACCTGATGGCCCATTTCTCTCTCTCTCTCTCTCTCTCTCTCTCCCTCTCTCTCTCTCTCTCTCTCTCTCTCTCTCTCTCTCTTCCAGATGGATGAGATAAAAGGGAAGGAGCGGGTGATCCTGGCCCTGGAGAAGGAGCTTGGTGTGCAGGCTGGGCAGACCCAGCGGCTGCTGCTACAGAAGGAGGCTCTAGATGAGCAGTTGGTCCAGGTCAAGGAGGCCGAACGCCACCACAGCAGCCCAAAGAGGGAGCTCCCTCCTGGCATTGGTGACATGGCTGAGCTCATGGGTGGCCAGGTGAGGGATAGTGTCTCCTGGTAGCCACAGAGAAGACTGCCTACCCACATTCTTCCTCTGCTGGCTACTGTCCTACTCTGCTTGCCAGCCCTTCTCTGGCCCTCCTGTCCTCTCACACTCCTCTCCCCCTTCCTTCCTGGATCCTTCCCACCTTTACTGATATTCAGTGTGTGCCAGGCCCAGCACTCAGCACTGAGAAGATATTGGTGAAGAACTGGCCATCTGAGCCTGCTGTGGTTGGCTGGAGTTGCAAAAAAAAAAAAAAATGGATATCTCAGGGCAGGGTACATAGTAAGGGCTTTGCAAGAAGGAGGACCCTGGGGCAAGCCAGAGAGTGGCAGAGGCCCAGAGTCCAGCAGGGTTTCCCGGTGGCCAGCAGCAAATGCCAGGGCAAGAGTGTGTGTGTGTGTGTGTGTGTGTTAGGGGCGTGCGGGGGTGGGAGTGGGGGGCAAGGACCTGACTCTTAGCAAAGACAGGAGGATGAAAGCAGCCTTCCTGCCTGCCTCCCTCCCTTCCTCCCTTCCCCTCTGTCTCACTGGATGTCATGAATGCCCTGTGCTGACAGTTGCAGTAGGTGCTGATATTTCAGAGTTGAACAAGGCAGCCTGCTGTGGAGGAATGTGCTAGCATGTTCTAGAAACCACAACATGTGGTGACTCTTCATAACCACCAGATGCAGCATGGGTGGGAGCCTCCCATTCCTGGGCTGGTGTTTGAATCCTACCAAGGTTTTTAAAGTCTCAGGCAGGTTGAGGTGAACTGTACCCAAGAGGATGTAGCAGGCATGTCTGTCTGCCAGCCTCCTTGTTCATTCAGCACACGGTCCTCTAGACAGGGCAGTCCTTGTCGGGTTGTCACAGGGGTCGTCATAGGCTCCATGGAATCGTTTGAGCTTCTTCAAAGTTTTTATTTTTAGGATCAACATATGGACGAGCGAGATGTGAGGCGATTCCAAATGAAAATTGCTGAGCTGAATTCAGTGATTCGCAAGCTAGAGGACAGGAACACCCTTCTGGCAGATGAGAGGAATGAACTGGTAACCACCCAAGAAACGTGGAGTCTATGGACATGAGGAAGGGGCTGGGGCCAGGAGGCAGAAAGTGGATGCTGAGGGAGTCTGTGTTCTCTTTACTTTCTTTCCCGTTCTCATTCTCTCTCTCTCTCTCTCTCTCTCTCTCTCTCTCTCTCTCTGTGCGTGTGTGTGCGTGAGTGTGTGTGTGTGTGTGTGTGTGTGTGTGTCACACTCATGGAAGAAATCTCTCTGCTTATTGTCTGTGTAGGGATCCATCCTTAGGAAACAGTTGGGAAGTCAATGAGAGAGGGTGATCATTGCAGAATTTTACAGTATTAACAGAAACAGAAGCAACAAGAAACACAGGCATTCAGCGTAAAGCATCCCTCACAGGAACTGTGGGTATTTCCAGATTGGTGCTTCACAGTCAAGAGGAGCAGATGTCACTGACAGGGTAACTCTGTGCCAGTAAATTGCAGGATGAGAGTGGTTTACAGAGCAGGCTTTGTAGTGGATTTAGATGTGGAAAGCTGTTCTTTTAGGTGGTGTGGTTACTGATAATTCTATTTTTTCTTTATTTACTTGGCATAAAAGTTGATACATTTCTATTTTTAAAAAGGATGAACATGCACGCTGGTAGTGTAGTTGCTAGACTCTTTCCCTGTCATGTAGGAAGCTCGGGGTTCCATCCCCAGCACCCCATAAATTACATGTAATTCCACCCTTTAATCCCAGAACCTGATAGGGAGAGGTCAGAGGGTCAGAAGTTCAAGGTTTATTTTAGCTCTTAGTAGGTTGTGAGGCCAATATAAGCTATGTGAGATCCTGTCTCAGATCCCTCTCTCTCTCTTTCTCTCTGTCTCTGTCTCTTTCTCTGGGTGTGTGTGTGTGTGTGTGTGTGTGTGTGTGTGTGTGTGTGTGTAATGAACACAGATTTATAGTTTAAAATAAATCTTTTGTAAAACCAGTATTTGCACGAATATGCTTAATTTTGCTATAGGAACACTAAATTTTATTTTTAAAAACTTCCCATCTTCTCTCCTTCCTTTTCTCTCTCCTCTCTTTGTTTCTTTCTTTTCTCTCACATACTACTTTACACCTGTAGAGGGCAGGGAACAACTTTGGGGACTTGGCTCTCTTCTTCTACGGTGTGGGTTTGGGGATGGGACTCAGGTCACCATGCTTGGTGGCAAGCACCTTTACCTGCTGATCCACCTTGCTGGCCCCAGCTAAGCTAATTTTTCAGCATTAATGTACAAACCTTCTGACAAAAGCCTCATGATCCTGATGCTCATTCTAATCTTGATTGTGAAGGGAAATTCATCTTCACAGGGTTAGCAGAAACAAAATATTCCTTCCTTGTGTACTTGGAGGCGTAGCTCAGACAGCTATGACCAGACTGTGTACCCATCACGTTCCTACTCCTTGCTCAAATATTCATGAGCTGAATAAATACTCATGAGCCACATGGCAGTTTACAGAGTAGGGTAGCAAAACACATGGGGTGCCTGACTAAGTTTCAGGTAGAAAGGGTCAGGTACACGGCACTCAGACTTCCCACCAGCAATCAGGTACACGGCACTCAGACTTCCCACCAGCAATCAGGTACATGGCACTCAGACTTCCCACCAGCAATGACTCCTGATCTGGGTGGCTACAAATTTCACTTTAGTAAACAAATCCACACCCAGAAGGGTGTTTGGTTTGATTTTGCACTTGCAAAGTCCTAGGTATCAATGCCCTGCAATGTGTCCTTTTCGCTTATATTTACCAGTGCATCCTTTCCCGTCATGGTGTGGAAGTGCAGTGGCTTGCTGGCCAGTCCTGCCTTTGGCCATTCGGGCTACTCCTGTCTTCTTTGCTATTATAAATAATGCCAAGCAGCCCCATGCCTGTCTTTACTTTTGAGGGTCTGTATGTAGCCAGGGGTAGATCTCCAGAAGTGGCTTACTGGTCACGTGGTGCCTTTGGTGTCTGACACAGCATCAGAGTGCTCAGTTTTCACAGGGATTAAGGGTGGGTGCTGGGGTCAGCCTCTGTGTTTGATTTCTGGTTCCAGGACTGTGACGGTGGCCTCAGTGGGCACAGGGAGACCTCTTTGCTCATGTTCTGGTGTATGACATGGTGACGTGGCCCTTCTGGGTAGCTGGGGGAACACTCAGTGAGAGAGCTGAGAGGGTGAGAGCTAGTTCAGGTTCATGGTGCGGTCTTGGTGACATGGCTGCCATTTTTGTGATAGTGACATGGGGACAGGTGTGCATGGTGAGGCTGAAGCAGATGCGACTGTTGCTTCAGTGTTTTAGATGAGGAAGGAGGTTGAGAACTTGATCATGGCTGTACAGCTGGACAGTGACCCTGCAACTCCACCCACTGTGCTTAAAAGGAAAGGGAGTGGCCATTTTTAACCGTGGGCGCACTCTGCTCCTCCCCTCTGTTGCCCACTTGTGGTCTCTCACCAGTCTGTGTCCCCCTGGTCTGGCCCTCACACTACACATCAGAACCATGGATTGTGTTAGAGTGTTTATCCGACCACAAATCTTTCCTGCCTCAAAGATGTTGGGAACCGGAGTGAAGACCAGATGGCCAAGAGGGGCACAGAGGGGGTCCCAAAAGGCTGAACAAATATCAGCCTGGAAAGATACCCTGCTTTTGTGGGGACTGTCTGCTTGGATTTTGTGGTGGTCCCTCTAGGCTGAAGGGCTATCCATACTCACTTCCACACCCAGGACTGAGGCTGACCCAGCTCTGTCCAGGGCTGTTGTCTCCAGGGTGTTGCCCTGTGGTCTGCCAAAGTAGGGCCAGGAAAGACTTGGTGGCGAGGAGTCATGCTCTTGAAGGGACCATGTTGAATCTCTGCTGGCTTTGATGGTAGAACTTGGCCACCCATGGGGCCGCCCAGGCTCCTGACCCATGTCTGTACCTGCTGCAGCTGAAACGCTCTCGGGAGATGGAGGTGCAGCTGAAGCCGCTGGTGGAGAAGAACAAGCGGATGAACAAGAAGAATGAGGACTTGCTGCACAGCATCCAGAGGATGGAGGAGAAACTCAAGAGCCTCACGAGGGAGAATGTGGAGATGGTGAGGCCAGGCCACCACACCCACCCGGCTTTCCACTTCTGTCTGGACTCTGTGATCTATGATCTCTACCCCCTCTGCTCCTGCCATCTCAGCAATGGGGTCAGCCGCAGCTGGTCTTGCTCCTCTCCACGTGGGAACTGCTAGAGTGCCTACCTGCCTCATCCTCTAAGTTTCTTCACCCCAGAGGAGGGAAGGGCAGAATCAATAGGGCAGGTGTATACACTGGGTGGTTTATAGCCCATGGCTGCCTCTTGCTTATTGGGCTCCTCTGGAAGCAGTTACTGCTACTGGGGCTGTGTGTGTTGGGGGGGGGGCAGGTTTTTCCTCTACCAAGGACGACTGGTATCTATGATCTGGGTGGTTGTAAGATGCCTTCAGGCCCATTTCACAGCTTAGAGGACTGGGCCCAGGTGTGAGTGTGGGCAGTCTGTGGTGGGAGGGGTGTCCCCCTGCCTGTCCTGCCTTCTGGCTTTCAAGGCCCACTCAGAACATTCTCTGCCCCATGCCCCGCCACCCCTTCCCTCTCCAGTGGGCATCACTGACCAAACCTCTGGCTTGGCCTTGGCCCACAGCTGTGTATTCCCCAGCTTGGACCAGGTGTCTGTCACCCTCACCCATGCGCCCCACAGCACCCTTCACACTGTAGCTCACCACGGCATCCTCTCCCCTTCTGGCTGCAGAAAGAAAAGCTGTCTTCCCAGGCCCCGCTAAAGCGACACACGTCCCTGAATGACCTGAGTCTGACCAGGGATGAACAGGAGATCGAGTTCCTGAGGCTGCAGGTGCTGGAGCAGCAGCATGTCATCGAGGACCTCTCACTGGTATGCTGTCACTCTTGGCCAGGATGGCACTACAGAAAGCAAAGTCAAGAGTGGGCATCAGGATGGGAGTGGGGCCTGACAGCCCAGCTTCAGGTGCCTCCAGGTCCCCTGTGATCTCCAGAAAGCAGCCTCATCAATGCTACCTGGGAACGGTTTCCTTGGCAACCCCTCTTTTCAATGGGCTCCTGACTTACCATGGCGAAGAGGCAGCGTGGATCTGTTCTGAGGGGGCTTTGAGTTATTATTAACTTGAATTTATTTTTGAATTTAGCTCTTGCATACCAGGAGTTTGAGCCTGCAAATGTGAACTTTGTCATCAGATCAGAGTTTGAAGGAGCAGCTAAGGCTGTGTGTGGGCTTGGTGACTGCTCAGGGGTGGTTATGTTGAAAGGAGAGGGGAGGAAGCCTGCAGAGAGGGGGCATCATATCCAGACGACAGCACCCAGCAGTGCAGTCAGGCACACTCGCAGTGGGCTTCAGTTGGATCTCAGTAGCAGGGTGGGCTCTGCTTGCTCACCAGACCCGTGTGCACGTGACCGTTCCATCCACAGGACTTTGAAGGGTGGAAGCCGTGATCCCATCCTAGGAAGGGCTTGATGAGAAGCAGCACCTGTTCTCCATCCTCCCCGCCCTCTCTCACTTCCTGTCTTCCTTCCACTGTCTATGTGGCCATCCACCTTCGCTTCATTACCTAGATGACATCATGTAGCTAATGGTGACAAGACAGGCTCAATAAAGAGATAGTGAGAAGAAAAGTGACAGGTGGAAGCAGGACTAGGGAACATAATGGCCAGTCTGCCAGGATCTGATGAGTGGGTGCTCAGGCTGAGGCTGGGTCCCAGCTTTGTCCTGCTGGAGGGAAAGGAGGGTTTGCTGAGAGCGAGAGGCCCTGGCTCCATCTGCGTACAGTGCCACCCCCAGCACTGTTGCTCCTGCTTCACAGGGGTTAAGCCGCAAGTGCTGATGGGTGGCTGTGCTTCCTTGCAGGAACGAGAACGCCTGCTGCGCTCCAAGAGGCATCGAGGAAAGAGCTTGAAGCCCCCCAAGGTGAGCCTGCCATAGTGTCTGTCACAAATCTTCAGGAGAAGCCAGTCTTAGAGGAGAGGAGGGTCACAGGGCCAATCACAGGCCCAGAGGCGGAGACGTGACTGTGACAAGGCTGTGTATTGGCTCTTGAAAGAAAGGCTCTCAGGGCTGTCTCAAGGCTAAAAACATTGTGGCACAGTAATGTGACCCAAATATGGTAATTTATTCATAGAAGACTCACTAATGGAATTCTGTGTTTGGACCTTGGGTTATGTACTTCTAAAATTAAAAAATGTAAATACTCAGGCCTTCTGGAGGATTTGAAGGATACTCAACCTTGTTTGATGCCACCTGACAGTGTACTCTGGGAACTTGGGAGCTTTGTTGGCTGATGCAAAATGATTTTCTTTTTATAAAATGTAACTGTGCAGTCTCCCAGAGCTGTCTAGATATCCTGGCAGGAGAGCACACAGCTGGGTAGGGAGATTTAGAGGCCTTCATGGGAGCTCTAGAAGAAGGCACGGCGTGCATATTAGCCACCCTGCCCACGTGTCCGAGATGGGTCTCTGGTCCTGCCTAAAGTGGCACCTGCCGGCCTCATCTTCTCATAGAGAGATGGTTATAGACTGCTTTCAAGTAAGAAAAGCTCTGTAGGTGTGATAGCAAATGGCCAAGAACACACTCCCTGGTGGAGTCAGGGTGACATTAGGTAGTGGTGGGGACACTGCCTCATCTGGCCGAGAATACTGGTTGGTACAAGGTGGGCCCATGGTGCTAGGCATTCCACTGTTAAAGGGAAGCAGAAGTCCTCACCTCAGTGTGGCGGAACACGCTGGCAACCCCAACACCGGACGGTGGAAGTGGGAAGATCTAGAGTTCAAAGCCATCCTCAGCTAGTTGGTGAGTTTGAGGCCATCCTGAGCTACGTGAGGCCTTGCCTCAATAAACAAAGGGAGGAGGGAGGCATAAATCCTTCCATACTATTTCCCTAGGACTATCTGAATCAAGTACCACAAAAATGAGTCCCTTGGAATGGCAGAAGGTGCTGTCTTATAACACAAGAGTCCAGAGCCTGGCCTCAAAGCACGGGCGAGGCCATGCTTCCCCCTGGCATCCCGAGGGCTCCCTTTCCCATGCTTCCCCCTGGCGTCCCGAGGGCTCCCTTTCCCATGCTTCCCCTTGGCGTCCGGAGGGCTCCCTTTCCCATGCTTCCCCCTGGCGTCCCGAGGGCTCCCTTTCCCACTTCCTCTATGGTGGGTATTTCCACTGCTGCTTGTTTGACCCTGTGGGTACCATGTGACCTGCCTCAGTGTGGCTTGCTCAATAGTTATCCTTGTACTGACCAAGTAAATCAGCAGCACAGTCGGCACTTCAGCATTTCTTATGAGGGGGCACAGTTTAGTCAGAATGCCCTTATATAAAAACCCAGATTTTTTTCATGTGGGCTTAACTACATCCTCACTCAGCATTACACTGGAAATGTTCATCCTCATTGTAAATGTGAGTGTTTACAGCCACATAATCTGCTGAGTGTGTGGGCTGTAAACTTGTTCAGCGCTGTGCAGCTGGGGGCACACTTCCTCCCCTCCTGTGGTCAGGAATAACGCCACAGCATCCATCTCTGCCTTTTGGTGACCCCACGAGACAGCTTTCAGTCGCTTCCACTGACTGCTGCACACGGCTGTACAGCTATTTGCTTGCCCTTTCCCCTTCTGTAGGACATTTTGTTTCTGTAAATGTCACTGAAGTTAAGTCCTTTCACCCAGAAGGTCTGGATGGCTCTGGCTGATGCCCCCTCCATGGTTGGAACATGGGCCTAGCGGGGAGATGGCGCCCTCTGCTGCCGGACAGAAGGTTGTGGCTTTTGCAAACCTGGCCATAGTGAATGTGAGACAGGCCTTAAATACTGAGGTTGGGGGTGGCTGGGAGCCTCACTGCACAGGCTTGGCAACAAACACTCCGTAATTCAAGATTCCCAAGAAACCTGTTGCTGAGTTACGACTATTTCAAGCCTACGTGGACTGTAAAGCCTTAATCCCAAACCCTGATTTTGAAACTTAAAAAAACGTTTTCAGGATCGACTGAAAAAAATTCAGGTTCTGGATTCTGGATTAGGGATACTTAACTGATAAAGTCTATTAAAAAAAATCCTACCAATCAGAATTTATTTAATCAGTACCTTATTTGTAATTTATAACTCAGGAATTGTAAGTACTTGTGCTCCCAAGCGTCTCGGACAGGAGCGCTCGACCTGAGCTGGCATGTTAGGAGTCAAACAGCCGGTGTCTTCCACTGGTCCTGATCTCCGAATCTGCTCATTGGGAGACATATTGACAGCACACTGGCAATGAGTCAAGGTGTGCCACACATGTCTCCAAAGAGTGGCTGACTGCCTAGATGCACAGCCTCCCCTGAGGAACGCATTTGCGGGACATTGCCTACCTCAGAGAAGCAGGGTGTGTGGGTACATTAGTGAGAACACTAGATGGTTGGGTTTGGGAAACCTGTATGGATTTTGCTTTTTTAAAGACAGGATCTCTTATAGTCCAGCTTTGACCTCTGTGTGTAGCTGAGGATCCTCCTGTCCCCATCTCCTCAGTGCTGGGGTTACAGCTGCTCCACCCAGTTTTATACAGTGCTGGGGACTGAACCCAGACCCTTGTGCCTGCTGGGAGAGCACTTCAGTAGTCCATCTGCGTCCTCAACCCATGGGTAGGGTAGAAGTATTTTTCTACTTACTGTTTCCTGGGCCACCAACATCTCTTAGTCTCTAGATTCAGTGTAGGCTGGCTTTCACCCCAGGCTCCTGTTTTTCATCCAGCCCTGTGCGGGCCAGGTGGACAGGTGATGGGGCCATTGGGCCTGATCATCATTTTATCCCCCCCGCCCTCGCCATGCTGCCCTTCAGGCCTGGTGCATCCTTGTCTCCTTCCGCAGGCTGAAGCACTGGTGGTTTTTTCATCCCTGTCAGTGGACCCTTTTCACTCTGTATATTGTAGATCCAGGGCCCATGTTCCTTTGCCAGGTCCTCCAGCCTCACAGCCCATTTGAATGAGTTCACTGAAAGCTATATAATTTTTTAGAAGCCTCACAAATTCCTCCCTGCCCTTGACTCCCAACACCAAGACCCTAGGGAGCTCCCATGGACTCTGAGGTGACTCCCTGTGTTAATTACTCTTGTTACCATGGAGACCAGGTATCTGCCCAGAAACAGCTTAAGGGAGGAAGGACTTGTGTGGGCCTATGGCCTGTGGGCACTGTCAATCATGTTGATTGACCCTGTTGATATTGAGCCACTGGTGAACCAGAGCATCATGATAGCAGGAGCTTTGGCACACGCTGTTCATGTGCTGGGCAGGAAGCAGAGAAAAGGCATACAGGAAGGGACCAGGGTGGATACAGTTCCAGAGACACTCCCTCGGTGACACACTTCCTCCAGCCAGGCCCCACTGGCTGGTCAGCCTAGGACTATCTGGTGGCTGTGGTCTGATAGTCTCTGATTGACTAATCTCCTGGGTGTTCCTCAGTCCATTCAGGTGGACAGTAAGATTAACCACCACACCCTAGGAAGGAGAGCCCCTCCACACCACAGCACATGCTGATATGCAGGCGCTGGAGACAGGACAATGTCCCAATGGTGGCCTTCATATCTGAATGGCCTCCGCAGTCCTAAAGGCTGTGTTAGTATCACCCTGGGTACCCAGGGGTACCAGGAGCACCCCATCCCCAACCATGGGATCCCTTTTGGAGCAACACTGTGCAAAATTGTCTTCTGCCTCCAGCTAGCTTAGTGCAGGCTAATATTAGTACCTGGTGAGGGATACAGGGCACAAAGTGGCAGGGGGGATGAGGGGGACAGCAGGACAGCACCCTAGATGATTCCTTGAGTCCTGTCTTGGAGTCTCGGGACCTTTCCCTAAAGGGGGCTGGCAGCAGGGAGGCCTCACCATAGGGTGGTGAGCTGGGGTTCAGGCCATCGATAGTTGCTGTTCTGTAGGCATGTGAATTGAACCCTAGCAGAGCTCTGAGTATATGGGTAAAAGTGGGGCTGGGAATCTTGGGTTCTACTGAGAAGATGAGGCCTGGAGCTTTGAGGAGTCAGCCCCAGCACAAGCTCTCAGGCCTGAGACAAAGGGAGGTGAGCTCCTGGAACCCGTTTCCTGGTTCTCAAAACGAGATCACATTCAGGAGGTCATAATGGAGCCCTAGTTCAGTACCTGATCATAGTAGGTGCTCAAGAAATGATAGTGCCTCCTTCCGTCCCTCTTTGTCTTTGAACAGTAGCCTAGCTGCACGCTCTAGTTTGCTTTCTGTTGCTTTAGTAGACACCGTGACTTGGGGAGGAAGGGGCTTATTCCATTTTATAGATTACAGTCCATCATCATTGGGGGCAGCCAGGGCAGAAACTCAAGGCAGGAGTCTGAGCAGGAACTGAAGCCAAGACCATGGAGGACTGCTGATTGCTGCTTGTTCTCTGGATCATGCTCAGCTAGCTGCCTTCCACACACAGGACCTGCTCAGGGATGGCACTGTCTGTCGTGGGCTGAACCCTCCCACGTCGTCAGTCACCAGGACAGTTCTTCACAGACATGGTGGCTACAAGCCAATTCTATCAAGTCAGTTCTTCAATTGCGGTTCCCTCAGACAACTCTAGGTTGGTTGGAGGCTGACGCTAGTTGGGTCACCATGACTGGCCTGCTAAATGCAGATGCTCAGGCCCTTCTATTCCACAGTGTAACCCTTGAACCAGTGCCAGTATCCTATGCTGTTGTCCACCCAGAAAGGCCGTGGAGTCTGCTTGGCCATGTGGCAGTCTGAGTTCCCTCCTCTCCAGACACTTTGGATTACTGCCAATAGTAAGCAGTTTATGCCTGATGGCTGGCAGATCCTGAGTCCACTCTGAACAGCACACCTAGAAGTCATCCAAACCTAAACCAGTGCCTAGAGGCCAAACCCACTGCTTGAGAGGGGCGGGACCTCTGTTGGTCATCTCTAAAGCAGATGCTGCTGTGGAGCGACTTCCTGCCTAGGATACCCTACTTACTGTTTTTCAGTGTGAGTTTTGCTTCTCAGCAGCCAAAGGTGCTTTTACCCCCTTGGTTGTTTACAGTCGAGCCTGTCTGTAGACAGTCATTCCCTAGCTGTTGCCCTGGGAGCTTGTGTGGCTTCAGCATGTCCTGTGTGTCCAGCGGCTCACAGCACCCCACAAGCCCAGAGGTTCAGAGCAGTGACTACATGAACCTGACTACATTTTATGCCCAACTTGAATGTAGGGCTTGTCTCTGGCTTTTGTGTGGGAGAGATGTTCTCCTGTCATAGTAGCACTTCTGTAAGGGCTTGCATGCCTATATCCAACCCGGACCTCTATCTGGGCAAGGGGCCAATGAGTCCCCTGTAGCTCAGGAATCACAGCTTTCCTCCTAACTCACCGTAGTGGTTTGTTTGTAGGCTGTGTAAGAGTTAAGGCAAATAAACTCTGAGAGACACACTTCAGGGGCAACAGTGGGCTGAATGTGCTAGGACACCCATGGGTGGTGGTGGATTAGTTTGGAGATGTGGCAGGCAGGTGAGGGAGGAGGTGCCCTGCCCTTTGTGACTTTGGCCCCACAGCAGAAGGCTCTCATAACGATACCGTTGCTACTGCTGTGCCCAGGGGCTTTGCAACTATCCAGAGACCTGGGACTGTTGACAACAGTTCTGGGCATAGGGAAGATTGGGTCCTAGGAGGGAAGTCTTCAGAGGATGCGCTGGTTTAGAAGCTACACTCTATGATGAATATCTAGGGCTGGCCTGGAAACTGGCTCCTCTCCATTGATAGCTCTCTCACCAGCATCTGGGATCTGGTCCAAGGTAGCATAGTTGTTGCCAAGGGGGCATCTTTGAGGTGTCTCTGCTCTCCAGCTTCTGCAGCTGACAGCATTCAGGAAGCTGGGAGGGGCAGCCAGGATGTGCCTTTTCCTGGGACTTTAGAGAAGCCAGGGATGGCCTGTCCAGCCAGCACAGGCTAGCAATTCCTGCAGCACCCTCAACATGGAGTACATCCTGTTTGTGCTTTACTTCTCCTTCTTCCTCTGCCTCTGTGCCCTCGTGTGCCTATACTTCTCTGGCTGCCAGGAGATGACCTATAGGCATGAAGGTACGTGGCTGGCCAGGGTTGGGAGGTCTTGGCAGTTCCTGGCTGCAACTGGATGGTCCCGTATCTTCCAGGCAATCCTGGCTGGATGCTAGAGAGGTGAAGAGAGGAGTTGGTCAGAGGCTGGGTACAGTGGAGGAGAGTGTGTGTGTGTGTGTGTGTGTGTGTGTGTGTGTGTGTGTGTGTGTATCCCCTCCCACTTGCAAAGAATTAGCCTGTGTGGAGAAGAAACATATGTTCTGTAGGCATTTTGGTGAAAATTACATAATATGTATATATACACCCAAGGATGTATCTACACATACACACAAGGTCTCATGTAGCTCATTGAGGCTGGCCTCAAATTTAATCATGTATCCGAGGATGACCTTGAATTTCTGACCCTCCTGCCTCTACCTCCACCATATCCTTTGTGCCCAGTGACTCACAGCTATCACCACAGCACCCCACAGCCACACACACCACACCTGGTTTACACTGTGCTGGAAATCTGACCCAGAGCTGCGTGTGCGCTAAATAAGCCCTCTCCCAACTGAACCACCCTCAGTCCCCAAACTGCATTATAAACCTTGGCTTTGTTTATAAAAATGACAGTGGCTAGACTAACCTGTGTTGTAAGGAGAGTGGTTCTCTAGAGGGGGCGAGCCCTATTCATAGTCTGTGTACTTGGCACCTACGAATTGTGGGAACTTTCCTGCCCAAGAGATTGAGGAGGTAAACATCCAGGAAGTTGGTAGCAGGTGGGAAGCAGCATCTCCTAGTGTCTCTCCCTGACCGTCACTAAGCAGCCGTGGGCCAGCTCCAGCAGGCAACAAGGAGTGATCTTTAAGGAGATAACCTCTGTGTTCACTTTAAACGCCAAGGTGGCTTGTCTGTTTTGTGTTGTGTTCGTGAAGCTGCCCTGGCTGGGCTGGCTGTCTCAGCTTCTGTGTTATCTCTTCAGTTAGACAAAGGAGCTGTTCCAGGCATGTGGGCATACGTCTATAATCCTGCCATTTAGGCGGTGGAGGCAGGAGGGATGCAGTTCAAGACCAGTCTAGACTACAGGAGTCATTGTTTAAAAAAGAAAATAAGGCAAAAAGGAACCACTAAAGGAGACAGACTGACCCACCATGAGTTCTGAAGGCCAGGTGGACACTGGAACCCAGGTGGCTCCTGGCCGCTGTGGAAATGGGTTGTACCCAGCATGGCTTCACTTCCATTATGGCAGGGTTTCACTGGGACTGTTGGTTTGTGCTGGCTTCCACTCTGTAAGTAACTTCTGGCTTCCCTTGGTGTAACATGGCTTTCTACAGCCCCAGTCTCTAGGGCCAGGTCTACTGTGAGGCTCCCCCTGGGGCCTGACCCTGAGCTGTTCAATTGGGAACATCTGCAGTTAAAACCTTGTGATTGGACTCTGTTATTGAGTACTTAATTATCAGTCATGCTGGCCTTCAAAAGAAGATCAGCCTAGGTAATAGAACAGGGCTCTTATCCCCAGAAACTTCCAGGTTGCTAACAGAACTTCCCTGATCTTGGGAAGTATGTCATTTTAGAATCTTCCTGGGGCCCGCTTAGTAGGAGCAGCAGGCCACCAGTTAGTACAGCCAACAGAGGCCATGCAATTAGCAGTGTTTATGAAAAATAGGGTTGGCCAGGCAGCAGTCCAAGACAACAGGAGTTTGGAGCTTGAGGCAGTGGTGAGTCGCGCGCGCGCGCGCGCGCGTGTGCGTGCGTGCGTGTGTGTGTGTGTGTGTGTGTGTGTGTGTGTGTGTGTGTGTGTAGACTCCACTTTTGCTGGAGTCTCCAATGCCTGCAGGGGTGGGGCTTCCTATCTGAGGGGAGGGGAAGAAGCTGAAGGCCATTTGGACTGGATAAAACCTAACCTGGTCTCACTGTCCTACCTGCCAGCTTACCTGGGCAGAGAGGCAGGTGGATACCCAGCAGATGCTGGCCATATGAACCTTCAAAGAGGTCACACACAAACCCCAAACCTTTTGAAGATCATTCTGGTGGGGAGTGCTTGCAGATGCCTTGTAGTGCCTCTGCAGAAACCCCAGCCACACAAGGTGACCGAGAAGTCCCTCACCTTCCCTGCAATGTCAGAGGTACTTCCTTGTGGCATTGTAAATGGTGACCACAGCCTCCGTGTGCTCATGTCTGCACATGTGTGATTGCACACCCGCTCTGGCTTCAACCCATAGGGTGGGAGATGCCTGTTGGGTATGGGGTGCACCCCGCCTCCTCTGTGGGCTGGGGAGAGTTGTGGGACCTAAGGAGTTCCTGGAAGCCCAGGGCTGACTACTGCAGTGAGGTTACTGTTCTCTTATGGTCATGGAAAACAACACTGATCGTGGCAAGGAAGTCTCTCAAAGGGCATCATTGATGCTTCCTGCAGCGTCAAACTGTCCCCTGATGCTGCAGGAAGAGAATAAAGAGCAGCGTGCCTAGAGCCAGGAACAGGGGTACACATGGACAGTGATGGTTGATGGAGGGACCCTCTGGGGCTAGCGCTCCCTGGCAGGTACCCTACCTGGTTTAATCATGTATCTCCAGGCTTAAACCTTGTCTGGCTCACAGAAACTGCTCACCCAGTGGTTACCGAATGAGTGACCGATGAGCGAAGCCCCACCTCCTATACAGTTGGGAGTGTGAGAAGTGTGACCAGAGTCTCAGGTGGTTGGGACACAAGGCATTAAAAACTGTCGAGTCAGGCTTTGAGTATGGGGCTCTTACTCTGTTCTTTCTGATTGCGTCAATGTTCTAAGTGCACTGTCATCAAAAACTAAGAAAAACTGCTCCTTAGGCAGGGCTGGGGAGGACATGGGGCATCCAGCTTAGCCCTGGGGTCAGTGTTCCTGGTCTCCTGATCACATGTCCCAGCATCCCATGTATCAGCTCCCTCTTTGGGATCAGACATCTCACTCGGCCTGTAGAAGGCTCTGGGTATTGGCAGTTGGCTAGGCACTGAGTGAGAGAGGTCCCCTTTCATACAGGAAGGGTGGCAGCTCATTTATTACCAGGAAGACCCACGGTTCAGAGGACCCTGTGTTTAAGTCCAACTCAGGAATTTGCATATCCAGCTCTACCTGTGACACCTCCTACCACCTAATTGGCAATTGTTACACTAACCACATCTTCAGCTACCCTAGTGGCTGACTCACTTTGACCTGAGCCAGCTGTGGGTGGGGTCACAGCTCCCTCCCCCTGGGCTTGCCGTGGATAGGCAGCTGTTGTCTTCTGTTCCTGACGTCATACTTGCTGCCTCTCACAGAAGCATGTTGTGGAGACATTTTTTGGATTTGACGAGGAGTCCGTGGACTCGGAAACGTTGTCAGAGACTTCCTACAACACAGACAGGACAGACCGCACCCCAGCCACACCTGAAGAGGACTTAGATGAGGTAAACAAGCAACATTATGCCGGAGACTTCCCACCTTCATTTTGGCCATGCCTTATCAGAGCCTCAGAGCAAGGAAAGCTGGTCCTTGCTACATTGAGGAGACCCATGAGCACCACCTTCCTTAGAGCCAATTTTTCTTGAGAGTTAAGGCCGCTAAGGACACACCCAGATGCTGACCCTGGCACTCACCATTGCAGCTAAAATTACATGTGACTTGTTTCTTATCCGCCACACATAAGTGACAGAAGTGGTCACATTTGGTGACTTTCCTAAATTCCAGGCATTATTTAGTACAGACTTTACCCTGATGTTGCAGCCCACACCAGGCTCCTCTGTCTGTCCTCTGCACCCCTCGGTGGCTGTCTGCAGGGCCTGGGTAAGAAGGATGTGCACTGGCCTCTGTGATACCCTCTGGTTGTGGCAGGTGCTGTGGAGCTTTCTGGTGTCACAAATGCCCTGCTGGGAAGGCTCCCTGCAGCTTCCTGGATGAGTCTAGACATTGCCCATCCTGTGTCATTGTACTAGCTCTTTGAGCAGTCATCTCTCATAGACCTGCAGTTGGGGTCCATTCAAACTCCTGCTGGCTGTTTCTATGGAGTACCTTCTAAAGTGATATCAGGACCCTCAGGAAGATGCACCCCCCACCCCCACCCCCACCCCCAGTCAGCCCACTGGCCTCAAATTAATTTGCTTATGGAGGGCCCTACCCATGTTGGAAAGCCATGGGTACCTCGACCTGCCTGAGTATCTGGCCAAGGTTTTGCTCCAACATTGTCTCTGGTTTTTACAAGCTGTCATGATACCTGCAACAGGGACTTGCTTCATCAGTCACTCTGCACTGTCCTCTCATGACCACACGAGGGCTTCACACCGGTGCTCTTCTGCTTTTCTACAAGCAGTTTCAGTATCCAGAGCTCAAACTCCCAGAAAGGACACATGGCCAGATGTGCACCCTTCTCAGTGTGAACCTTTGCCTGTGGAGTCAGGCTGGCTCCCAGGAGGCCTGTGAGTGCCTGGGATGGGGTGCTGAAGTGGAGAAGGCATTTTTTTTTCCTAGCAGCCTCCACTCTGGCTCCTTCCTGACTACTTCCTGACATGGCGAGCTGGCTAGGCATTTGTAGACAATGGGGAGAGTTGTGGGAGTTTGTTTCTGTCTTGATGAAGTCACATCAAGTCATGAATTGACTGTTAGTTTTTTTTTGTTTGTTTGTTTGTTGTGTTTGGTTAAGACTACAACCAGAGAAGAGGCTGATCTGAGGTTCTGCCAGCTCACCAGGGAGTACCAGGCCCTGCAGAGGGCTTATGCCCTTCTTCAGGAGCAGGTGGGGGGGACACTGGATGCTGAGAGGGAGGCCCGGGTAAGTGTGTTCCCTTGTTGATGGGGAGGGACAGAGATTGGGGGAACAAGAGGGGACCTGGAATCATGAACTGATGGAGCTGACACTGTACCCTTCACTACTCGACTGCTATCTGTTTGCAAGAGAGAATGCTTACAGAAGTGAAGGAGTGGGGGCAGATAAACGGCTAAGTAGCCAAGGGACTTGCTGCCAAGCCTGGTGGTCTCAGTTCAATCTGCCGATTCCTCTTATGACCTCCATATCTGCAAACGCACACACACAATAAATTTAAAATAGACTGGAATGTAAGGAAGTGATGACGTTAGAGACTCAGCCAGCCTTTCAGGCTTCAGACCCTTCCTTTTCCCCCATAGAGCCAAGGTTCCCTCCTCCATCCCTGAGTGCCCCCAAGGAACACTTTCAGGGCTTCTTGGAGCATCCCAGGCACAGGCACTGCAGGTCAGGGGACACGTCAGTGGTACTGGCCTGAACTTTTCTGGAAACTTCCTCCCACTGACCCTCACCCACCTTGAAGTCACACAGAAGTATTTGCATATCCCTCTGGGAGTGCTGGAGACACCAGAGAGCACACACGGGGCCAGTGCTGTGCCATTTTCCCTGTCCCGCTCCCATAGTCCTATGAGCCAGGATGGGTCAGTCCCATGTCCCGAAGAAGAAAACTCAGGCTGACAAAAGCAGCAACTTGACTGAAGACGCCCTGATGGTTTCCAAAAGAACTTGGAGCTGCAACCATGCTGCTCTGGCTCAGAATACTCTAGAAATGGCCTTGGGAGCCCCATCTAGGGAGGGCTTGGGTATCCTAAAACATACATAGCAGTGTGGTTTGCTGGTCTCAGGAAGATAGAAGTTGCAGGCAGGAGCCACCATCTCCAGAAAGAACTTGGCACTTAGGGGCCCAGGATGGTAGCAGATCCAGGCCTGGAGGGGGACAGGCATACAGGGAACAAAATCCCTGTGGGAGATGTGGCCACTTCTGTCACAATGAAAGAGCAGTCTTTCTTTTCTGAGCCACAGCAGGTGAACTTCTAGGCTTTACATGTGCTTAGTTTCCTTTTGTCTTTTAATTTTCTTGCCCAGTTAAGTGAGATTTCACAGTGAAATGCATGATAGGGCATGGTGGAATATACCTGTTATCCCAGCACCTGGAGGCTAAAGGCAGGAGGATTGCCATGACTTGGAGGACAGCTTGGGCTACATGTCACTGTGTTCTAGGCTAGCCTGGGCTACAGAGTGAGACCTTGTTTCAAATTTTAAAAGAAAAGAAAAAGTAGTAGATTCCTGACTTTGCAGATGACCTTGAACTCCTGATGCTCCTCCCAAGGGCCAGGATTGTGGGTCTGTGACCACACACCTAGCTTGGATTCCTGACTTCTGGGAAGCAGGTTGCATCTATGTCTCCCCATTATCTGCGGCAGCATGTGATTATAGCCAAGTAGCCTCCCAAAGCTAGGATATGTGCCTGTGCTTGTCCCTGCTGCTTCTTCTTGAAGTGGGGTCAGCTGATCAATGGCTTCCCTTAGGTAAATGACTTGGCTGGCCCATGAGGTGTTAGGTTTCAGTCTTTGCCAGAGGTGACCGAGGGCCCTCCACCACACCACCAAGTAAGTAGAACAACTGTTAGCAACTGGATGACTACCAAATGAGAAAGCATTGTCCCCATCAGAGCTGGCTTTGGGGCCCTGAGACATCCAGTTTTGGCTAACGCATCCCAGAAGGCTGTGGCTCCTCCTCCAAGCTGCCATTTGATTGTCTCATACCGGGGGAATTAGAGCCAATACCTCCCATGACCCCTTAGTTCTCACTTCATGGTACAGCTGTAGCTGGACTTAAGAGTCCTTGAGTAGGCTTGATATGAGTATGTGAGCAGCAGGACCCTCCTAAACCCTCATAGTGTCCACACACTGTCTGGTTGGCAGCCTGTTTCCTTTACCTCTGTGCTACCTCAAGTGACTTGCTCACTTCCTGGTCTTTTTCCTTCCAGACTCGGGAGCAACTTCAGGCTGACCTGCTGAGGTGCCAAGCCAAAATTGAGGACTTGGAGAAGCTGCTGGTCGAGAAGGGACAGGTAAGCAGGAAGGCCGTGCACTCCATGATCCTCATGGTTCTGTCCCCATGGTGTCCCTGGAGTCTGATAGTGTCTTTGGTGTGCCAAGGGTAGGGAAGGTTCTGTGGAAGAATCATGTGATCCCAGGCAAGAATGCATTGCCATAGGCAGAGCAAGCCCCAGAGACTTGCCTGGTCTTTCTTTGTTTGCCCAATGCAAAGAAATAAAAGGTAATTCTGTTAGTGTTCCTGCTTGGATAGAAGGGTATTATGGAGCTCAGGAACCCAGGAACCACACAGCTCTGAGAAGAGGCCTCCTTAGCAGAGGCATCGCAGCTCCCAGGGGAAAGTGTCCCCAGCTGAGCTGAGGCACTCAGGAGCCTCTGCCCCATCCACTTCTTCTCTTCCCTTCTTTTCTTCATTGCTTCTTTACTTCTTTCTATTGAGAGTCATGCAGGGCAGCAAATCCCATAAAGAGATTTATTGGAGGGTCCAGTGTGTAGAGGGACAAATCCAGATATGGCTGCCCCTGCTCCTAGGAGAGGACAGCAGGGAATTGAACAAAGAGCAGGACTTATATAGGATTCTTTAAGGGCAGAGATTTACAGAGTGAAGATTGATGGGATTTCAAGTTCTGAGCTTGGGGGAGGTCAAGAATTGGTGGGTTTTTGTGGGAAGCACAGGAGTTAGTGGCTTTTTATTTATTTATTTTATTTGTTTACTACCTTTTCCCTGCATTGGGCTCATGGGTTAGGATGTGAAGTCCTTCCAGGTCTCAGGCAGCTTTGGCTGAGGTACCATCTCTGTGGGGGCTGCTTGGGGAGGCTGGAGAGGAGATGCTGCTACCATGAACCACTTCTGTGACAGCAGCAGGCTGACGCAGGAAAGGTGTCATGTCCATGGACAGTTCTGAACAGTTCCAGTGGCAGCAGCAGGCTGAGTTGTCGCTGTTTTGACAGATGCAGCCTTTTTATGGCTCCTGTGGCTGCATCTCACCGCAACGCAAGGAGGAGCTGCCCAGTGGTGCAATGATCTGCTCAGGGCTGAGGGACTACAAACACCCAGAACAGACACATAGTCAGAGACTCTTTTGACTGGAGCCTTAAGAAGAGCTGCTGTTTTCTGTCAAGATTTTGATTGCCTGTGTATAATTGAAGGGCTGTGGACTTGGTAGCACCCACAGCAACAGGCTCAGGCTGCGACTGTGCCATAGGAGAGTCTGGATTGGTCATCTTCATGGACTACCCTCCACCCCCGAGTTGTCTAGTCCAGGCCTGGCAGCAGGCACAGGGAGACAGCTCTTAGGCCTTTCTTGTTGCTGCCTCTTGTGGGCAGAGGGCCGTTCACTTGGCATAGTTCCCTAGGGACCCAGTGCTGGAGGCGCCATCTTGTAACAGCTCTACTTCGAACTCATTCCCTGTCAGCAGGCTGAAGTGACTGTCACTGCTTCAGCATAGCTCACTGGCCCAAACCAATCATATGGCCCCACTGGGCCATGAAGTGCCGAGGCACATGCATAGGCATGGTCACCTCTCGGGTCCTCGCTTCTCTGCTGCCTTCAGCTAAGAGAGTGTGGAGAGGTCTCAGGGGGAGATTCTAGGGTGGAGGGGCAATCAGGGAGGCTGGGGGAGGCTAGTGAGAAGGAATGGGATTGGAAGAAGTTCTGAGGTTGGGAGCCAGGGCAGGACAGTGCTGGGATCCTGGGGACAGTGCTGGCTACACAGCCAGTGGGCTTAGTGCCAGCTCTCACTAACCTAGCCCCAGCTAGTGGGCAGGGCTGAGGTGGAAAAGGAGAAAGAGTGGCAGTGAACAGAGTCCATACATGTTCCCCTGAAGCTACTGCAGTCGCCCCCGTGAAAGCAGCAATGAGAACAGTGTACACACCTGAACCCCAGGTGTGGGTGCTAGGAGTCACAGCCTTGCTGGAGGTCACAGACCCCTGGAGGCAGGCGAGGCACAGAGAACACAGCCTGGAGTCAAGCACTGGTTCTGTCGTGTGTGACTTAGACACACTGTGTAACCCCTAAGCCTCAGTTAAATGAGAAAGTGAGAGACTCAGGAGTGGGCTAGCAGAGAGCCAGTGAGAAAGGGTGAGGCTTCCCCAAGCTCCCATCCTAACTTTCCATTAGCCTCAGTTTCCCTCTTCTAGGCTGAGCTCTTGTATTTGCAACTTGCCTGATCACAGACTGTAACTGATGTTCCCTCCATGTTAGATGTCGTGTGTGTGTGTGTGTGTGTGTGTGTGTGTGTGTGTGTGTGTTGAGTTCTGCCCTCAGCACCTGCTGAAAGAAGGGGCTGGTTTAGGACAAAACAAATTGTGATTAAGTGAGCAAGTGCTTTTCAGAGTCCTTGCCCCTGTGCCAGGCTCCGCTAACTTGGAGTCAGTTAGCTATTGATGTGTAACAAACTGCCCCCTAAATATAGTTGCTTAGAATAGCAGGATTTGATTTGCTCTGAGATCCGTGGATGGGCACTGGGCTGGGCTCTGCCAGTGGTTGTTCTGTTGGGTTCACTTGGGGTCGCTCTGATACTTCAGTGGTCAGGTGGGTCAAGTGCGGCTGGGAGGCCTTAAAGGACCTCACTTGCCATTTGTGGTCTGGTCACCCTTCTTAAATAGGTGTCTGGCTTTAGCCTGGGGTGGGGTGCCCCCTTCCCTCAAACACCACAAATGCTGACCAGGCCTCTGGTCACATCATATTTATTAGTATCTGAGCAGGCGAAACACATCACAGCCAAGCCCAGCTTCAAGGTTGGAGTAACAGACCCCCATCCCTTTGGAAGATGAGTGAAATCGCAAAGTTGTTCACACAGATACGGAGCAAAAGGTTGCAGCCATCTTCATGATCAGTCTGCCACAGAGAGGAAGGTGGATGGACAGCCCTGTTCTCTCAGGGACTCACAGCCACATGAGCATACATGCATATCTGTACAGCAGAGACACGGGGTGTGAGGTAGAAGGCTCCCAGGCGGTGACCCAAATGGCTTCTGGGTGTTCCACGTCTGCTGGTCAGATCCTGGGTCAGCCCTGGCTTCTGAGCATTGTGGAATGCCAGCTCTGGGTGAGACCGGCCTGGCTCCCGTGGAGTGAGGATGGGGCCAGGGTGGAGGGCACAGACCTTGCTGAGAAGGGTCAGGAGGAGGAGAAGGCTCCCTTGCCTCCTGTACTTTTCCTCCTGCTGCTGCTGAGGGAGAGCCAGTGTCTGTGGCTCTGACCCAGCACTGACATGCCATGGTGACAGGATAGAGGAGATGCTAACAGACTGCCTGTGAGTGGAGTTCAGCAAAGCATCACTGGGGAGGTAGAAAGTCTGTTAGGGTAAGGGCCCATGGAGCAGTGTCCTATAATGGTCCAGGGGACCTTGAGCCCATGGAGAGAGAGCTAGAGGAGAAGGATCCTCACAAACATGCTGTTGTTCTGTTGCCTGTGCATGAAGGCTTGGGGGGTAATGGAGTCACACAGCTGCAGTACCTGTCTGTGACCCTGTCTTCCCTGGGAGTTGGTGGCTCAGCCAACACTAGAACCATCGAATAACACCCTGTATTTCCTGCAGGATGCTGCGTGGGTAGAGGAGAAGCAGGTCCTCATGAGGACAAACCAGGACTTGCTGGAGAAGGTATGTTTGGGCCAGAGCCTCAGGCCTCGTCATGAACTGGACCTTGGAGGCCACCAACAAGATCTCAGTACACCACTAGGACCAGAGCCCCATGACCCGGTAGTTCTCATAGGAGGAGTCCTCCCCTCTGGACTCAGGGTCTGTTCTCTGGGATAGGTCTCAGAACCTTTAAGGTGCTTCCAGAAACAGGAAAGGCTGTCTGCCTGTCTGCCATCCCAATATCAGGCTTCCTGGCTTCCTTTGCTGTTGATTTGGGATCCAGAGCCTTCCTGTTCCTCATGGAGGCACCCGAGGCAGACAGAGTCCACGGCAGGCCCTCAGGCCCTTCAGCTGAGCCAGCTCTTTTACTGAGAGCCTATGTGCCTTGTCCTCTCACCCTAGGCCTCCTGGAAGCTCCAAGGGAGTCTGACTGTGCTTGGCATTGAGATGAGCTTTTCCTTGCTTGGTTGGGTCAGTTCAGTTATTGCTAACGTAGATGCCAAACTGTACCACCATGATCCCAGAACTCTCGTAGAGCCCTTTCAGGCCCTCCCCCATGCCTATTCCCAGTCATTCCCACTCCATCTCCGACTCACAGTGTATTTCAGTCATGTGATCAGTAGATTCACCCCCTCTGCACACTCCATGCCAGCAGACCAGAACCTAGGGTGGGCCCTGGGTCTTCAGCATCCTGAAGGTCCAGGCCTGAACCAGCCATCTCCCTGGAACGGAGCCTGGGTCTGGCTCAGCTCTGCTGTGTTCCCTGCCCTGGCCTTATCTTCCCTCCGGCATGGAGGTGTGCCCCGTCTCTATCACCTAGTGGACCCTGTGTGCCAGAAAGGCTTTTGCCTCAATCTCACAGGCTATACAAGAAACTCTGTGTTTCCCAGTGCCTCCTGAGGTTGAGATTACCTGTAAGAGAGCTCTTCTTTGGTCTTCTGATAGGAGGAGAGAGAATAGGTCCCACCTAAAGCTCTCATGCACACACACACTGTCCCCCACTGCTGCTAGGTTGTGGACACTACTGTTACCGTCCTTGGGTAGAAACTGAGAGTCAGAGAAGTTCTGACCTGCATCCCTGTGGCTCCAAGGCTTCAGGCAGTGGAAGCTCTTCCCAAGCTGCTCCGTGCTCTCAGGGAGATCAGTGTTCTCTTATGGACTTTTTTGGGGAGTCAGAGACCTGAGCCCTGTACCTGCCATGGCAGTGTCCACAGCTGATCGTGGCGCCTGGCTTGAAAGGGTCCGAAGGGCTCTGGGAACTGAAACATCCAC
Organism: Lophiomys imhausi; assembly: GCA_907164525.1. Taxonomy (NCBI): domain Eukaryota; kingdom Metazoa; phylum Chordata; class Mammalia; order Rodentia; family Muridae; genus Lophiomys; species Lophiomys imhausi. The sequence continues at coordinate 623,174 of CAJQZJ010034048.1, forward strand.
ATTGTACTCTTGCTTTCCTCACACTGACCTCAGGGAGGGACTTGGTAGCCCTAAGTCTCAGCTCCCCATCACTCTTTGTTCAGAAAAGAATATAAGGAGTTTCGGGTCTCTTGGCCCAGGCTTGCTGCTATGGAGGAGAACCCTGCCCAGCATTTCTCCCTCATCCCAGGCTCACCAGAAGACAGGCTTGTGGTTAGCCCCGTCCCTTCTCTTAGCAGCCAGTTCCCTGTCTCTCTCAGGCTACCCACTCAGGTTGGCTCCTAGTTAGGGCATCCTTGGGATGTGGGGGCAACCATGGAGGCCGTTAATATCAAGATGTCTTTACCCCAGATTTACAGGCTGGAGATGGAGGAGAACCAGCTAAAGAGCGAAATGCAAGATGCTAAGGACCAGAACGAGCTGTTAGAATTCAGAGTGCTAGAACTCGAAGTAAGAGACTCTATCTGTTGTAAGCTCTCCAATGGAGCAGACATTCTCTTTGAGCCCAAACTGAAATTCATGTAAAGCTCCCTGCCTTCTCCCAGCATGTGTGAGGGGACGTGTCACTGTTTCTCTTCTCCTTTCCTCTGTTCTTCTTTTCTTCTTCTTTTTAAAAATCTGTATGTTCGGGATAACTTCACTGCCTTAACGTGTCCTGGGGAGGATGCTCACAACATGTGTGGACCTGTACCAGAGCAATCTATTTATTGCCTACCGCTTGTTTTGCACTTAATAAAATAAGTTGTTTTTGCAATATTTTGCCTTTTTTATTTGTGTTTCATTTTCATAACTACTTTCCTGCATGCATAGTCACTGGGTGTGCCTTCCACAGCCCCAGACAGCAGCACTGTTGCAATGGATAACACACCTTTGATCTTGCATGCAGCAGGCTTCTCCTGAGATAGCAGGGTCTGACCCAGCCGGCTCTTGATCTCTGCTGTGTTTAATAGCAGTGTGGGCCCATTTTCTGCCTGCCAAAGCAAATGCAAGGTAAGTGGAGGTAGGCAGGAGGATGTATCTACACAGGTGTTAACCAGCTAGTTCACTCAAACCCTTCCGGCCAGTAAATACAGACCCAGGCAACTGCAGCAGCCGTTTGAGTTAAAATTATTTGTGATTCAAACTGCAACTGAAAACTCCTAGACACTGCACACATAGAAACTTTGTCCCTCTGGGAACTAACTCCACAGGGCAGTGAGTAGGCCCCTGAGGGAACACTGAAGAATTTTTTGCTTCTGGCCAAAATCCTGTGTCAGGCATGTTATGGTATTGCTTGGCTCTCATGGCCCTTCATCCTCTCATCCTGTTTCTGTTTAAAAGCCATCAGCATCTTGAACATCTTTGCGTTTGTGATGAGCCTCCACGAGGCTCTTCTGACAACGCACTGCTTCTCCAGCTGACACCGTTGTATGTGTGACCCTCTCCATCCAAGTGGGCTCCTTCACTCATCTGTGGCTTCTCTGGCTTTGTTTTCCCTCCTTCTTAGTGGAAGTTCTATCTGTGACTGGAGCCTTGTCCTCCTGGCAAGGATGGACCGGGTGGCTTTCAACTTCAAGTGTCACTGTGTCCCTCAGCTCTAGCCTTTATTCATTCATCAGAAATTGGAAGTCGTGAGGCCATGCTTAGTACCCTGCCACTGTGAGAATGCCTTCCACAAGTCCTTCGCTATGACCTGAGAATTCCACAGATACCACGAGCTTTGCCAGAGCTTTCCAACAGCCTTCAGAGCCCCTGGAAAGCAGTTTTATGACTGAGTAGCCCCTCTGGTGGCAGGTGTGTGGGTGGGGATTTAAAGGGCTGTAACCTTCTTGGCTCTTAGAGCAGTGCAAAGCGAGCTAGCCAGCTGGAGGCTTCCTGGAAACTCGCCACACAGCCCCTCCCCCTCCCTCAAGCCTCACTTAGCAGTGTGCATTAAGGCATGCTTTCTAGGGTCACCACTCTCCATTGCTCCTTTTGGTTGGATTATGAAGGTGTCCTAGGTCTGTAAGTTATTGTTACTGTAATTTTAGCCACCCCCTACCCCAGAAGCTTGACCTGAGGCAGAATTTTAGAGGGTTTTTCTGTGCCATCCAGTTGAGACTCATCTGCCAGCGTCACTGGCTTAAAGCCAGCTCCATGTAGAAAATGTGCTGGAGACCATGTTCTACTAACATGCTGTAATTCTTCTAAGCAACAAGGCTCCCTCTGGCCTTTTACAAAGTGCTCATGTGGTGTATGGCTGATGAATGCCTCTTTGGGGACATCTGGTCATAAATCTGAGGTGGGGGCAGAGAGTGATCATGGGTGTTGTTAATATGGATCAAAAGAAACAAACAAACAAAACAACACAAAAAACTCCAAGCTCAGTCACCCGTTACCATGGGAGGCAAGGAAAAGCAGAAGTGGGCCCAGTTCTGCCACTCACTAGCAGGGGACTTCAGCCTCAGCCTTCCCAAGCATCTGTGGGTACATGCCTTCTGAGGTAGCCTGGACATTAGATAGGATAACCAATGTATCCAGCCTAGAATAACTTGCCGTGGTGACTGGCTTCTGTTCTCTATTGAATATGATGCATTGTTTTGGTTCAGCCTCATCTTCTGTGACTTCTGGGGTTTTGGATTGCAACAGGCAGACCTGTGAGGGCCAGTCACCTGTTTTTCCCCAGTAGTAGGTGAGATGTTGAAATGTCCAAGGAGGCCACTGGCCCTGGAAAGTCAGGAAGACACCACATGTCCCATCCCAGGACCGTGTGGTCCAGATGTGTGCTGTGTAGTTCCACCTTAGCCAACCTGATTGTGTTGGTTTTTGCTAATAACTTGGGAAAATGGCAAGTGGTGAATAGCACAGCTGAGTTCTGTCTTTAAACCACATCTTTTCCCCAGGAGAGAGAGCGGAGGTCGCCAGCCTTTAACCTCCAAATCACCACCTTCCCCGAGAACAACAGCAGCGCTCTCCAGCTGTTCTGTCACCAGGAAGGAGTAAAGGTAGCATGCTGGGGGGTGGGGTATGCCCCATGGACCTGACATTCAGGGGCAGGCTGAGTGCCTGGCGTGGTGCTAAAGGGGGATTGTGTCATCAGGCCAGGGGCAGAGCCTTGTGCTGTTGTGTTGAAAGACACGGAGAAAGGGTCACCAAGCGTTGCCCTTTACTCTGCCTACCCACAGGAAGACTCCAAACCCAACCTAGCAATTGGCTGTCTCTCTCTCTTTTTTTTGCACAGTGCCTAGCCCATAATAAGGGCTTTGCTGATGGTGACTATGGTTGGCCACAGGCCTGAAGCCCCACTAGACCCCACAGGCAGAGCCCTCAGATTCCCATGAGCTTAGAAACCAGGGTTGTGCTGGAGTGAATCTCAGTATATGAACCATAGCTACACCTTCCCCACCTGCCTCAGCAGAGCCAGAGGCTGCACCCCTACCCACTGCTGTGGCTTCAGAGCAGAAGGATGCCTGTGAGCCATGTCTCTAGAGTAGGTGTGGATTGTATCTGCAGCTCAAATTGAGAATGAACGTTGGAAATCTTTTCCAGGGTGTGAATATCTCTGAACTTATGAAGAACTTAGATATCCTTGGCGATAATGGGGTAACTATGAGCGATCGGTTCCCAGTTTTGTGTTCTTGTTTTGATTGGGGTGGGTGTTCTGTGTGACTTGGTTTTGTTTTTAATTTTTCTTTGACTTAAGAGACCTGAGAAGTACAATGGAAGGCTTTTGTGTGGCCGTGTCCCCATGTGGGTGGTCGGGTCTGTATTTGTCAGAGTGGGGTTCCGAACTGAGGACAGCCTTATGTTCTGTGAGTGAACAGGGGACTGGCAAGCTTAAAGACTAAGTGATATAGAGACAGAAGGTCCTGCTACCCAAGATTGCTGAAGTCAGAGGGCGATTTCTTTTGCCTTTGTCTTTAATGAGGCACTATTTCCCCAAGCCCTGGTACCACTCTGTGAACTGTCTCCACCTAGGGGACTGGAGCCATGTGTGCCAGATGACTGATCCCTGTTGTTGAGTTGGGGCTGATCGTCCGTCGGCATGCACCCCAGACAAGCGCTGACTGTCTGCCATAGACCTGGAACCTGGTGTCAATCCCTTTGCCCATTTTTGTGTTGTAGAATTTGAGGAATGAAGAGCAGGTTGCAGTAATCCAAGCGGGAACTGTGCTTGCCCTGTGTGAAAAGGTAGACCTGGCAGTGTCCTTGTGCTCATATCTTGTCCCCGCACCCAGCACCATACCAGAAACTGTACATTGGCGTGTCACTTTATTTGGGAGCATGTGTGTGGGTCAGTCTGCGTCTGCATGTACACATGCATGCCTTTGCGTGTTCAAGATGGAGTGCCACACATGCTCACTGCAGGAAGCCTCGAAAGCTGGGAGGAAGTGCCCACCATCCTCCGGAAGGAAGCAAGCTGTGACGTTTCCTTTATTTCATCCTAGTTCCTCCCATGTCCATTCTTTCTGGAGTAGTTAACATGCCGTGTTTCTCTCCTCCTTCCTAAGCCACTTAAAGTGGCTCATGAATCCGTGTTCAGAGGGCACTGTCATTCTGTCACAGTTAGGCGAAAAGAACCTCATTACCTCTCAGTGATTCAGTGTCCAGGGAATGTCCACCCTTTCCTATTTACCAGTGTGCCCTGGGGGACACCTTCATAATACATGCCTATATGCACTGGAGAGCCCACCCACAGGGTACATTCAGGCCACGTAATAAGACCACTTGTCAGGTGTTTGGTAGGGTCAAAACAGTTTCTGGTGCTGATTTCCACTCCCACTGTGGCTTTTTCCAGGAATAGAAACATGTTGGCAAGGCACCACACCCTGTGAGGTCATGGTCATATTGTGTTTGAGTGGGTACTCAGCATGCTGAAATTTCCAGTGTGCCTTAGCATTTTCTTCCTTGTGAAGTGTAATTGCATTTCTTTGGAAGGTTTTCTGTTGGGTTTGTTCATTCATTCGCCCATCCGTCCGTCCATCCGTCTATCCATCCATCCATCCATCCATCCACCCATCTATCCATCCATCCATCCACCCATCTATCCATCCATCCATCCATCCATCTGTCCATCCATCCATCCATCCATCCATCCATCCATCCATCCATCCATCCGTCCATCCATCCATCCCATAAGCATTTGTTGTAACTGTTCTGTGTGTGCTTTGTGTATTAAAGATGTTAAATTTTGGCTGTTTTTTTTTAAAGACTATACCCTGGCTTATGCACCTCCTATAATGGACTGTAATGTTGAGATACACACAGCTCTTTGTAGAATCTTTCCTACAGATCTTTTCCTTTCACACAAGTTAGACTCTGGAATGGCACATTTGGAATGATGGTGTCTTAATGGTTTCGATTAGATTCCTTCCACGATCTTCAGTATGGTGCTTAAAATACTGTTTTCTTCCCCTGGGCTGCAATCCATGCCCCAACCCCTAGCCAAGTAAAGGACGCAAACATTGATGAGATGATCTGATGGTGCCTTGCCCAAGGTCACATGGTTGGGGAAGGTGATGCTTCGGTGTGTGCCCCTTACCTGGCCAAGTCTGCTTTCTCCAGTGGATGGTGGCTGGCTGGTGGAGCAAGTGTCTGCCACAGTGCTAGGCAGATTCAGTATATGACCATTGTCATCAGCAAAATAAAATGTGGTTTTCCAGTCCTTCATATCAGACCATATAGAATAACTTGTGTGCCGACTAGAGATACATATCTTAGGGTAGTCCACATTCATACAATCTGTCAGTGCTCGGCCTAATGGACATCTAATGAGGAAGAGGCTTCTTCCTCATTACAAGCTCTTTTGCTATCAGGGAGGCCTCTGGCTTGAGTCTTGGCTCCACTCCTTGCTGTTCAGTGGCCTGAGGATATGGTAGACAGAGTAGAAGCAGTCTGTGTCTTGGGGTGTCTGGCTCACAGTGGGCTAGGATAGTGAACATTGGTAGGTGTTGGTTCTCCAGCCCCTGGAATGTCCCCCAGGGCAGAGCTGCCATGGTGGAAGGTGGGACCTCACTGGGAACAGGCTTCAGGCAAGCACAGAGTTTCCATGACACTTCTTCCCACACCTGTCCCAACAGCTATGCCAGTTCCAGTATCCTAGAACCTCAGGGCCCCTCACCTCTTGCATTCTCTTACAGAGGAGGAAATGGGGCCTGTCTGGCATCAGCTAGTCTCTGCTTTGCCATCCCTTGCCCGCCTCCGGCTTGCACTCTGCTCACCTTTGCCAGCTTCCTGCTAGCTGACACCTATCCACCTTGGCTGCCATCACCTTACCACACTGACCTACCTGGCATTCCACTAAGTGTCCTAAATACTAGAAAGTGACACTGGATCCCAAGCCACCAGTCCCTCAGCGCCCTATGAGAGCAGGAGAAAGCAGGGAGTCCATGGCTGATATCTGTGGGCCAAAGTCTGAGTGCACGCAGAAGCAGCAATCTGGAAACCGGCTTTCAGCTAGATTCTCCTCAGACGAGGCTCTGCCAGGTACCATTTCAGCCATTTGTCTGTGAACTAATGTGAAGTCGGTGTGTGGGTGTTGCTCTTTATCCTCTCCCTGCTTGGAGAAAATGTTCATGAATAGGGATTGGGTCATGAGACCCCCTTGAATGCTGGCTGGACAACTGGGTAACCAATATAGTCGTTTTTTAGCTGGGAGCTGGAAGTGTCCTGAGATGTGGGCTTATAGCAGGGATAGTCAAGTGCAAAAGGAGACAAGTTACTACAAAGAGAGGAGGAGTTGCACGCCAGTGCCAGCAGTCTGGAGGTCAAAGAACTTGGTTAGGGACCCCAGGAAGCTCTCCCTGCCCAACACACCTCACTTAAAAAAAAAAATCAAACTGTCACTCAGTGCACCAGGGAGCCCCAACTGAGCCTCTCTTAGCAGCACTAAGGTCATTTCTTGGTATGCAGGCAAAATGCATCCCAGACTGGTCAAGCGGTCTTACATATAATCTGCCTGTAATGGCCTCACATCAGTCAAAACCCCACCTCCTGTCCCCTGTGTGTGTGCGCGTACACCTTTCTCTTGTCCTCTCAGAGACTTGCTCAGACTCTGGGCTACAGACAAGCCTTGCCCTGGTTAACAGAGCACAAGGCTGACAGCTGCACCAAGCTTAACCTTGGCCCGAGTTTGAGCCCATAGGGAGAGGCTCAAATTTAAGATGTGAAGGGGCTGTGGCTTGTCCGGGGTTCCCAGTCAGACGTGCCTCTTCTCCCTCAAGTTCAAAAGCCTTTGAGAAGTAGGCACAGAGCTCAGGAAGATGAAAAAATACTTTAAAAATTTAAAACAAAACCAAAAAACCTATACTATGTTATGTTCTGTCTGTAAGCAGTGGGTGAGAGGGTGAGGCCTAGCTAGGCCTTCAGCCAAGGTGAAGCTTTCTGAGCTGGGCCTGAAACAGTGTAGGGAAAAGAGAGAGAGCATCTAAGCTCCCTGGCATGGGATCCTGAGAGGTGACTTTTGTTTGAATTGCATCTGCCTGGAAGACACTCAGTTTCTGGAGCATCCCCAACAGCCAGGCTCCCCTGATTCCTGTCCATCCAGATCTCTCCTTCCTAGGGTGCAGACTGTGAAAAGGAGCAGTCTCCCCAGGAGAGAATGAGGCCAGCAGACAGAAACTCCAGCCTGCTGCCCAGAACCCAGTTTTCTGTGGCTGCTCCATTACTCTCCATGGTCCTGAAAGGGGGATGTGTAGGTCAAGACTGGAAAGTATCCCTCCCTCTTTGAAAATTTATTTCATGTCAACATCATGAAATGGCTATTAAAAGCACAACATTGTAAATTCTTCATTAGAAAAATGTATCCTTTTGCAAGAGGCTGCGCAAGCTGTGTGAGGAGGAGCCAGCTCGGCACGTGTCTGCTCAGGGCCAGGTTAACCTTGATGTTGTGGGAGGGGTCTTTGATCATGGTTTTCACAACTCTCCAACCCATATGGTGTCCACCTCTGTCCATGCCAGACCTCCTCCACCCCATAGCTAATTATTTGTCACCCTCTGTGTACTTGGCTCTGCCCTGAAAGAAGAGCATCAAAGCCAGATGTGTTCCCTCTATGGGTGGTCGGAGGAAGTTGAAATGAGTGATTGTGTCGCCATGTGAGCTCCAGGACAAGATGACCCTTTGGCCTCAGGAAGCAGTATGGGCTTCTTGGAGGAGAAGGTAGAGCAAGCTTGAGACTGATACGCTGGGGAGATGTTTGCTTGGCAAAGGCCTGGGGCTGATGCTGAGGTGAGAGATACTGAAATTGCAGCAGCATGTACAAGGGCCCTGAAACGAAAGATGGCTCATTCTGTCTGAGGAGCCAAGTGCATTTTCAGGCAGCTAAGGTGCAGGTGGCTTTTTTTTTGGGGGGGTGAGTGTGGGGGAGAGGAACCAGTGCCTCATTGTGCAGTCCTGGTTGGCCTAGAACTCACTGTGTAGACAAGGTTGGCCTCAAACTCACAGAGATCTGCCTGCCTCTCCCTTCTGAGTGCTGGGCTTAAAGGTGTGTGCCACTATGCCTGGCCAGGCTTGTTGGAACCTATTGGGTGACCACAGTGATCCTCAGTGGGGATAGTGCTGTGTTGGCCTTGTCCCTGCTGTCAGGAGTGGAGGATTGTGGAGGGCTCTGAGCAGGATCGGAAAAGCTCCATAAGGATGTGCAGCCAGGAAGGGTTTAGGGGCCCTGGTAGGGTCAGGCATGAACTAGGCTCTGGGTGGGGTTTTGATATGAGTGGTGACTATGGGGAGGGAGTGTGGTGGGTCTGAAAAACAGGAACAGGCAGGGCTCTAGGGTAGCAAGAGTTCAGAGTGGTTAAGTGGGACCTCAGAGCTATAGCCAGAAGAGGAGAGAGAAGAGATCAGTGAGTCCAGGGAAGCTATAGGAAACCTCGTAGTCCAGAACAAGGCACAGGGTCATGAGGTCAGACTTCAGGGCTTCAAAGCTTAGAAGGTCAAAGTCATAATTCATACTCAACGTTAAATCAGTGTCAAACCTGAATACTCCTGGTGCCTTTGACATCCCCACCCGTGCCTGAAATTCACCTAGTGATAGGGACACATTGTGTACCCATACCTGCCCAGACCTGAGAGGGGATATATTGCAGCTATCAGGCATGTACTGATGTGATCACTGACATGTCTAAGGGTCATCCTGGCTCTTGCCCACTTTCATGCCCTTGTATCTTCACCCCCTGTGCATGTATCCACCTCCTTTCCGCATCTTGCTCTCACAGCACACCTTGGAAGTATCATGGGAGCAGCTTCCCAGTCTTGCAGGCTGGGTATTATATCCACAGTCCACAGCCCTGTGACTTTGGAAAAGAGACTTAATGCAGCCTTCATGCCTTCACCCGCAAAATGGTAGAGTTGCTGCCTTCCTCTGGGATGGGCATTGGAGGGGGGTCACATGGATGACACACGGGCCTCCCAGCTCTTGTCCACCCATGCACCAAATCCATGCTTCCAGGCACCTCTTTAAACACAGGCCTGATGGTGCACACACAGCCACAGCCATGTACATACACCACACACAGATGTGTGAATTCGCCTCATTCCTCATCCTGAGCAAATATCTGTACAGGTGGAGAGGCTCGGTCCCTCCGACCCTCCAGCGCCCCTGCTCATTTACCTATGTTCCCTTTCCTGCTGTTTTCTAGTGGCTGAAGCAGATAGAGGGGACAGAGGCGGCCCTCACCCAGAAGATGATGGACCTGGAGAAGGAGAAGGTAAAGATTCCAGTCCTCAGAGGGCCCAGGCCACAGCACAGGGACTGGGGAAACCTGGGATGTGGGCTGGGAAGCAGGCTTCAGGTGAGGTCACTTCCTTGTTACCAGATACCCAAGAGGAGGGGGAGCTGGAGTGAGGGTAGGACTGATCAGGGCTCCTGTGGATAGCCTGGGCAGCCCAGGGCAGTTAGGGCAGGAAGGTCACACAAGGCAGTCAAGACCTCCTCATCCCTCTAGCACTGAGTCACTAGTGGGTAGATTCAGAGCCTCCCTGCTGTTGACTCGCTCTGGCCAATCCTAATGGTGGCCCCTCTCTTCTAGGACCTGTTCAGCAGGCAGAAGGGCTACCTGGAGCAGGAACTGGACTACAGGAAGGAAGCCCTTGACCAGGCCTACCTGGTAGGACCAGAAGTGGGTTTGACACTTTGACTTTTCCTTCTCAGCCTTAGAGGCTGCTGCTTCCTGCAGGGAGCATACCAGGCTTCAGGGCACAATGCTGGGCCCTCTGTACACATGACTAGAAGGGCCAGCAAGTGGTCAACTGTTACAAATGGGCTGTTTATTTATTTATTTTTTTACTTTTTAAATTTTATATTCTCTCATATTACATCCCAACTGCAATTTCCCCACCCTCCCGTCCCTTAGTCTCTGCCCGCCTCTACCCCAGATCCACCCCGCTCTGCTTCCCCCCTAGTCTCTCCCCTCCCCTCTCCCCCAGATCTACCACCCTCTGCTTCCCCCACTAGTCTCTCCCCCCTCCCCCAGATCCACCCCTCTCTGCTTCCCCTCAAAAAAGAGAAGACCTCCCAGGAACAGCAGCCTAACATGGCATAACAAGCTACAATAATACCAGGCACATACCATCACATCAAGGCTGGTCAAGGCAGCCAATGTGAGGAAAAGGGTCCCATAGGTAGGCAGAAGAGTCAGGGACAGTCCCCACTTCCATTGTTAGGATTCTCACAAGAGCATCAAGCTACTCAGCCATAACATATACACAGAGGACCTAGGTCCCGCACAGGCTCCCTGATCTCTGTGAGTCCCCATGAGTCCCTATCAGCTGGTTCTGTGAGCTGTGTTTGTGGGTGTCCCTCCCCCTCCTCCTCAGGACTCCAGAGCTCTGTCTAATGTCTGATGGGGGGACTCCCCATCTGCTCACATCAGTTGCTAGGTGAAGTCTCTCTGGTCTCTTTGATGACGGTTATGCTAGGCTCCTGTGTCAGCACATTCTGCAGGCAGGACAAACTGTAGGTAGAAGGTTTTAAGGCTAGGTTGGTATCCAAATCTCTCCACTTGAGGCCTTGCCTGGCTGCAGCAGATGAGGCATGGTTTTTAGAAAGAGTTGGTGATTTTGATTTTTTTTGGGGGGCCCACTTACTAAACTGGCAGTCAGTTGAGCTGAATGAGAAAAGCTTTTTGTATACATGCTTGTTGCTTCATAAGTGTTTATTTATCCTTAAAATTCCAAAGCAACTGGTGATGTAGCTCAGCCAGTAGAGTTCTAGCTGAGCAAGAAAGCCATTTCAGTCCCCAGTACTACATAAACCAGGCATGGTGGCACCTTTCTGCAACCCCAGCACACACGATCCTCCTCCTCTGTGCAGTGAATTCCAGACCTGTCTCAAAAATAATTCTGAAGCAGGTTTTCTCATAGATGGGAAAAGGATATAGTCCTAAAAGAACAGAGAGGAGAGGCAGTGAGCTGTGGCCCGATGCACAAGAGCAACCGGGAGAGTTTTAAAGCCCAGTGAAACGCTGTGGGGCTCTCAAGAGTCTTCTGGGCTTCCTGGTGTTGGAGGTTCAGGCTCAGAGGACCTCACAGTCAAAGCCGCAAGTCCCTGGCACCAGGACCCTCACGGGTGGGGGATCTCCAGGAAGGCTATGGATATTTCCAAGATATCCCCATGGTGGAGGGAGAGTTGGTGGCCCCCTGTGTAGGATGGTCAACACTCACCATCAAGCAGCATCTCCTGTCACTCCTGTTTCTTATCACGTGATGTGGCTGACAACAGCATGGAGGGAAATGACCGAGGGGAAACACTCCCATTTGTGTTCTGCTTGTTTCTTTGTTTTGAGTTTTTCTCAACCTTATCCAGTTTCGGTCCATGTAAATGCTGGTGAAGAGCACACCCCCACTGCCCAGTACTGTCTTTCAAGCTTGTTTGACAGCTCTGAGGGACACCCCTCAGGAAAGCTACAGGAACTTTGTTGTCCCCAAGGGGAGGTACATTAGGTGGAAAGTTGAGGGGCCCTGATTCTAAGGACCTCTCTGTAGTAGATGGATGATTTTCCTCCTGACCCCAAGAATAAAGACTTGTGAGAATCAAAATATATTTACAAGTACCTAGGCCATACAGCTAGGCTCATTCCCTGACTAGCTAATAACTTAAAATAACCCATTTGTTCTAAGTTCTGCCACATGGCTGGTTGCCTGTGCTCAGGTACCATGTGTCTCTCCTCTTCTCATCTTCTTTGCAAATCCCTACACCTGACACTCTCCCAGAATCCTCTCTGCCTACTAGATGTCCCATCTTCTAATCTGCCCTTTCCTATAGGTTTTGTTGTTGCTGTTTTTTTTTTTTTGTTTTTGTTTTTTTTTTTTTTTACTGACAGGTAGATGCATCCATACAACACACAAGATAGTCTTTCTACACCTTCCCAGGTCACAGTGTACTAAAGGACAGGTGCAGTGCTGAGAGGGGTGGAGGCTAGCCATTGCCAAGTGATGTGGTTCACTGGGGTCTCTCACACAACAGCTATTTGGAAAATGTGGTGGCCAGTCATCTTCTGAGGACTGTGCCCAGGCAGCCTCAGGATCCGGGGCATGCTGACTCTTTGAAAATATCCCTACCTTGATGATCTTGGTCCCTGTAGAAGTTACAGCCATCCCCAAAAAGCATACTAAGCCTCAAGTGGGCAGCATTCACCCAAAGGGATTTCAGTCTTGTGAGATTCTAGACAGTTCTCAGGAGGCACCAGATTCCCTGAGAGTTGGGTCAGTGGATCTCTTACCTCCTGCATCCAGGCTGGGTGAGGAAGGGCGCAGGATGATGCCTGTTTCCCTTTGGCAGGGTGTGGAGTGAGAAGTGGGTGAGATAGGCCTGTCCCGTAGCAGGATCCAGGTTTGGAGGTGGGGGCCAGTCTGGAAGCTGGCATCTGGGGAGGGGTTCTCCCAGAAGCTTGGCTGCTAAATGGAGAGAGGTGGGCTAGGAGGCACATAGGCTCCTGTGCCACATGGAGCCTGGGCAGAGGCCACATGGAGTCCCACTACTCCACCTTCTGCTTTTCCAGGGCCAAACTGACCCTGGGGAGAACATGATAATGTCTGTGGCTAAATCGATTGTGGCCTAGCAGGCAAGGATCTGTCTGGGAAGTGAGAACAATGCTGCAGGTGGTGAGACTTGCAGGGCCTCCCTGGGGCCTCCCTGGGGCTGCTCTGCCTCTTAGTAGGGTGGGTTCCATGATGTGGTAGTGATGTTTCTTAGCAGAGGGTGAAGGGCTTTGCAGAATCTAGAGAGCTCCAGTTTTCTCCTTTGTGCTCCTAGCACTCTGGTAAGATAAGCATTGAGTGCCCATCAGGGGATCTGATGTAACTTCCCCAAGCATTCAACCCCTGCAGCCAGCCCCACTATCTCCTTCAGCACTGCCCACAAAGGCCCCCTTACTATCTGTGGGATCAGGGATGGGGTGGTGGGTAGGACATTCTCATTATCTGCTGCCAGTTAAAGCTGCGTTCTCCGCACAGCCGGGAAATAACTGCATATAACTGAGAAATAGAACCCCACTAGAATAAGGGATGAGAGCTAACTGAAAACCAAAGACAAGATAAAATGCAGGTGGACCCACTTGTCTCAGGGAGATATGTTTCTTCTTCTTGCCCTTGTCTCCTATACAGGCCAGGAACACTTGTCTCTGTCCGGGACAGAACACCCAGTGATGTGTGCCTTGGCCTCATGCTCATGAGGGACCTCCCCATGCTGTCTCTTGTGATGCTTGCTGCTCTGCTGGGCCCTGCATGCTGGCATTCCCTCCCTACTGTGACCTCTAGGGGCATCAGTTTCCTGAGAGTGATGGCTGTCTACCTTCTTGTAACCTCAGCTTTCTGTGGTTTGGGCCATGCAGAAAATCCAGGACCTGGAGGCTACCTTGTACAATGCGCTGCAGCAGGAGCCAGGGCAGAGGGCCAGTGAGGCCCTGAGTGCCAGCCAGCGCGAGGACCTCCAGGCAGCTGTAGAGAAAGTACGCAGACAGCTCCTGCGTCAGAGCCGGGAGTTCGACAGCCAGATCCTGCGGGAGCGGATGGAGCTGCTTCAGCAGGCCCAGCAGGTACTAGCAGGGGCCCCCACAATCTCATTTCCCATCTTGTATCTCTAGTATACCCTGAGCTCCTGATGACCCCCTGGCACTTGATGGACATCAGGTACCCTGGATGTTGGGTGGAGAGGGACACAGCATCTTTTCTCATGTGTTCCTGTCAGAGTGGGAAAGCATTCTCTCCTTGGTTTCTGGGGAAACACAAGGCGCTTGGGTGTTGTAGATAGCAAATTTTTCTTTCTGCTGGCTGAAACACATACACAGAGCAAAGGCGTTTCTCCCACCTTCCTCCAACACTCTCTATACTGCATCCTGATGCACAGGGACCACACTGGCTCAGCATCTCTCTTCTGCTGGGTTTGGGATGGCTGAGGGCTTGAGAATCAGCCTGACTGGTTACTTCTTGGAGGAGGTCAGCATCTGTGAAGGTCACATGATGCTAAGCAGAAGCAAGAAGGTTCCAGAACCGTGATGGTAGCTGAGAAAGGAGAAGCAGAAGGGGTGAGCTCCACAGAGCTTTGTTGGGCGGCTTGCTCTCTGCACTCATGGCATTCCCACAAGGTGTGTGAATGGGCACACGGCATGGCTGCCACCAGCATTACCTCTCTGTGCCCTTCTCCTTCCCTGTACCCTTCAGGCCCCAGCTGCCTAGATGTCGTACTTGTGAGTAATTGAGATCACTCCAACCTGTGACCATTGTTGTCCTGCTGGGAGCCTGGGTGCCCTGGCCCAGCCCTTATTTTAGGAATGTGCACTGTCTATACTGGACATGAACAGTTCAAGGGCTTCATAAACAGCTAAAATCCATCCATCTATAACAAGTCAGAAGAGAGTATTCCTCTAGGGGACTGATTATTTTGTGTGTTTATCCTCTAGGGCTTCTGTGCTGCACCACCATAAAAGACAAAGGTTTCAAGTTTGGGGCCTGGGAGTCTTTTTCTGACACATGACTTGATGTGTTTCAGAAAATCCGGGAGATGGAGGGCAAGTTGGAGCTGCAGAGGCGCCAGCTGAAGGAACTGGAGGAAAAGGTAGGTGGCTGGGAGCATTGAGACCTTAGGCTTGAGATACTGGCAGGTAGCCAACAATTTCAGGTTTAAAGCTCAGGCTTCATGTTCCTCTATCTCTCCAAGAAATCCAAGGCCCCTAAAGGCAGATGCTGGGGCCACAGGGTCAGGAATCCATTTCAGTGTCTGAGTGAGGGTTGGTTTAAATACCTTCCTGAAAGGCTGAAAAGATGAGCCACATTAAAAAGCCATAGCCCAGGCCTGGAGAGATGGCTCAGAGGCTAAGAGCACTGGCTTGTTCTTCCAAAGGTCCTGAGTTCAATTCCCAGCAACCACATGGTGGCTCACAACCATCTACATTGAGATCTTGTGCCTGGACATATATGTAGATCAAATACTGTATACATAATGAACAGATAAATAAATTAAAAAAAAAAAAAGCCATAGCCCAGTCAAGAAGACCCAGGGCAGTCAGAGACTCTGTCTTAAACAAACAAGGTGGACAACTCCTGAGGAATGGAACCCAGTGTTATTCTTTAACTCCACACGCTTACTCACACACATGAACACACTTACACATATGTACTTGTACATACACAATCATGCACACACAGACACATATACATGTTAACACAAAACAAATAAGTGAATGAATGAATGAATGATTATGCCTTACATGCAATAAAAAATGAAAATAGTAAGAGTCAAAGAGCACTCTCTTAGCAAAAGCAGAAAGTTCTGAGCTCAATTTGTGGCACCCAAAAAACAAACAAACAAACAAACAAACAAAATCCAAAAATACTAGCAGACAAGCTGGGTGTGGTAGGGCATGCCTTCAGTTGTAGGAGACTGAAGCAGGGGGATCATGAGTTCAAGGCCCCCATCTCAGGAAACCAACCTCCCTCAAAATTAATATCACGTGCATGCATGTGCATTAACAGAATGCTGCTCATCTTCAGAGATGTTTATACTTAAAACATCATCCTATAAAAAACTTTCAAGGATGTAGATTGCATTTCTATTTTTTTAATGAATTTATTTATTATGTATACAATGTTCTGTCTGCAGGTGTGCCTGCAGGCCAGAAGAGGGCACCAAATTTCATTATGGATGGTTGTGAGCCACCATGTGGTTGCTGGGAATTGAACTCAGGACCTCTGGAAGAGCAGTCAGTGCTCTTAACCTCTGAGCCATCTCTCCAGCCCCACATTTCTATTTTTTGCTTCTATATTGTATTCCATCTTCAAGAATACACCCAGTACAATGCCTGGCATGAGCACTATGAGAATGAAGGAATGAAGAGCAGCCCCTGGGTCTCAGGTAGTTTCACTGGGACAAAGAGACATAGTGATAATGGAGTAATTTGCATTTGTAACTATTTTTGCATTAAAGTTCCTTTTTTTTGGCTTCTTTTCTCCCCTCTATTTTTGCATGTATGCATGTATGTGTGTGAGGTGTGTATTTGTATGTATGTGTTTGTATGTATGTATGTTTGTGCATGAGACGTGTGTGTGTGTGCATGTTTGTGAGTTATATGTGTTTGATGAGTGTGCCTTTGTGCACACAGAAGCCAGAAGAGGGTAAGTGATGTCCTCCTCTATCACTCCACCAAGTCCCAGGAAGGAGGCTCTCTTGTTGAACCTGCAACTTGAGATTTTTCTACTAGGTTGCACCCAGCAGGCCCCTGGGACCCTTCTGACTATCATCGCCCTCGGTGCTGGGATTACAGGCGTGTATGTGTGGAATGGCAGACACAGAGGCAACCTGCTTAAAACAGGGCTGGCAGCACACGCTGTTACTGAAGTAAGCCAAGCCATACCCTGATGCCAATCCAGACTGCCACTTACCTACTGGCCATACAAGGCTGACAACAAACACGTATAATAGTGTGCTCCTGGTGAAGCTTGAAGACAAACACAGCATCACACACTAAGCAGAATTCCTGGGAGAAAACAATCCACAGCAGCAGATGGACACACAGACGCCTCCTACTGATCTCACTCACCCCCAGGGCTTGGCACTGTGGACATTAGATACACCAAGCCTGCGCCTGTTAGCCTGGAGAGATGGCTCAGTGGCTTTGGCTGCTCATGATCTATGGGAAGCTGATGCCCTCTTCTGGCTTTTATGGACACTGCATGCATGTGCACATACACACATATACACATTATTAAACAAGAAACATTTCAACAACAACAACAACAACAACAACAAACTAGTCCTAGACAGTTTAGCTTTGGAAAATGGTAGAGTAGGTTGTTTTAGACAAGTCA
>CAJQZJ010034048.1:640419-750434 GCA_907164525.1 Lophiomys imhausi
CAGTTTAGCTTTGGAAAATGGTAGAGTAGGTTGTTTTAGACAAGTCATTTGCTAAGAACTGAAAAATGTAAAATCTTTTTGAGTCTGTATGTGGTGGTTGTGGTGCATGCCTAATCCCCAATACTTAGAAAGCAGAGTCAAGAGAATTACAAGTTCAGGGGTAGCTTGGGCTACAAAGTAAGACTTAAAAAATTAATCCTCATTCAAAATATTAGAAAACATCCATGAGATTGAAAAACTGCAGGTCAATATCCAGAAAGGGAGGAACCCAGAGGCAAGTGTTTGAGCTCATCACAGAAGAGACAGCCAGGGTGTCTGTGGATGCTGGTGGCTACCCTGTGCTGTTGCCCTAGACTGCAAGGTTAGTTCAGAATCACATAGGCAAGGTGGCTTTACTGAGACTGTTGCCACTTCCTGCGAAGACACTTGCTCACTGTGCATCCCTTGAAGACAGGGATGGGACTGCATTCATCTCTTCCTCCAAGGCAGAGAGTAGACAATTCCAGGGAGAGGTCTTAATTGCTTATGCCACAGAGCAAGGCAGCAAGGTCTGTGGGGTGGTGAGGATACCCATGGGGACAGGTGCAGGCCTTCTGACCCAGCCTGCTTTGGGGGGTGAGGCTAAAGAGCTCGAGAAGACCCTTCTGAATCCTATAGAAGGATACGGGAAATTCCAGAAAGAAAGAGAAAGGCCACTTCTAGACTGAAACATGCTAGGCTGGCTTGTGAGAGAGGACCCAGTGTCTGGGTTCTCTCCTATCAGTTCCCTTCTGAGGAACCCTTTGTATGGCTGTCTTAAATCCTAGAGTCCCATCTGGCAGGTGCCCAGCTCTCCACAAACCTCTAGGGCTGTTGGGAAGTCTCAGATTGATCCAACTGAGAACACTTTAGCTGGACTCAGGATAGCCTGAGGTCCTGAGGCTATAAGTGGGGGTGGGTGGGGTGGGGTAGACTTCTTACTGCTCTGAGAATGAGGCTATTTGCCTCCCTGGGTGGTAGCAAGGTCTCCGTTAGAGGGCAGAGGGGGTCGGAGTGTGCAGTGAACTCTGCCTGCCTTTCTATCCATGGGCACCTTGAGGGTTGCGGCCAGATTTGACAACAACTGGTACAGAGATGGCCACAGGGGCTGTTGCCAATTAAATTATTGAAAACAAGGGGTTGGGAGATGGCTCAGATGGCAAAGGGCTTGCTTTGCAAGCATGAGGGCCTGTGTTCAATCTCCAGAATTCACACCCAAATCAGCAGGGTGTGGTGGTGCACAGTGTATAAACCCAGTGCTACGGAGGTGGACACAGGCAGTGTTGGGACTTACTGGTCAGATAGTTTGGCCTAACTGGTGGGTTCCAGTCCAGTGAGATATCTTGGCTCAAAAAAAAACAAAGAAAGAGGACAGTGCCTAAGGAATGAAGCTTGGGGGTGTCCTCTGCCTTACACATGCATGCACATCTGCATACATGTGAGCTTCCCCATACACAAACATATACATACGATAATGTCAGAATCAGGCTGGCCAGGTACACTGACTATGCCTCCATGGGGAAGCATCAGTTGTCACTTGGATAGTTTTTCTGGTCTCTCAGGCTTTCTCAGAGCTGATTAGTGGATTCCTCTGCCTCTACCTTCCCAGGAGGGTATGCACAGGCCAAACATGCAGCAGGAGAGGCTGAGCTGACTGATGGCCTCTGCATGTGGCACATGGCCCTATGAGTAGGCCATATTGCCCACCAGGCCTAACTGTCACAGTAGGTCCTCCAGGTCACTCCTTCCTGTGGTCATGGGAAACTCTGGTGCCATCAACTGTGGCTTGCTGATGATCTCTCTTTCCATGGCCAGTCTTACAATCCACTGGGTGGTCTCACCAAGGTCCCTCTCCTCCTGAGCCTCAGTTTCCCCATGTAGAACACAAAAAGCTATGGGGTTACAGTGGCCCCTTACAGCTCTTGATCCTAGAAATTTGGCAGAAGAAAGCCGTGACTGTTATTTGGATTTTCATTTTTCTCTACAAACAACATAGGAAGCCGTGACCTTGTTTAGTGAGGGTTATTTTTTCAATTCCCAGGTGATGGTCGTAGATGTTTCCCCTGGAGAATAGTGATTCTGTCTGAATAGGGCAAGTCATCAGTAGATTAAGAACTAACTGATCTGATTTTTCTGTTTTTGTAAGGTTGTTGTTCCAGTAGTGTTTTTCTAAGGTTGACTGGTGAAAGTCACACAGTGTTTTAAGTATCAAGAAATCTCTTGCGGCCGGGCAGTGGTGGCGCATGCCTTTAATCCCAGCACTTGGGAGGCAGAGGCAGGCGGATCTTTGTGAGTTCGAGGCCAGCCTGGTCTACAAAGTGAGTCCAGGACAGTCAGGGTTACACTGAGAAACCCTGACTCGAAAAACCAAAAAAAAAAAAAAAAAAAAGAAATCTCTTGCAAGGGACAGTGTAGGGAAGGATCATTTGTCCGCAGGTTAGCCTGGCTGCCTCCCTTGCTGCTGCCCACTGTAACATACACTCCTGAAGCACAGTGTGACCTTCTGCAGCCCCTTCCCTTCTGTTGCCCTGTGCAGTCTTACCTTTATCCTCCAAAGTCTCTGCACAAGGTGTGGTGTATCTCTCACCTGGCAGCCCGGGTTGGTGGGACACCCAATAAATGTGTAGGGATAACCCACTGAGCAACTAGGCCTGAGGGAGCAATGGGCACCTGCAGCCCTTGCCTCTCTCTCTGCCCCTTAGTGTCATAGTTCTTGTAAGGTACTGTCACTGAATTCCATACCACATCTCTTACATTCTTTTCTTTTCTTTCTTTCCTTTTCCTCGTTTTCTTTTGGTCTTGTGTTATAGTTTTTGTTCCTTTTTTTGTTTTTCTCACTAGCATTCATTCTGTGGCCTTGACGACTCCCATGCGCCGAGAACTCGGGTGTGTATCCTTTCCTTTCCATTGGCAGATGCAAAGCTGACTGAAGGAGGAGGTTGGCTCCCCTCTGGCTGAGCTGTTCTTTGGGAGATGAGGGGCCTTGAAGGCAACCTTGTTCTGGATTCTTCCACTTCAGCTCCTTGGGCTGTGTGGTGCCAGGTCCCTGGGGTCTTGCTGTAGAGACATGTGGTGGGGAGGACTGAGAAAGAAAGGCCCTGTGGCATTTCATACACAGAGTTGGATGTCCCATTCCCAAAGCTTTCTCCACTCTGGCTTAGTTCCTGCTCTGTTGCTCTGTGTATATTTCCTGTCAGGTCCAAAGCAAGTGACCATCCAGGGTCAAGGGGCAGCAGGTTGACAGGCCAGTGGCTCATGCGGCCAGATCCCTGATGTGACTGCACAGTGTCCAGAGCCAGTGCCCAGCTCTTCACCTCTATATCTCAACCTGCATGCCCAGTTTTGATGCCTGACTATAATCAGAGACCCAAAGAATGAAGGCATTCCAGAATCTGGTCCTGCCCCGGCTGCTGGCCCCTTGTGGCCAAGCACTTAGCTCTCAGTCTGAGTTCCTGCTTTAGGGCCTCTGCCTTTCCATGCTCTTCTGAGCTGAGTGCCCATCCTAGGGGTGGTATCTTCCAGGACCTCTGAATTTTGGAGTCTTGACCCTCAATCCAACTTGGGCTGAGGGTCCCTGAACTCCAAGTTGTCCCTGAGGACCACTAGGTTCCTAGATGGTCCACACAGTGTCCATAGGGATGTCCTGGACTGTGACTCTAGCCCACAAGGGCTTGGGTCAGGTACCTTCTATCCTCCACTGTCTGGAACAATTCCAAGTGCATGGTGTTTGGTCATTGTATGTAGAGAGAATAAAGGGCTGTCCTGAGGTCTGGGAGACAGCTCTCACCATGCCCTGTTGGTAGAGCCCTGAGGCTGTGGCTATCCAAATCCTGCTTCCTTTTTCTGGGTTGTAGAGGAGGTTCTTTGGCAGCCATCAAGAGAGGTCAGCATGCAGGGGCTTGAAGATATGCCAGGGCCTCCTCCACTCTTCTCAACTCTTGATTTTTTTGTTTCACTTCAAATGATTTCTTAATCTTGCAGGCTAGACAAAGAGCTTTTGGAATCATCTGAGTCCCCGTGGTGCCCTATCCTCACTCAAACCAAAATCCAACAGTGCAACAAGCTACTCAAAGTCAGGAGACGGAACACAGAATTTGTATGCACATTTGACAGTCACTAGAAGGGGAGACCTGAGGACCTGGCCAGCCTCTGTTGTGGAACTCTGCAGGACAATGGCAAGCCTCCCCAGGGTCCCTACAGTGACATCTTCAAGAGCCAAGGGCAAAGATGGATCTGGATGGCAGGAATTTAAGTGCAATTACTGTAAATCCAGGGCGTGAGAGCTGCTGCCTTGGGGTAGAAGTGCAAGCCCTGTCCCCATGCTGTGTGCCTCCCTGAAGGCGCTCCATGTGCCTGGATGGATACAGACACTCCCTCTGCCCTGTGTACATACGTCTCCCTGGACTGAGTCTGTCTGCCAGAGCAACAAACAAAACCTCTGACTCTGTACACAGATGGACCTACATCGGTGGCCAGCAAGAGAGAGTTGGAGTTGCCAATGTAGGGACGCTGTGGATTATAGATTTCTGAGGAAAGCTGAAGTCTCCGCAACCCTTATAAGTGTATAATTCCATAAGTCTCAGAGCATGGCTCTGCCTCAGACCCGGGAGGAGTGAGGATTGAGAGAGTATACCCAAGCTGTCTGTTGTAATTTGCAGGGCATCCTAAAAAGCAGCTCAGGCTGGTAGAGTAGTACCCAGGGACTCTGATTTCTGAGGTCTGAGGCCTGGGCACCCCTTTACCACAGAGAAAACTACCATAGAGCCTTTGCTGCCCAGGATCCTCAGTAGAGAGCACAGTCATTTCCTCAGGTATTGGAGCCCCCCCCCCCCCCCCCCCCCAGAGCACAGGGGGCGGGATGAGGGTGGTGCACTCCAAGTTCACTGGGAACTAAACGCTAGAAGTTGACTTCAGAGAAAATCCCCAGAGAAGTAACTTTGGGTTGCCCCTGTCAATCTAGGGCAGGCAGGGTGGGTCACCTCCAGAAAGTACCCACCTATTTGGCTATACTCTCCCAAACTTGGGGCAGGGAGAGCATTAGCCATCAGGTTAACAGAGTAAAAGAATGACAGGATGGTGAGTCCGTGTGGAGGAGCTTGTGGTTGGCTGAGGTATGTGATAGCAGCAGGCCAGGTGAAACCTCTTGCTATGTAGTTATTGGATCAAGTGGGTGGCACCATGATATCCTGGAAGCAAGCAGAAATGACCGGAGCTCAGATCAGGCTCATTGAGGGAACTATGGAGCAGGGTCCTGGCACTATCGGGAAGCTGGATCCAAAGACAGAGAAGCCAGGACAGTGCTCTATGCAGAAGGGGGGCTGTCCACACAGGAAGTCATTCCAGAAGACGTGAAGTCTCAAACTTGAAGCAGACGCAGCAGGACAGCTCAGAAGTGTTGATTTTCTGCAGATATCTGAGTCCCCCAACTCCTATGTCCCACAAGCCCGTCCTCTGTGACTTACCAATCGATACTCACTAGCTTAATTAAATTCCAAGGAACCTATCTTTGACAACAGAGATATCTGAGTCATTGAGTAGCAGGAGTGCGGGGCCAGTCAGGAAAATAGAAAGCATGCCTGCTTTCTTCAGTAGGAGATGCGGGGGGGGGGGGGGCACTATTCAACTGACTTCTGTAGACAGGCATTGTGGGGAATCCTAGAGGGTCAAGGAGAAGTCCACTGCCCCGTCCCTGCATCTATCTGTCTAGCATCCCTGCAGGCTGTGCTGGAGTGTGGTCCTTCTACCTTCTGTCTTCCTCCCTGTCTGCTTGGCTTTTTCACTCAACACCTTATGTGGTGGTGACCTTGACTCTGCAGTTGGACCCGTCTGGGCACTCCCAGCTCAGCCATGTCCCTGCTACAGACAAGCCGTATACTTGTGACTCTGAGGAACACAAGTGACAGATCCCAGGCCATGCCTCACGAAGAGTTTCTGTGACCACAGGAAGATGGGTGGACTTGCATCATTCCAAACATCCCAATAGCAGCCGGCAGGAGCAATCGTCTGAGTCTCTTCATGGGGTGGTCCTCCCAGGAGTTCACCATGCTGCTCAGCTGGGACCATTGTCATCCCCTTCTACCCCTCAGGAAGCCACTCAGGCCTGAGAGAACACAGCTCACACAGGCAGGTGTGCAAGCTGCCCCAGTCCCTACAGGACCCAGAATTCCTTGTTACTGTCTTAGGCATTGCTACTGGAAGAGTCCCCACTAGGAACAAGCCTGGCTAAGAGCCTGTGCTCAGGGACCCCAGAGCTGCAGTGGCACCCCTGACACCCTAGGTCCAGGGAGGCACAGTCTCAGGGCTGTCACCACCGATTAACACCTGTGCCGTTTCCAGGGGAGCAGAGCTACAGAGTCAAGCTCCTAGGACAAGGCAAGATTCTTCTGTAAACAGAAAAGCAGGTAGAATTTTCCTTGGCTCTCCTACACTAGAAGGATGAGGTCCATAGCTTAGCCTGCAAAGTGTTCAAGCACAAGGTTCCACTTCTGAGCCTCAGTCCTCTAAACCAGTGGCTTGCAATCTTGAGCAGGACAGAGAAGCTGAGGAGTCAGGGCTAGTCTATCATTTCTGCAGCCCATGGGGCTAAACAGGTGGCCAGATGACCTGAAGGCCATTTGGGCTTTCAGCTTTAAAGTAGAGGGTTCCCCTAAGGCTGGAAGACCCGTGTCCTACCATGTCCTCTTCACGTTGTATCTCTAGCTGGTCACAGGGAATTTTTCATTCAAGTGCCCCTGCTGAGCACAGTGTAGAATGGCCCCCCACCCCATGTGCTGTGCAGAAGGTGGATCCTGTGTCCTAGCTCAGGTCTGCATGAAATCCACCCAGCCTGAGACCCTCCCAGTTGCTTTGTACTCTGACTGGGCAGGGACTAAGGTGCTCTGGATTGCTTGAGGTCCCTAACCAAGGCCATGTTCCCTGAAGAGTTGTAACCTGCTTCCACCTTGTCTGTCTTCCCAAAGGTCAGGGTTATGTGGCCCCTATTTCCTTTGGATTCCCTGGTCAGGTTGGCACCAGGAGTCCCCCCACAGGGGTGGGGGGATTCCCAGTAGCATACATATGGGTTGCTTTTTTATTTCTCATGTTTAATCTCAGCTTGTTAAGGGACTCCCATCACGGAGCAGGAAAACCCAAACCAGGCACTTTGATGTCTTTTTCCTCTACCAGATTGTCAATAAACAAACAAAAACAACAAAATAAAACCTCTTAGGGGTTTCTGCAGACCCCAGCCCGTGTGTCCAGAGCCCATACTCTGACAGAAGGATCAGGGTGTCCAGAGCTGAACCTGCCCCTCGCCCTCCTTATCCCTCCACCTCAGGACTGAGGTTTTAAGATGAGTGCTACAATCACGGCCTGGGTCCTTTCTGTGGCCTTCTCTCAGTCATGTTTCCTAAGGCCTTGACCCCTGTCCTCATAGCCACTCTCTTGAGGCCTCTCCCTCAAGGGAAACTGGGGGCTGCAGGCCCAGGCCTCTACCCAGCATGCATTTCTCTTTTCTTTTTTTTTTTTTTTAAAGATTTTTATTATGTATACAATGTTCTGTCTGCAGGTATACCTGCAGGCCAGAAGAGGGCACCAGATTTCACTATGGATGGTTGTGAGCCACCATGTGGTTGCTGGGAATTGAACTCAGGACCTCTGGAAGAGCAGCCAGTGCTCTTAACCTCTAAGCCATCTCTCCAGCCCGCATTTCTCTTTTCAATGTTCTCGGCTCTACCCTCTTTCCCCCTAAGCCTTGAAGAGCCAGCTACTGTGCATGTGGCTGTTGTGGGCAAGGAGGGCTGTCTCTCTGAGCCTATCGCTTGTCCTCTGCTGCCTTCAGCTGACAGCTGCCTTCCCACGGCAGGGGGGCATCTTGTTTCTGGGACTCACATGCCAGGTGCTTGGGGAATCCTCCCTGTGGTGGGTGAGAGGACTGTTTACTGTGTGTAGTGTCATTTTGCAAGGTGCTGGCCACTTGGCCAGTACCGCTCAGCAGCTAAGCAACAAGGCTGGTCACAGCCCAGACAGCTGAAAGTATGGATCAGGAAGCGCTACAATGCCTATCATATCTAGCCGGTATTTAGTCTGAAAGGGTGCTGGGCTCTCTGAGCAGGCTGTGCGAGTCCACTCATGTATTCCCTCACAGGATGTGGAGAACTCCAGATGGTGTCTGGAGATCCTTTTTGTGAGACACTCAGTAATGTGTCCAGATTCATACCTGAGGCTGGACTAAAACCCAAGGAGTCAGGCCCAGCACCCACGATCTGAGTTGTTCTTCCTGTCCCTTTAAGGGCAGTGTTTCACATCGCCCAGTCTGCCTGCCCCCAACTCTGCAGCAGCTCTTCACCCCAAATCCTAGCCCTGAACCCCCTGAGACATCCACTGTTGGTAGCTCAGAAGGCCTCTTTGCAAAGGTAGAAAAGACTCACCGACTTCATTGATGGAGAGCATGAAGCCAGTGTGGGGTGCATCCTGAGCAACCCGGAGGGTGCAGACAGGATGCTTGTGGTGGAGTACATGTGATTTCCAGCCAAAGCCCATTGGGTCCTAAGACCATGGCTGTTCCTTTCTAAGCATGACTTGGCACAAGTTCACCTGCTGGTAAGCTGGGTGAGCCCTCTGACTTCATCAAGTGGTTTTATACAAAGAGTTACAATAAACCTTTTGGCAAAAGGCAGTTGTGTGCAGTGGGGGAGGGGAGATAAGGTTTCCTTTGGGTCCCCGGGGCACTACTTCAGAAATGAACATGTCTGAGTGCTCTGAGGAAAATGTACCAAGAAACAGGAGTGGAAGCCTCTCCCATTAGTTTCTGGGGAAGCAAAGCCTCTTATTTTCATACTTCTGTCCTTTTACCTCTCTGCCTAGTCCTGGCCTCTGGTGTGGTTAATGACCTCAGATCTTTCCCCCTGTAAGCCCTTTGATGTTGCCTTGGACCAGCCACCTCCTTGGTTCTGAATGGCCGTGACTGCCTTGTGCTCACAATGAGATGCCTGAGACACCCCTACCCCCAGTACCTGTGTGAAAGCGGCCCCTTCTGTGTGCCATGTAGCCAGTCACTCCTATCCTATTGGCTGTGGTCTGAGGCTTGCCCCTGCTCCAGGATCTCTGCCTACATCTGCCTGCTGCTGCCTGTCATTCCTGCTTTTCTCATCCTCTCTTTCCCTTCCCCAACCATGAGCTACTGGGGACTTGTTTTCTGCTGCCCAGAGGCCAGTCTCATTCCACACTTGTTCTCGCAGCTCCTGGAGTAGAATACCCATTCTTGGCTGTGGAGTCAAACCTGGCCATTCCTTCTTATTATCTGTAGGGTTTGGACAAGCTCTTCCACCTAATGAGGTCTCTCGATTTTACCATCTTTGAAATGGTCATGATGGTGCCTATCTCATAGGGTCACCAGGACAACTGGACTAGGTAGGTATGTGTGAGATACTTCTTGGTATGGCATTAATTTCACCTTCTTTGCCTGGCAGACTCTAGGCCTTTGGTAAGTATGTGCTGTACTCAAACAGCAGCACGGAACCTCATCCATTATGGTTGGGGATGAGCTTTGTTTCCTTTGGAGAACCTGTGACTGGTAGTACTCCCTGGAAATCTTCCCTTTCCTCTTTGTGTATTTTGCTAAGCATTTAATTCCAGGTGATTGGTCTGAGCCTCATTCTAGCTTTGGTGTGTTCTAGCACGCCAGCTTGTAAAATGAGATGCTCATTCGTATTGCATGACGTTCGTGTGGATGAAACACAAGCTACCCACTCATGAATAATCCACCTGCCCTTGTTCTCCTCAAAGGACATTTCTGGGACAATCCGAAGGCACAGCAGCCACCTCAGAATCTCTAGAAAGTCCACATTGTAGACTCCTTCCATTTTTATTAAGTCTGGCCCAGTGAAATGTTTCCGGCATGGAACCAACAGCCCAGGGACAGACTAAGAAAAGCTTCAGCTACGTCATCAGAGCTCCCTGCAGTGATGGCTCTGATGTGATAAATGTGGATCTGAAGATCGACACATGCTGGGTGTTTCGAGACGTGGAGGAGAGGGACACGGAGCAGGGGTGCCTTCCAGAAGCAGCCAGCAGCCCAGATTTGGACATAGGGCTGCTCAGGGAGCAGTTAGAGTCCTCAGAGCGGGAGCTGTTGGCAGCCGTGGACAAGCATGTGATATCAGAGTCGGGGCTGAGGAACAGGTGGGTATAGACCCGTGAGCACTGTTGGGCAGGGAGAGGGGGATGTTGATGAACCCCCTCGACATCATGGTCCTTTGAATCCTGTCTCCAGCTGAGGTCCCAGGCTCACCAGAGGTGCAGGACCAGCCTCAGCTGATCACTTGCCCTCACTTCTCCTGTCTGTCATGTCCTGCTTTGTGCTCGACCACCATCCACGGGGCCCAGTCAACGGGAAGCACTGGCAGCAGCAAGGGAGAAAGAGAGAAGCCTGGTGTCTTCTTCCCACCTCCATTCTTTTGGGGCGGTGCCCAGATGATATGCGCCTCTCTTCTTTGTGGACCCAACTCCTGCAGCATGGCTTGGTTCAAACTCTGGTCATGTGTCCCCTGGGTAGCACCTAGCTCCAGGATCTAAGTAGCCCCAGAGTTGCTGAACCAGTTGTCAGTCATCTCTGGCCTCCCAAGTTCCCCATCATCTTGGTACAGGGAACCTTACAGTTGTTTCTCTCCCCCGAGCCTCTGGTGTTGGCTTTGCTGCCTGGTGGAGTCAACACAGACTCAGGGTGGCCATTTGAATCTAGGTCTTTTTTCAAACCCCATCCTCCTTGGCTTTTTTTCTAATGGCACCTCCCCTCCCTTTTCTACAATCCCCTCTTTCATTTTATACTTCTCTCTCCTCTTCCTGTCCTCCCTTCCTTTAGTGGTGCTGAGGATGTAACTCAAAGTCTTGCATATCCTAGAGTAACACTGTGCTGCCTGTCACACCCCAGGCCTCTCAACCATTTACTTTTCCTTCTTTCCTTCTTTATTCCCTCTCTCCCTCTTTTTCTTCTCCCTCCCTTCTTTCCTCTCAAGAGAAGGGACTTATTTTCGACCCACTGTCTGGAAAGTTTCTGTGGTCAACTGGCTGTATTGCTATAGGCCTGTGACAAGGCAGGAACACCATGGTGTGGTGGAGGAATGCTGTCCTCTCATGGTAGCCAGGAAGAGGGATGGTGGGTCCCTGGGAGTTTCTTGAGACCTTGTGTGATAGTTATTTTTTCTGTCACTGTGGCAAAAATACTCAAGTATTTTGGCTCACAGAGGGTTTCAGTCTGTGTTGTGGATCAGTTCATCGATTTGAGGCAGGGTGCCTTGGTGGAGGTACCACTGCAGCTGGAGCCCAGGGTGAACATATCCACTGTTCTCTTTGAAGATATGGTGCACATCTTATAGCAAAGGAGCAGAGGATAGGGAGGTAGGATCTGTGGCAGGGCTGAAGAAAAAAAAAAAAAAAAGGACCACTCTGGCCTCCACTCTAGCCCCACTTTGACTCTCTTAAGGCCTGTGATGTAGAGAATGTTATTAACCCCTTTTCCAGGTGTGGAAACTAAGGCTCAAAGCATAAACTATAGGGTCAGGGCCATGAAGAGCAGAAGTATAGTGTAAATGGCCCACCAGGAGTGCCAACTTCCTGGTGGGTCTGGTCCACTAGAAAACAGTGAGTGGCTGGAAGTGCACACCAGACTTGCTGCAGTCCCAGAGTTAATGTGTAGGGCCTGTGAGATGGCTTAGTGGGTTAAGATGCTTGCCATCAAGCTTGACGACACGAGTTCAATTCCTGGGACCCTCATGGTAGAAGGACACAACCAACTTCCACAAAATTGTCACCTGACCTCCACACATGCACTGCCCGCCCCCAACAAAATAAATAGAAAGAAAACAAGGTAAGAGGTGCCTGAGGAAATGATACCTGCGGTTGTCACCTGGTCTCCCCAAAATTAGAAAATAAAATGAAAAATTTAATTTAAAAAGTGTTAACATGCCAAAGTTTTTTATTTATGGAAATAATACAGAGCTGGACGTGGAGGCTCCCACCTGGAATCCCAGCACTTAGGAGCCTGAGCCAAAAGGATCGCTGGTAGTCCTGGGCTAGCCTGGGCTACAGAGTCAGCTCTCGTCTAAAAAAAATGAAGTTAATTAACGAATTAAAAGAAAAGGATAAAATATGAAATGTGAAATATGACACAGCCGAATGGTTAGGAAATGGGGGAGAAAAAGCCCACTCACCAGATCCTGCTTTGCAGTCATTTCTGACCTAAAATGTCACACTGGGTGCTTGTCACACTCTTGCTCGGTGTCAGCCCTACCTGCTCAGCAGGTGTTGCCTGGTGAGTATTCTGTTTGTTCTATGAAGGAGAAGCCAAGCCTTGGATGTTACATAACTGTAGCTGTGCATCCCTTAGGGCAGTGGGACTTGATTGTAGGTGCCCAGGAGTCCAGTCTCTGGCCACTGTGGGCCCATGGGTTCATGGTAGATTCACAGTGCTCCCTGTGGCACCATCTTGACAAGCTTCGTGTGATTAATTTAGTCAGAGAAATACACCCCTTGCCCATTTAGTGGTCCTGAGTGCATGGGCGTTCTGTGGCTGCTGTGACAAGTGGCACATACTTGGTAGCTTTTCTTGGGAGTAGCAGTGGTGGGATTGGAGTCGGAGACCTCACATACCCCATGCTGGCCTCAGACTATGCATCCATGGATGGCCTTGAACTCTTGATCCTTTTGATTTTCCCTCCAGGGTGCTGAGATTATAGGCATACATCCAAGAAACTTGGTGGCTTAAAAACAGCCTAAAGAGCCAGGCGGTGGTGATGCATGCCTTTAATCCCAGCGCTCAGGAGGCAGAAGCAGGAAGATCTCTGAGTTTAGGGCCAGCCTGATCTACATATCGAGTTCCAGGACAGTCAAGGCTACACAGAGAAAAAGCAAACAAAGCAAAAAACCCTAAAACCAAAAAAGTAAGAAAAAAAAGCTTAGACTTGACCTAGATTCTCCTAAACAAATATAGAGGATAGGCAACTTGGTCTCATACAGATCCATTAGCAAATGGGAGTGGTGTGGTCTCAATCACAGACTTTGTTACCTGTTAGTGAGACACGTTAGCCTAATGGAGCTACCATGTTGGGCACCAGAGCAAGAGGAAACTCTTAGCCTTCATGTGTCTCATGAACTGAGGTGGGCTGATATGTGGGCTCCCCCCACACTAGAGTAGAAGGATAGGTGGGAGAGGGGGTATAGAGTGGGAAGGTGGGACCAGGAGGGGAGGAGAGAGGGCATTGCGATTGAGATGCACACAGACATACACACACTCTACACACACCCCCCACACACATGCTTACGCTAATGGTGAAAAGCTTTAACTGTGATTCATAAACCCAGGGAAACGTTATGCAAAGTAAATAGATATGGCATGGAAAGATCTCCCAAACACATTTTTAGGTGAATAATAAATAGAAAAATATTGCAAAATGATACCCAACCTGTTAGTGGGACCCTTTGCCCTAGTGGTGCTGCCATGTGGGCCCCCAGTACCTGAGGAAGCTCTTAGCCCTCATATGACTGCTTAAGTCGGGGGGGGGACTGATATGTAGGAACACTCCACCCCAAAGAAGTAGGATAGGAGGGAGAGGGGGGAGAAGGTGGGTGAGTGGGACTGGGAGGGGTAGAAAGAGGGCACTGTGATGGAGATGTAACTTGAAGTAATAAATAAAGATAAAAAAAATTAACTGAATAAAAGATACTGGCTAGGTTTACTATAAGCCTAAAGCAGTGCAACTGGGCAGATTCTCAACCCTCTAAGCTGTCTTTCTCCTCCCCCTAAGCCTCATAAATACTTGCACATGCTCCATTTGGGCTGCTTCTGCTTCATCAAGACAGTCCTCATAACAAGCTGCTCTTGGCCACATGCTCATGGTTACCCCATCTCTATCTCTTGCGTCCTCTCCATCTCCATCCTTTCCTCATGGTCCTTCTCTTACCCCCAAAACCTGGAACTCCTTAACTCCACCTACCTCTCTTCTGCCCAGCCCAGGCTATAGACAACTTTATTAACCAATCAGGGATAAATTGAAGAGCAAGGTTTACATAACGTCATTTTGGATACATGAGAATTTGTTTGTAGGACAGTAAGGATCTTGGAGGGGGCAAGCAACTAACATTTGAATACATAGTAAGTTTCAGACCAACCCCAATAGGTTGCTCCCCAACATAAAGAGAATGGTTTACTTTTTCGTTTTCGACTCTGAGCACATCTCAAAAACAGTAAGAAGGTGCCAGTTCCACCTCCTGATTTATTAGCTTGAGAGGGCTTCCTTGTGAAGGAGAGAGGGATCTCACCAAGGAGAGGAGACTCTTGGTCGTGTTTTTAATAGCAAGACCATTCTCTTTCATCTTAACAGAACCCTATGGGCAAAGTGTAGTTGCCTGTATCTTACAGATGAAAATCTGAGGGTCATAGTGGTAAACTAGCACAGTTAGGCCCCTTGGCTGGTAAAGACAGAGGCAGCAAGCAGAGCCTGCCCCTCCCAGTGGATCAAGTTCTGAGACGGAGGAGAAGGTCACCAGTTGGTCTTGGGTGAAGGAGAAAGCATGTGCAGAGGTGGTAGATGGAGGGACATCTCAGGCAACATCTTCTAGCATGGAGACAAGGCTGGCACTGAGTGGAGAAAAAAAACTTGTAGTGTGGAGGTTCCCCTGGTGGGGGCATTGCTCTGACCTCCCCCTCAAGTACAACACCATCCTGTTTGTGCTGCCTCCTCCACTGCAGTGGGGGTTTGTCCCCTCCCAGCTAGGCACAGTCTCTGCTTGTCATGTAGCACAGAGCTCTTCATGGCTCAGCTGCTCCCCATGTCAGTCCTTTAGGCTGCTCCGTGCAAGCCATGCAGACATGACCTTGTGTGCATGCATGTGTGTGTGTGTGTGTGTGTCTGTGTGTGCGTGTGTGGTATGTGTGTGTGTACATGTGGTATGTGTGTGTGCGTGCATGCATGTATGTTTTAATCACAGAAACCTTTTGACTCTCAGTCATTTCTTTAGAAGACATTAGTAAATTTGGAGCCAGAATGGTAGGCAACAGTGGTTAGGGTGAAAAGTCAGCCTGGAATCCACAATTCTGTGTGACCCTGGGAAGTAATCCACCTCTCGTGTCCTCACTTTTCTCCTGTGTGAAACATATTACCGGAGGCTGCTTAAGTTGTGAGCATCAGCCTGATAGTGCTCATTCATTTTCTAATGAATGCTCTTGAATGGTCAGCCTCCACACAGTGGACCTTGGTCTTTATAGAGGGCTGGGAAACACTTGTGATTGAATTCTGTGGCAAGTGACATTGGTATGTGCATTCACACATGGATATCCATGCAACACCCATCTGCCTTCACGGAGAGACCCAAGTAGGACATGAGCATGTCTTCTTCCATTACTCCCCACTTTGTTGCCTGAAAGCTCACATTTTGGCTAGGTCTGCTTGTCTCTGTCCCCACTGGTAGAGTGACAGTGAGTGCTAGGAATTTGAACTGAGGTCCTCAAGCTCACTGAACAAGTGCTTTTACCCACTGAGCCATCTTCCCAGCCCAGCAAGTGAGGACTTTGAGATAGACTCTCTAATAAGATAGGTATGGCTGGGATGGTGGCTCACTCCTGTCATCCAAGCACTGGGGAGGTGGGAGGAGAATGACTATGAGTTTGAGGCCAGTCTGGACTATAGAGTGAGAACCTGAGCTGATGAAGTATGTGAATGTTTTACAATGAAAACCGTATGCTAGCATCTGGGCCAGATGATGGAGTGGTGCTGTGGTGGGGTTTCCACAGTTGTTTGGACACTCAGTCTGCGCTTCCACCCTGAATGAGTGTCTCTTGCTTTTGGTCCCGCAGGGTCCAGGAGCTGGAGCTGTCAGAGAGGAAGCTTCTCTTGAAGGTGGAAGAGCTGAGTGCCTCTGTGGCCCAGGAAAGAAGCGCCTCACTCTATGCCCAGGAGCAGCTGCGGGCACTGCGGGGGGGAGCTGGTCAGCCAGGTTTGTGGCCCTTCTACTTCCTAGTGCGTGGTCATGTGGTCACCCTGGACCTCAATCTCTCTGTCTGACCTCCCCATGCCTGCTTCCCAGGCCTCCTGAGGAAGCGTGGGTGTTGGTACCTTTCTCATGCCTGGGTCCCTGGGGACAGAAGGTGGTTGATGCAGGTCTCTGTCTATGTATCTGCTCATTTAACTCATAGGAGCACCTCAGGGGTCAGTACCATATTCCCATTTTACATATGAGGAAACTGAGACCCAGTGAGGTTGTGTCTCTTGTCCAATGTCACACAGCCAATTCAGTGTTAGAATTAGGGTTTGACACCATTGCTGCACGCAGGTGGGGACAGATACAGGGAGAAAAGAACCTGGTCTTGGGTGGAGGAGGGACTTGGGTACATTGTGAGTGTGATGGGAAACGGGGGACAGACCTTCCCAAACCTTTCTAGGAAAGGTATCTGAAGTGTGAGAATGAGGCAGACCGACATCCTGTTGTGGAGGGCCAGGAGAAGAGGTGTGTACAGGGAGGGAAAAGGCTGGGAGGTACAGAGGGAACATTGCAGAGATACCCTCCTAGCCACGGAGTTGGCACTAGGAGACCCAAGCAAGATGCCTAAAGCTTTGGGGGGTGGGAGGCACAGCCCAGTAGCCAGACCCACCAAGAAGAAGTGAGTAGTTAAGGGCCATGCTATGGAGGCAAACCCTAGTTCTAACACTGAATTGGCTGTGTGACATTGGACAAGGGACACAACCTCACTGGGTCTCAGTTTCCTCACACCCTTCAGGTGCTCCTATGAGTTAAATGAGTAGAGAAGTGGGCATCTTAATAATGTTATCTGCATCTGCCATTCTTATCCATCATAAGAAACCTTCCAGGGAGCAGGTGATGTGGGCCTTATTAAGGAAGAAATAACAGATGAACCTGGATTTCTGCAATAGGTACCCAATTATGCCTCAGCAACTGGGCTTTGGGGTTTTCTCTTTAAAACACAGCTTAGGGGTCTTAAGATTGCAGGGTACAGCCCATTCATGGGTTGTGAACTCAATATGAGCAGGCAGAGCATGCACTAAAGGGAGTGTTGTTTCTCAAGTCAGGTTCAGCTGTGCCTTTGTGTATGTGTGTAACACATGTGATGTTTCTGTGTGTCTCTGACAGTGGGGACAGCCAGGGTACATGGCATGGGATTCACTGACACAAAAGTGTAGGGTGGGAAGTGAAGGAGTCCAGCTCAGCTCAGCTCAGTCCTTGGGTACTAGGGGCTCAGCCAGATGGCACTCTCGCTTTACCTATGACTCTGGAGGCAGAGTCCGGTTAAATTGGCTCCTTGGCTCACAGGCTCTTAGCCTCTCAACCCTAGGGAGTCTTCACAGCAAGGCCTAGGCCATGGCTCTGCATGGGTCATGTGGTTTCTCTGAGGAGACACTGTAAGGGTTTTTTGAACCTTGCTCTCTGTACACCTGGGGTTCCCCAGGGGAGTCAGGGACAGTCCTGCTGTGGAGATGGTTATAGTGTGATGGAAGATGAAGGGTAAGGGTGACATGCACGTTTCCACATGCTCCCCCATTGTCATTATTGTCTTGAGCAACACTCAATGCACTCAGGTAGACCTGTCAAGAAGCCAAGGCCATTTACAGATTCAATGTTCTGGTCAGGGCCGCATGTGGCTCAGCCCTCAAACCTTAACCTCCAGTCTTG
The DNA here is from genome assembly GCA_907164525.1 of Lophiomys imhausi. NCBI lineage: Eukaryota > Metazoa > Chordata > Mammalia > Rodentia > Muridae > Lophiomys > Lophiomys imhausi. The sequence goes on from CAJQZJ010034048.1 coordinate 658,099, forward strand.
TTTTTGGTGGAGATTTTGGAGTGTGAGAATCAGTATTGCAGGGGGATATGAACAGACTTTTGACATCCACTGTGTCTGGTCTGTCACAGATAGCAGTATTGCTCTGGTCATTCTCCCAGGAAGCAAAGAGGCCTCCTTTCTGCAGTGAGCTCTAGTCATCTGAAAGGTGCCAAAGACCCACCCACCCATGCTGTACATTCCCCGGGCACCCAGAACCACACAGGCACCTAGTATGCTTCACATCATCATAAAGCCTGGAAGGATTTCAATCCAGAAAACTCAACTCCAGTTTTTATTCCCTCCCACACTCTATGAATAAACTACTACCCCACAAAGCCAGCCTGAGCTGGCCTTGTACTTCCTGTCTCCTTTGCTGTCCTCTCACCTGCAGGCTTTCTGGTAGCAGAGGGTAGCAGGTGGCTGGTGAGGAAAAGCTGACCACATGGTGCAGTGTTTGCCTGGACAGATTGTGAACACCTAGGGCTCCTGTTTTTCAGGGTGGTATTGCACCCCAGTCCACCTCACTTTATGTGGCAGGAAGAAGGCGGGGTGTTCCCTGCTCAAGCGGACGCCAAAGAGACTGAGAAAAGCCCTTGAGTTAGACCCAAGGCTCCCATGCTGTGCCCCAGAGATGGCTGCAAGAATTTTAGCTGCCCCATTATGTAGGTAACTTCTGAGTGTGTGGTGAGACTAACAGTCTTACTTCAGCAGGGGTCCGGAGTGTGTGTGTGTGTGTGTGTGTGTGTGTGTGTGTGTACAGCTGCTGTGGCTTCCTGGCCCCTGCTCAGCTCACATCACTGTCATGAGAAGTTCTGGAAAGTTCTGTGGAGTTTGGAAATTGGTATGGACTGTTCAGAGTGAACAATTCCAGAGACCCTCTGCAGGGTGTCCTGCCCCTCCAACCCGCTGTGCACTCTTCCATAGACTTAGGTACTCATGGGGATCCTAGGCAATGACTAGGGTGAGGTGAAGGTGACTCTTGTCCACAGTGTCAGCACACTCACTAATCAGTATAGCTTTACAAATGTTTATTTATTTATTTTGTGTTTGCACATACATGTACCACAGTGGAGTTTAGAGTCTAACTTGTAGGACTGGTTCTTTCCACCACGTGCGGGTCCAGGGACCCAACTTGGGTCTTCATGCTTGGCGACAAGTGACTTTAACTCGCTGAGCCACCTTTGGTCCCAGCGTAACGTTTTAATGCAAAACACCCATCATTCACAAAATACAGGAATGTTAGGAAGAGAAATCAAGGCGAGCAAGGCGGGTTCCTAGGCCTCCCTGACATCCCCATCACCGCAACTCCTAGGTGCGGGAGGCAGAGAGCACAGCCCGACAGCTGCAAGAAAGGCTGCGGCGCAAGGACGAAGCGCTGGCCCAGCAGGCGGCGGCCCTGGAGCGTTGCGGGAGGGTGCAGCGGCGGCAGCTGGGCCTGGTGCGGGAACAAGAACGCGTTCTGCGGGCGCAAGTGCAGCGGCTGGAGCGCGATGTGCGGCGCCTGGGCCGCGCTGCGGGCCTCCTACTGGCACAGCTGCATGCCTCAGACCCGTTGCCCAGTGCGGGCAGCTCCCGGTCACAGCTTCCGCCCGGTCCCCTGGGCGTCCCCGAGGCAACAGAGCTGAGCGCCAGGGCGGAGAGCGCGGAGACGGAGCGGACGGAGGCGGCGCGCAGGCTGTGGGAGCACAGCGCCACCGAGCGGCAGCTGCGGGAGCAGCTGGAGGAGCTGCGCTGCTGTGTGTATGGGCTGACGCTGTCGGAGATAGGCCTGCACTGCCAGCTGGAGGAGCTCGCCCAGCAAAACCGGCGTCTGCGGGCCCAGCTGGGGCACGGTAGACCGGTAAGTGGCCAGAGCCCAGGACAGGAGTGACCGCTTCTCCTCCTCTGACTCCCGTCCAGCCACTTGATCAAGGCCATTTCCACAGCATCCTCATCATTTATCTGAATCAGAGGTCCGTCCATCCTTCACTGTACCTCAATCTCTGGCCACACCATCCATACACCATCCATACACACGAGGTCGCCACTGCCCTTCAACATACTTGCCTCACTGTCCATATGGCCAGCCATTTGATGTCTTCTCACTTGTCCATGCACTTTCAGACCCCATGTCCAACTACTTACTGCGCTCCACGGCCGACCTTTGCCACTCTTTCCCTTACCCACTGTTGAGGGTTTGAACGTGCAGTATCCCCCCCCCCTACGTATTTGAGCCCTTGATCCCCAGGTGCTGATCCTGTCTGGGGAGGCTGTGGAGCCCTTAGGTCTGACAGCGTGTTCACTCTGAATCCCTTGGGGTGCATTCTCTCTGGGGTAGAGCTATGCACATGGCCCAACACAAAACCCGAGACTTAAAACCCTGTGAGGTTTAAAAAAAAAAAAAAAACCACAATTGTGTGGTTCTTGAGCTTGAACTTGGTAGTGAAAACATTAGCGTCACAGTGCTGAAAGGTTAGAGACATGCTGGAGGTGGGGGCTGGGTGGAGATCATGGGTTGCTGAGGTGAATTGAGGTTCTAGCTCAAGGCTAGAGCTTCCTGAGCCCTCTGAGCTGTGAGGAAGCAGAATCCAAACTCCTTCCCAAGCTGCTCCCAACCCCGTGCCTTCTTTGCCATCACTGTAGCTCTACATGAAGAGACAGAATAAATCCTTCGCCCTTTAAATTGCTTTGGCCAGGTGTTTTATCACAGCAGCAAGGGAAATAATCAGAGTATCCCCACCCCAACATGAGTCTAGCCTCTCACACCAGGTCAAGGACAGGGCATCAGTGTCAAAGACATGGTTTGTAGATGGTGCCTCTTGGCTGCGGAATACTCACAGAGTGGAAGGGCCACACGCCTCTTTAATGAGAGCGATGATACTACCCATGAGGGGGTCCGTTCCTCCTTAGTCACCTCCTAAGTCACCTCCTTGGTGATTAGATTTCAGGATATGAATTTGGGGGCAGAACAAACATTTGGGCCTCAGCAGCCATCTGCCCACTGTCACCTGTACTTCCTTGCGCCCTTGTTTACCTGTATTCTCCCCATCTGTCCACTCATCTAGCCAGTTGCCAGGAAGCCAGTGGCCCTCATACCCTTCACAGTCTGTCCCTCTGTGAATTCATCTATTTGACACTGATCGGGTCCCAACAGTGTGCAAGTCCTGTGAGATAGGTCCTCAACCCCCAGTATAGGTCTCCTCTGACCCTGTCCCTCCCCTCAGGGCACTTGCTCCTTCTCCCCTGAGGTCATTCCATTCTGTGAGCAATATCCTCCCTCCTGAGCTGTGAACTTCCCAAGGCAGGTCCAGCACCCACTGGTCTTTGCAGCCTCCATTCCCAGCAGCAGCCCCACCACCACCACAGGGGGCCCAGGGACTGGACAGGAGGAAGCGCTAGGGTTTGGGCCTTTTCTGCTCTCTTCATTCTAGCTCTTTAAACATGGGTGTGCTTCTTAAGCTGGGGATGGAAGGCTGGGCATTTGTTTCCTCTTTACTTCACAGAAGAGTAAACATGCGTTTTTAATGTCTTCCTGCCACGTGCCTGATGTATTCAAAGCTTCCTTTCAAAGCTGTGGAGATAGGGACAGCTGCTCTCAGCATCCTTGTTCTACAGAGAGGAAGCCAAGGTTCAGGGCAGTAGTATCACACCTCTTGTCACACAGCTGTTGAGAGACTGACCTGGAAGTTGGTCCATATTAGACATGGCGTCAGGGTGGGTGGCTCCAGCTGTATTTGCTCTGTGCCCCTAAACCAGAGTGAACTCAGTTCCTTTAGAGAAGAGGAAACATTTGGGAGATAGAGGCAAGAGGATCAGGACTTCAAGCTACACAGCAAGTTCGAGGCCAGCCTGGGCAGTTTCAGACTCTGCCTCAAACCAAAACACAACAAATCAGGCAGACAATACAAACCAATGGGAGTTGCTTATTCAAACATTCAAATGTGTCTTCTAATTGGAACCTGGCATGCTCAAGTCCTCTAGATAACGTGTCTCTCGCCTGGGCCAGCTTACCAGTGTTACTGTCTGCGATCTGCTGTACGTTTTCACTGGTTTATCTCCCACACCAGTCCCTCCCATGCATTTCTTGTTCTGCCATCAAGAGGAAAACAAAGTGTACACTCACCATCGTCTCCTTGTAATTCCAAAAATAAATGATGTGTGCATGGAGCTTGTCATCTAGAATCTTTTCCGCGGTTGCTGTAAATGTGCTCTCGTGTAGGCGGTTGACCCGAGGCTTTATTCTCCCATCTTACCATCATCCTGAGCACTGGGACTCACTGTTTCCTCCAAAGACTTCTCTGAGAAGAAGGGCAGCTTCCTAGATTCCTGGCAGGGACTTGGCCTTATTTGTCCATTTCCTGTTCTCCCCTTTAGTCCGTCATGCATCGGGGGCTGTTCCCAGAAAGCTGATGGAGGATCTGTCCAGGGAGGGCAGATGATTTGGCCACAGACACCAAGACTGCCATTTCCCCAACGCTGTTGTGTTCATGGCAGTCGGCTGACAAGGTGGCAGAATTATTAGCCCTCACTTTACAGACGAGGGAACTGAGGCAGGTGGGGAAAGTCCTGTGCTCCAGCAATGAAAGAGGCCAGGTCTGAAGGGGATACAGCCCCCTCCCCCCTAGATGGCCTTCTGCTTGTTACATCTGATGGACTCTGGGGCCCAGGCTGTGAGCTATAGGGAGGGCAGGCATTGTGAGGAGACATTTTGGTTGCTTCTTAACCACAAAGTGCTTGCTCTCTTAGACATTGTAAAACAGCTAGGAGAGGTGCTAGTCCCTATGCTGAGTCTAGAGGAGTGAACTCAATTTGCCCAAGCCCAGGTAGCTGCGAACTTTCAGAATAGGTTGCTTAAAAGCTAAGTCCCCGAGGAAAGGGCCACTGGGAGGAGCTTGGGAGGAAGGACGCCTGATGGTGAAAGGAGCTGAGGAGGATGGTGGGTGGCAAAATACCATTTGCTTGGTGGCATGCATTTGTGTGCTTCGCTGTGAGGGTCCACTGTGCTCCTGCAGTGTCCCCAGCACAATGCTGGGCCCTGGGACCGGGGTGTGTGTGTGTGTGTGTGTGTGTGATCTGAATGGGGAACAACTCTTCAAGAGCTTGGAGGAGAGGCGGACACAGGTGCAAGCCACGGTGGCTCAGGCTTCTAAACAGCTATATCCGAAGACAGAGAGATGGCCATGGTCTGGAGGGGCACCGAGAGAGGCTAATGTACAGAGATGGAAAGTCAGGCTCTCAAAGTCACCATGTCCTCTGTCGACCGGGATCTGAGGTGCTGAAGTGGTGGGCATTGCTGGATGCTGTCTGCATCCCCCAGCCCTTCGGTGTATATAGAGCGACCCCTGGCCACAGCTGTGGGAAATGTTTTCCTTGTTGGGATATCACCCCTGCTTGCACCTCTGTGGGACTGCATCATCACTATACAGCAAACAGGGGCATTAAGAAATAGAGTCAAGGGGGATAAAGGAACAGTTCAATGGTTAAGAGCTCATACTGCTCTTGTAGAGGTTTGGTTCTCAGCACCCACATGGAGGAGATCACAACTGCTTGTAACTTCAGCTTCTGGAAAGTCAGTGCCCTCCTCTGAGGGCTCCTGCACATACATGCACCAGCATTTACTCAGGCACACACATATGCACATAAAACAAAATAAACCACTCTTAAAAAAAAAAAAGTCAAGTGATAAAGTACTTGCTTGCCTTGTGTGAGGCCCTAAGTTCAATTCCCAGCAACACACACACACACACACCTTATCTATGCATGCACAAAAGCACACATGAGGAAAACAGAAGGAAATAGTTAATGTACGCAGCAATTAAAAGGGCCACTGCTCTGCAGGGTTTGGGCCTTTGGAAACCTAAGCCTTTGGGGAGGGTTGTCAGTCAGTGAGTATTAAAAGCTGTAAGAATTCCTATACTTGATATGTGACCATGGACCCCAATGAACAGATGTTTACTGTTCTCATTACTGTGACCAAATACCTGAAAAGAAGCAGCTTAAGGGAAGGGGGGCTTATTTTATCTCATAACTTGGGGATACAGTCCCAGCATAGAGGGACAGGCATGGTAGCAGGAAAATGGGGCAGCTGGTCACATTGTGTTTGTACTCAGGAAGCAGAGAGTGGACAGGAAGTGGGGGCCAGCTTATCAATCGTGTGCCATCACAAGTCCCTCCCTCAGTAACCTACTTTCTCCAGTGAGGCTACACTTTCTGGAGGTTCCACAACCTTCCAAAGCATGCCATTAGCCAGGACCAATGGTTCAAACTCACAAGCCTGTGGGGACATTTCACATTCAGACCACAGTACATTTCGAAGACAGGAGCCAGTGTCTGCCAAGCAGCTGTGCACAGCTGTCTTCATCTCGGTGCTGTTTGCAGCTGGCAGAATCAGAAATAACCTCTGTGCCCAGCGATATGGAGCGTGAGTGGTCCTTTAAGCCAGGGCTCCTCAAACCACTCATCACACCTTGTCTCTTAAGGCATTTTCCTAAAACCCTGCGTGTGTCAGCATATAAAATAGTGCATAGGGGCTGGAGAGATGGCTCAGTGGTTAGCAGCACGCACCCCTACTCCAGAGGACCCAGGTTTGATGTCCAGCACCCACATCAGGATGCTCACAACTGCCTGTAACTCCAGTTCTAGGGCATCTGGAGCCCTCTTCTAGCATATGCACATACCCTTCCCCACCAAACGTGTGGATACCCACACACAGACACTCAGGTACACATAAATAAAGATTAAATAAAGTTTTAAAAACAGGTATACAAGTCAAACATTCACTGATGATGCGTAACAAAAATTGTATTTTAAGCAATTCTTTCATATAAGTTTACTGTTTATTATGAAAGCAAATTTTTTTTTTTTTTGGTTTTTCGAGACAGGGTTTCTCTGAATATCTCTGGCTGTCCTGGACTCGCTTTGTAGACCAGGCTGGCCTCGAACTCACAAAGATCTGCCTGCCTCTGCCTCCCAAGTGCTGGGATTAAAGGCGTGCGCCACCACCGCCCGGCTGAAAGCAAATTTTTATATCAATGAGTACATGTGTATACATGTATTTTTGCATGAAATCACACAGTGCAACATGGGTGAGCACTACGAGGAACACCTCATTTTCATCACCCATTTGATTCTGAATTCATTTGGGGAGTACTTGAACACTCAGGAACATTTTACTATTGCCAATGTTTCTTTTTTGTGACATTTTGTTGCATGACACCATGTGGGTCATGACACTGGTCTTAAGAAGCTAGGACTTAGGATCTATGTGGACAGAGAATAGTAGGCAGCCCCAAAACTACAGCAGGAGGGTTTGGGACGATTTGATTCTTCTAAACTATTGAATAAAACATGCACAATACAGCCGGGCGGTGGTGGCGCACGCCTTTAATCCCAGCACTTGGGAGGCAGAGGCAGGCGGGTTTTTGTGAGTTCGAGGCCAGCCTGGTCTACAAAGCGAGTCCAGGACAGCCAGAGCTGTTAAACAGAGAAACCCTGTCTCTAAAAACCAAAAAAAAAAAAAAACATGCACAATACTAGTTTATATTTTGTGTAAGTAGAAATCTTCTGTTATCTGTGCTTAAAGAAAAGCCTGGAAGGATGTGCCATGACACATAAATGCTTGTGTCCATACACCATTTTCCCTCAGAATAATCACACATTGAGGCAAAACCAGTGTCCAGACCACTGTTCCCTGGGGCTGAGCAGAGAGCAGTGCCAGGAAGGACAAAGTCGGGGTCAAAGCCAGCATTGCCAGCTCTCTGATTTCTGTTTGACTTACCACGTGACTCTTGACTTAATCACTCACAAAGTGAAGGGGGCAGACCAGATAGAAGTTATCAGTTCAGCATCATGCCATCTAGGATACCCTCTAGATGTCTCCCCAGGGCACGAAGCAAGCGCGTGCCCTTTCCGGGGCTGTGTCCCCAGCCTCAGAACCAGGCTGGCCCTTAGCTGGGGCTCAGCAAGCATTCACGGAACCACCTGGGCGCAGAAGCACAGCACAAGCAGGATGTGCCGTAAGTGCGATGGTGACCGCGCAGGCCTTGGGGAAACATGTCGGACAAGAGGCTCTGCACTGGCTCCCACCTTCCCGTCTCCTGTTCTTCCCCTTCTTCTGTCCTCTCTTCTCCTCACTCTCATTTAGAGCTTGGTTCTTTCTTTCCCTACCCACCCCCTCTCTTTTTCTGTTTCATTAATTTTTTTTCCTTTTCTGGCCTTTTTCTCCATCCTTCCTTCCCTCCATCTTTTTCAACCTTCCTGCGTTTTTCTCTCCCTCTTTTCATCTTTCTGATCTTACATTATACTTCCATGATGGTTTTTAAGCTGTGGTTGGGACTGTTAGGTGAGAACCATGTGAACAGAAACAGAGGCAGGTAATGGGGCTGTAAGCACAGTTGACAGTGACAGGCCTGTCTGGATGCAGCCCGCTGTCGTCTAGTAGGAGGTGAACTGGGGACAGTGCCCTCTGGTTGCTATTGGTAGGGGTCAAGTGTTATCATCAGTCCTTGTTGGAAGCTTCTGGAAGATTCCATGATGAAGCCAGGGCTGAGGGCTCTGATTTATGAGCAAAAGGATAAAGCACAAACTGTTGTACCAATAGATGTAAGGTCATAAGCAGAAACTGGCAGAAAGAGGGGCTGTGGGGGAGGGTGATGGGGACTTGATTGGTGGAAAGGTCAAGGAAGGTCAAAGAAGGCCTTGCAGGGGACTTAGCTGCTACTCCTGCAGGATGATAAGCCCTTATTTACCACCATCCTGAATGGACTGCTTGCTCCCAAGACTGAGCTGTTACAAAACCCATTCCAGGTGAGGGGCAGAACTTTACTGTGGTGTGCGCTTGCTCAGGGCCACTCAGGTATCCCTTGGCTCAGCCACTTCCCTGCCCATGACACGGAGTCTACAGTCCCTGGCTGGAACACAAAACAAGGTGTATGTGAGAGTCTGGGAAGATGGGATTTTTATCTCACTGGACAGGAGAGGAGTAAGAAGGGAAGTCACCCTGACTTGTTTTCTATTTAATTTGCTGGCTAGATAGATGTTCAGTGGAGGGGAGATGGGGCCAGGAGCCAGCTACAAAGAGGCCTGTATGACAATTGGCTGGCTGTTAGAACCCTCCCCAAAGTAGCTAAAGAAACAGCCTATGCAGAGGCCCAGAGGCAGAGAATGTGGCCAGCATGGTGGCAGGCCAGGAGGCTACCATGTCAGGCCCAAGAGCCACAGTGGTCATGGCAGCTGGAATTGCCCACAGGTGGCCTCCAGGACCATGACGGGCATGTTCTTCTCTGCCCACACAGCTGGTCTCCTGCAGGTCTGGGAGGCATTGCCCAGGTCGCTGGCTACAGTCACCTTTGGGACTTACTCACAGGGGAAAGATAGATGCCAGTTTTCCCCAGTGGGACAGGGAGATCACACAGGAGCAAGGCTGGAACTTTGCCCCACTACACAATCTGTTATCTGGATGGATGGACTACTTCAAGGACAGACTGCTACCCCTCATAACTTATTGGAAAAAAATCCCAAGAGTCAACAGGAACAGTGTGGACTAATAAAACAATGGCTCAGGTTAGGCCCCATGATCAGCTTTGATCCCACTGATTTCTGACCTTAAGTTTGCTTACTTTGGAGGAGTCTGACTGTTGCTATAAAGAGGGCATAGGCATGGTTTGGAGTGGGCACTTCAGCTGGGCACTTGTGATTGTTCAATTCTTTGTCTCTCTCAAGGGTGCCTTGGGATATGCACAGAGTGATTCTCTGCCCCACCCCAGGGCCGAGGTGCTGGATCCCTGCAGCAACCAAGGCCACCACAATGATGCTCATGGACTTCAGGCCCCAGCAGGTTTGTGGATGCTGTGTTACACAGAGGGACCACCTGACATCCCTCTGATAGGCCAGCTACCTTAGCCCTCATGTTATCCTTGTGGTGTTGGGCAGGATAGTTTTATTCTTCTCACAGACAAGCCGAAGCTCAGAGAGTCTCATGGTCACACAGCTGGGCAGAGAGGCTCAAGGACACACATCTGGTCAAAGCAGAATCTGGATGTGATGTTCCAAGGGTAATTAGCTTGGGATAATTGGACACTTAAACTTATGCACTAGGCTCTTAATGGATGTCATTCAGTTGCAGGTGGGTAGTGGAGCCTGATCCTCACAGAGACATCTCTGCTAAGCAGGGACCATCCTAGCCCCCTTCCATCCCAGGTGGCTCCTTGGATTGAGGATGAGATTTGTAACTGTCAGTCTGATAGTTGCTGGGGCTTTGAGGTCCCTGGTCTCTGACTATCAGACATGGTTTCCCACCTCTTGATGAACCTCCTTAGAGTCCCCATGGGCTCAAAGACCCCAGGAAGAGAGACACCTGTCAGCTGACATGGTTGTTAAGAGCCATTGTAATAGATCTTCTAGGAGAGATTTTAGCCTCAGGGTCTTGCTCTTCTAGGCCAGCTCTCAGAAGAGTACCCCAGCTGCGTTGGAGATGGACCAGATCCCTGCATAGTGGTGCCAGCAAGGACCATAGGCAAGCTCCGGGGAGACCTGCCAGGGTCTGAGCATAGACAGGTGAGGCCACAGGGTTATGGGATATGAGGATCAGCGAGGCCTTTGTGGCATTGATGCGTGCAACCTGGGGAAGCTCCAGAACTGGAAGAATATTCTGGAAAAGATTGAGAGGGAGGTTTGAGGGGATGGGTTGAAGTGTGCTGAGTCTTAGCTGAGAAGTAGGGTGGGGTGAAAAGAAGCCCAGACTAAGTGGTTGGGTGGATTGCCCCAAGACACTCATGCTGCCTTAGTGAAGCCCCCTGACCACCTACAGAGCAGCTACTGCCTCTCTATTCAGAGATGAGACCCAAGGGATACTGGAACTCCCCAGAACTCCTCAGCCCCGGGAGTGGAGAGCCCCTGTCTCCCTCTTCTGTACTCTGTGTCACTCCAGATGTCTGGTTTTGGGGGCTGTGTCTAAATTCTTCCTTATACTGTGGCAAGCCACTGACCTCAGCTTCTGCCTCTTGTTCTAAAGAACAAAGTTGAATTGGGAGTGGTGTCCTGGTGTGGCTCTGTGGTTCTAAACCTCATTTGTTCATGCATGCATGTGTGCATTTATGCATGCATTCATTCATTCACTTCATGAACCATCCCTCATGCACTTTGGCTTCATGTAGAAGAAGGAATTCCACACAGCAAGAGAGCTGACCTGCCTGCAGTAGCTGTTCTTCCACCTGGCCCTAAAGAGGATGAGAAGGCAGGAAGACAGAGCCCTGTGTGCCAGCCACCATCTTGTTTATAGACATGGAGCTGCAGCCCAGAGGCACTCCATGGATGTCACCTCGTCTCAATGTCCCAAAACATTGGGAGGTTCTATACTCTCCTTGTTGAATGAACCCCTCATAACTTCTGGAGGCTTCTAGACCCCCATGAGCTACCAACACATTTCCTGGCTTCCAGAGACCCCTCAGATGCTTCCTAGCACCACTACCCATGTTACTGATGAAAAACAGGCTCTAAGTCTATTGACTAAGAAGCAGAGGCCCGAGGGGCCCACATCATTAGGCATCCCATGGGCCAAACTCCACCTCTGTCTTCCTCCCTTCATGAATTGTCCTTTGGCATGCTGAAAGAGCATGTGCTCAACTTCAGCACCATCTCTCTCTCTCTCTCCACTGATTCTATTGTCTCTAATCTCATCAGTGGGTTAGAACTGTGCGTCACACTGCCCTTGAGGTCCAGGCCAGATACTTTAATTTAGGGATGTCCAGTTTACAAATGGGGGTATGTGTGGTTCCAGAAGCAAAACAACTCCCCCACCCCCAGATTAGAGACAAGGTTTAAGTCTCTTTCTGCTGTTCAGAGGCCCTGCCAAGAGCCTGTCTACAGTCTAACAGCTCCCTATAGCGCAGAGAGACTGAGAAGCTCAGGAGTTGGTAAAGAGCCTGATTGGAACCCAGACCTGGTGCCCAACCTCTTTCCTTCTCCACTCAGGTGTGCTGTGAGCCAACCATCCTCTTTGCTGGATAGACATGCAGTACAAATGACTATAAAGACATTCAGAGTGGTCTAGGAAGCCCCTAGGGTGAACTTGGCACTGCTCCAGCCCTGGAGCAAAACAAAGGCAAACCCCTATCCCCTAGGAGAATAGGAAGTCCACAAAACACTGTGTCCTAGAACCTTCTACACATGGTTGTTGTTTTCAATCTATGCCACCTGAGATGGCAGCTGTAAGCCACAGTGTGGCTCGTACCCCTGCAGAACCAAACCTCATTTATAACTCTACACATTCTGTGGTGCTCGTGGAGACCATGTTGGGTAGAAAAGGGCATTAGGGAGTATGGTGTGCCCTATAGACATCTGTGTGTGATCCCTTATGGTGTAATATGCAGAGGATACGTGAGGATGGCCAGGGAGTGCTACAGAGCGTTGGGTTCTTTGTGAGGAGGCAAGGATGTTTGGTCTGAGACAAAGAGGTATTCCTTGAGGGTATCTGGGAGAAGAAAAATCCTGGGCAGTGGGAAGAGCTCAGGGTGAGGACCCAAGGTGACAGAGCAGAACACATGTGTAACTGTATGAGCAGGTTCAGAGAGTACTGGGGGACATGATCAGTGTGGGTAGGGATCAGCAGGCAAGGGATGTTTCATACCTCATCTCCTCTCTCCACTTGCAGGGTGCCCTCGTCCAGCCCCACCCACATGGACAGGTTCTCCAGCTGTCACGTAGCCGTCCCCCAGGGCCAAGAATGGATGAGCCACTCGACTCCTTGGACCTGGCAGGAGTTTCAGAGACTCTCCAAGCTGCTGGAGCCCAGGAGCCCCTGCTGCTGTTACCCACATCTATGCTGCAGCTCTGGGGACCTGCTAGGGAATCGGAGTTTCTACTTGCACCTCTGCTCCAGGAGCATCCCCTACAAGAACTTCAGACCCAAGAAGATCTGGACAGCAAGCTCTCAGCTGCCTCTGGGGTTTCAGCGCACCCTGGCTGGCATTGTAATCTGCCAAGGAGCCATGACACCTCCCTCAGCCAGGAGTCCCCACTCATTTCAAATGGCCCATTTCTCACAAAAGGGCCCAGGGAGCCAAGAGACATGTGGAAGGACAGAAGTGGGCCTCCAGTTGCCCGTGCAATGAAGCAGAAGGTGATGGGGACCATGGGTGGGGTATATTCAGAGCTGGATGACAAGTGCCTGCTGGTCCTGGGAAGCAGTGAGAAGCTGATCTTGGACACTGAGGTCCAAGCCCCAGAGGGCGTGCAGGAAGGGAGCACGGCTTCAGATACCCAGGCCGCGGGCCCCTGTCCTTGGCTCTGGCCAGAATGTCTAATATTGCCTTTGCCCGGGATTACCTCTAAGTCACAGGAGGGTCCTGATTCCCCGAGCAAGAGAGGGAGTGTTGAAGGATGTGAATGGGAACTCTTGGAAAATCCATCTCCAGAGAAAGAGGAACAGGCCACCAGCTTCGGGCCTCATGGGACCCGAGAGCCAACCACAAATGGTAGCCAGCTCCCTGCAGGAAAGGGCAAAGAAGTTTGGAGGAGGGTACAAGACAAGCATGGCCACAAGCTGTGCTTTGGAGCCACTCAGCTCCTGCAGAAGGAGAGATCTCAGCATGAAGAACAAGAGGAGGAGATGCAAATCCGAATGACATCCAACCCTGCTCCTTTGGGAGTCCCTGAGCAGCCGGAGCTCAAGGAACAGTGCCTATTAATGGTTGGGCAGGATTTTCTGCAGTTTCCCAAATGGGCCTCAGCAGATGCCAGAAGTGAAGGTCCTTGCTCCTCACGGGTTCTGATCACAGGACAGGACAGAGTTACCCTGCAGATAGACACACTGGAGAGGGAGGTGGAGGCCAGCTTCCAGCAGCTGAACAACGTGAAGCTTGTCTGTAGAGATCCCCAGCAGAGGTCAGCATCAATGAAAGACAGCCAGGGTGTCACTCACGGGTGGTGGGACATTGAGGAAGGTGTGTGCCTTCAGCAGGCATTGGCCAGCCAGGATGTGAGTGCAAAACCTAGTAGGAATGGTGAGGGAGTGAAGCTAGAAGAGGACGTGGCCCTATGCACTGGAGATGTTCTTCCAGGAGCAGCGCTCGATGGGGACAAAGCCAACTGGGACCCTGCAGAGCTGGGTGTGGGCCAGCTGCCCCCAACAGGGGGTATGCTAAAGAGGGCAGGAAGCAGCTTCCATGAGCTCCTTGCCACCCTGAAGAAAGAAAGAAGTCAGGCTTTACTTGATAACGCCGGGCTTCAGGGAGACCCAGAAGGATGTGACCATGAAGGATGCCACTGTGAAAAGGAACGCATGAAAGAAGCAGCCAAGGCGCTGAGGCTGGAGCAGACAAACCACACACTGCAGGCAGAGCTGGACCACCTCAGGCATGAGCTGGACCAGTGTCTGCAGGCTGTGTCGGACCTGGAGGACTGCAATGGGAAGAGTTACTGCAAGATTTCCCAGCTTGAGGAGGAGAACGAGAAACTGAAGGGGAGCCTGGGCCAGCTTCACAAAGCCGTGTCTGAGAGTGTCAGGAAAGCCCGGAACAGGATGAAGCCTGTCGCCCTGGAAAACAGAGAACTCAGGGCTCTGATCTCAGAGCTTGGAGTGAGTTATAAAGGGCTGCTAAAGGACACGATGCTAGGGATAGAGGACATGGTCTGGGCTCTGCAGAGGGAAAACAAGCTCCTTGTAGGCAGGGTCCTAGGCCTGGAGCGGGAGGTTCTGCAAATGAGCAGCAATCTGGGGGAGGAAAAGTGGTACCCCCAGGGAAACTCCAAGATAGTGGGAGATAAGGGACACACTGAAGACAAAGAGGTCCAGGTGACTATGTTTTCAAGACAACTGATCCCAAGAGCCTGTGGGCCACCCTGGGATGAGAAATCAGGTGTGACTGCAGAGCAGGCAGGACCTTCCTTAGATTTGGAAGATTCCAGGTGCAGGGCTGGTGCTAGTACTACCTCATCAGTCTGTGCAGCCACCCCAGAGCCTCAGGAAGCACACACCAACCGGGCAGGGGGAGACAGAGCTCGGCTGCGAAAAGAACAGAAGACACCATGGTGTTCCATGCAACAAGGACAGCCTCGGAGGTCCCTGAGCCACAGCCCCCAGGTATGCTGACTTGCCTTCCTTCCTGTATAGCTGACTCGGCGGTGAGGTACCCCCAAAGACATGAATATCCCTGTAGCAGCCATAGGAAGGTATTAGATCACCAGCCCCATCTGTTAGATGAGAAAACCCAGAAGAGAAGTGAAGGGGTTTGCCTGAGGTCGGGTTATAGCTGAGATGAGCCCCAGATCTTCCTTTTGACCTGCCAGGTAAGCCTGACCCTCCCAGTGGATCCGGAGAATAGGTGGGGCCGGGGCTGGGGCTGGGGCTTGCACTTTGAGGTCCTACCTTGGATATCCCCACAAGGGTGATAGCTCAAACAGCCCAGGCCATCTTCAGGTTGGGTCTTAAAAGTTGCTGCAGACAGAGCAGTGGGCTATGAGGTAAGACAGCAGAGTGGAGACCAGGTTGGTTCTGTAGATGTGGTACTCCAGGTGCAAACAGAAGTTCTTCCCTCTGAGTCACTCCCTGCCCCACCCCCAAGACAAATCTCAACTTGTATAATTTCCAGGATGAAATGCTAACATTGTTAATGTCTGGGAACCATTGGTGCTGAGACCCTATATCACTCTGCAATCCTGCGCCCCCCTTTCTGTGTCTCCATCTGCTCTCTCTCCCTCACTCTCTATTGCTCGCTCCTGCTTCCCTCCCTCTCCTCTCTCCTCAACAATTCTAGCTGCTGTCTCAAAGAACAGCTTTTGGCTTTCTACCAGTTTCCTTTATTATCTCTATTTCATCTTGTTTGTGTGTGAGTTTGTGTATGTGTATATGTATGTATACATACATATATAATTCTTTTTCCCACAATACAATAGCTTATATTCTTGAATACTTAACTCTTACTGTTTTAGCAATCACTCTAGAAATTCCAGGGTGTGTCTATCATTTAAATTTGCCTTAGATTAATGTCTTTGTACCATGCCCCAAGTCATGCAAAACAAAAACAAAAACAGAAACAAAAACCTTTTTTTTAAACTCAGTAGTTTAACTCTGCCTATTTTTTATTATCTTGTTAGACAGTGCTTCGGTTTATAATAAGCCTCATGAGTCATTGTTACCGCTGACTTGAGCGGTCATTAATCTTTCTTACACACATCTGCATGTTTTTGTTTTCCTTATCCTTCCACAAGAATTTGGAAGAACATGTTGCTGCTGCTATTTCTCATCGTAAGAGTTAGGTGGAGGTTGACTTCCTTGTGTTTCTCTTTATGAAGCATTGTTTTCACTAGTCTTGAAGAGCCTTTCTCTTAGATTCAGCACTGTGGGTCAGCAGCTTTCCCCCACTCAGCACTCTAAAGACTGACTTCCACTGTCTTCCGCCTCCCACTATCTCTGCTCAGACACGAGTTGTCACCGTCCGCCACCCCCACCACCCTGGAATAAATGCATGTCACCATGTCTAACTACTTTGAAGATTTCCTTTTTATCTTTTATTTTTGGTGGCTTGATGGATCTAGCTATGGTTCTGTTTGTACTTTTTATACATATTTATCCAAACTCTTTGAGCATGTATATTTATGTGTTTCTTCAGACTTGAAAAATCCTTTATTATTATTTCCTTAAAATTTTTTGCGTGTTCAAAGGTACATATCTGTGTATGTGTATAATGCATGTGTGTTTGTGCAGTGTATGTGTATATGCAAAGCATGTGTGTGCAAATGCATGTGTGTGTGAGTGGTGTGTGGAGACCAGAAGTCAGTCTCTGGTGTCGTTCTCCTGGAGCTATCTGCCTGTATTCTTTTTTCCAGACACGGTTTCTCTGAGATCTGGGGCTCGCCGATTAGGGTAGAGTGACTAGCCACCGAGACACAAGGCGTGCCTGTCTGTCTCCCCAGTGTTGAGATTATAAATGTGTGCCACTGCACTTGGCTTCTACCGTGGGTGCTGGGGCTGGAACTCTAGTCCTCAGCTGTGCAGCAAGCATCTTAACCCCGAACCATCTCTCCAGTCTGGTGGTTGTTCTTTTGTCAAGGATTTATTGTCTGATTTTTCTTTCGTCTCCGGAATTCTAGACTCTTTGACTGAATCTTTTATCTTTTGTAAAATGTTTATCTTAGGTTTGCAGATCTGTGGTTCTGTTTGTGTTTTTCTATTGACTTTTCTTTGAATTTGCTAACTCTGTGTTCTGTGGTGACTCAGCTCTTGCTGAATTCACCCAGTGAGCTCATGATTCCATCCATTGCACTTTGTGGACCTAGAATATCCATTTTATTATTTACAAAGGACAGGTGCTGACTGTATGCCGAAACAGTCCATCTTTTCATCCATTCAATTTATCTTTCAAATGTGAAAATAGGAAAGCCACTGATGCTTTGTAGATCTCATCTGCACTCCAGCAGTCTCATCTGCTCTTGTTTGTCTGATTTCTTGGCAGAGTGTCACCTTTCCCTGTTTCTTCATACATGCAGTCATTCAAAGAGCTTTTTGGGTGTTGGGCCTGCGTATGATGTGTGGTGGAGTCCCTGGTCACTTCTTCCTCCAGGCAGTGCCACATGCATCTCTTGCTGGGCCCTCAGAGGATGATGCTGGTCATCACGGTATTCCCATGCAGGTCTCCTTCGGTCCTCGGGTGTGCTGTGACTCTCACAGTGTGGCATTTGCTCCTAGGACATCCACCCTTCTGTGATGTTGGCTGAGTTCCCAGAGTGTTCTGCAAGATGGTGTTACCTTGGCTCAGCCCACACACTGCCACCTTCTCATCACTGTTTGACCCTGAGGTCCTGGTGGTTCACCTCCCAGGGAAAGACCCAGGAGGGCATTTCTAGGGCAGCATTTGGGTTTCTTCTTTGCAGCTCTCTCCCCTGTGTTTGTTCCCCACACCTGACTGTCCTTACATCCCTGAACTCCATCTTTCATCCTTTCCTACTCTCAGCATTGGTCTAATTTCCTGAAGCATGGTCTACAAAGTACTTCAGAGGGAAGCTTAGGGATTCCTGTACTTGCCTTGTGTCCCCCAACCCCCTGTCACTTTCCAGTGCCAGCAAAGAACCATTTTCATGTTTTCTTCCTGGATTTCACAGGAAGACCTTACTTGGCAAGAACTGGGAATCCAAGGAGGTGAATATAGAGAAGAGAGTTTCAGGGCATTACAAGATGGCCTCCTTGGACTCTGATGCACTGAAGAGCCAGGCTTGTTGAAAAAAATAAAGCTTAAGCTAGGGTGGCTGTCACAGCAGCCAGGCTGTGGTATGAGACAGAAGGTGGAAAAGCTGTTGAGAAAAGGTCAGAGCTGGCTAGTTGGCCCTCCTCTGAGGTGATGTGTGCGTGCGTGTGTGTGTGTGTGTGTGTGTGGAAAGAAAGGGAGAGAGAGAGGGAGAGAGAGGGAGGGGGGGAGAGAGAGAGAGAGAGAGAGAGGCCTGAGTATTTGAGAACCACAGAGGACATTTGGGGATCATAGATAAGAAGTGACAAACAGTTGGGAAATGTGGAATTAACAACTGGGATGATCAGAGACACAGGTTGAAGAAAGGTCCCTCTTTCTGTCAGTGAGTCACTCT
Organism: Lophiomys imhausi; assembly: GCA_907164525.1. Taxonomy (NCBI): domain Eukaryota; kingdom Metazoa; phylum Chordata; class Mammalia; order Rodentia; family Muridae; genus Lophiomys; species Lophiomys imhausi. Next base: position 676,651 of record CAJQZJ010034048.1, read on the forward strand.
TAGGCCCACAGCCCTCTCACAGTTTCCTGTCATACTGGACACAAACCCCAACTCTTCCAGTAAGGACACAGCTGAGAGTCTCCAAGGCTGCGGCTGCAGCTGTCTACACCTCACCTGCTGCATCCTGAACTGCAACCCGAACCCAAGTTCCCTGCATCCCTCACAGGCCTCTCTGTGCATCCCAGCTCTTACCCAGGCACTGCTGTACCTACTGTCTCATGGTCAGGGAAGCCCTGCAGACCTGGCTCAGGGCAGAGTGGGGTAGGAGCTGACCTAGGCGCAGCTCTTCTCAGCCCTGTGGTCATTGATGTATTTGTGATGGGGATTTATATCACCAGAATAGGTGAATGCTATTCATTGGCACTGTCCCAGCATGGACCACGGTGTCTGCCACCACAGCACGATGGGTCTGGAGTCTCTGCTCAGAGCCTCCTAAGGGGTCCCAGAGCCTCTAGGCCTCCTTTTAGCCAGTTGAGTTGAATGACCTATGTCTCTCACTCTCCCTGTCAATCAAAGCTCCTATGGGGCACTGTCCCTAGGCCCAAGTACAGCATGTAGTCAGCTGTGTAGGGTAGACTCAGTCAACAGGCAGGCCTCTCCATCTATTACCAGGCCATGCTGTGGGTACTCTCTTAGGACCTATGGGCCAGAGCCTTTGTCCAGGCCACCGGAGGCAGGAGGCAGCAGCGAACAACCAAACTTCTCAAAAGGCCACGCTGTTTTGGAGTCTGGAGCTAAATTTTATGGAACCATCCGGAGCACCCATCTGTTTCCGACAGGCCCCAGCCTGTGAGTCTCAGGCCTACGCAGTGTGAATTTCTATTAATTAAGAAAAATATCACATTCTGCTATTGTGGTCCTTGTTCGTAGGGAGATGTCCGATCAGTCACAGTCACATGGATCCTGCCCTGTCCTGTTCCACTCTTATCTCCCTCAATCAAAATAGCTTGGAACCCCTTCCACCTTCTGTCACTAGAGTGTGGATTGGTGGAAGACATGAAAGGAATGGGTTGTTTTAAGTAAAGCAAGGGACAAGGGTGTTTCCTAGCTCCCCAGTTCTTCATGGAGGGGATGATCTCGGTGAGCTGTGTCATTCCTTCCTGCACCTACCTTAATGTTATCAGGATTGACCACACCTTGATCATGGGTTTAGAAATCCTCCTGCTTGAGAACCCACAGGTATATTCCTGTCATGGACAAGGTGTATCCCCCCCCCCCCCCACCACACAGCATTAGCATGATCAAGTTCAGCACAACTACAGGTGTCATTCCAATAATAACAGTGTGAAAATGCACATGGCATGTGATGAGAGAAAGAAAGAGATATATAACTTTTATCAGATTTTACAGAAGAGCTGAAGAGATGGCTCAGGGGTTAAGAACACTTGCTGGTCTTCCAGAGGATCCAGGTTCCATTTTCCTAACATCCATGTTAGGCAGGTTGCAACCACTTCTAACTCCAGCTCCATAGGATCTGACACCATCTTCCGGGCCCCTTGAGCACTGTACTCATGTGGCACTTACACAGACATACACATAAAGTAACATTTTAAGTCTTTAAAAATGTATGAAGAAAAGACACATGCATGCCTGTTTATGTAAGTTAGTAAAACAATAAGGACCTAGCACACAGGACCATTTGGGGGCAGTACTATCCCTACCATTGATCCTACTTCCCTAAGGGCTGGGCAAGCTCCATTCTCCCTAAATCCACTGGTATCCATATGAAGCCTGATACCCTAGTGTTCCATCAGAGAATAAGAGGTGATTCGGTGCTGATTTAAGCCAATGCTCATGGGAAATTTGATATTGTCTGCCTTAGGTAAAGTCATGAAGCTTTAATGGCAGGAACATCTGATAATTTGATTTGTGTGTGAAATTTCATTCCTTTCTCTGTGTTTCACTGCAATAGTCATTGGCAGTGATCAAACAGGACCCTGGTTGATAGATTCTATTTTGCATATTTTTGAGAATAATATTTTGGGATGTTGTTCTGTGGTTCCGTTTACTTTCCCCTCCCCTCTTAAGATATCCATCATGACCCACACACTCATGTGTGCACATAGAGGCACCAAGGGCAGGCCATGTGGGAAAGGGATGGTAGCAATAATAGGCTGGGCTGTAGAATTTGAGATGGTTCTTATATTCCTTTTTTCTCTTGCTCTTTCTCCCTCCCTCCTTCTCTCCATCCCTCCCTACATCCTTCTCTCATTCCCCTTCCTTTCTTCTTTCTACTGTGGAAAAAACAAACAAACAAACAAACAAACAGGATGGCTATATAGACAGACAATAGAACAGGTAGTGGTTGTTGACCAGGACACACTATCATCAGAGAACTTTACCCACACTACTTTTTCCCAGATCCAGAACTCCAAGGCCACTGCCTCTGAGGAAGACTCAAAACTGTGCATACAGCGGCTCCAGCACCAGGTGCGGACCCTACAGTGCCAGCTCAGGGACCAGGGCTGGGCACTGCGGGAGTTGCAGGCGGCTCGGGATGAGACAGTGGGCCTCCAGGATAAGCTCAAAGGCAAGGTAGGCTGGGCCAACCCTTCCTCGCCCTCCAAATGTTTCCAGACACCAAAGAGCGAGTACCAACAGCTTGATAGTGTTGGCTAGAGATTTAAAGAATAGAGTGATGCAAGGGATTTGTAGCCTTTTCACCCAGCAGCTGTCCTCTGTTAAAAATGGTATGCACATATGGAGTTTTAAAGCATCAGGCACTGTCTTAGTCAGGGTTACTATGGCTTCAATGAAACACCATGACCAAAAAGTAAGTTGGAGAAGAAAGGGTTTATTTGGCTTATCCTTCCATATCTCTGTTCACCACTAAAGGAAGTCAGGATAAGAACTCAAACAGGGCTGGAACCTGGAGGCAGGATCTACAGAGGCCAGGGAGGGGTGCTGTTTACTGGCTTGTTCCCTGTGGCTTGCTCAGCCTGCTTTCTCATAGAACCCAGGACCACCAGCTCAGGGATGGCACAACCCACCATGGGCTGGGCCCTCCCCCGTCAATCACTAATCAAGAAAATGCCTTACAGCTGGATCTTATGGAGGTATTTTCTCCATTGAGGTTTCCTCCTTTCAGATAAGTGCCAAGCTGACATCAGACTAGCCTGCACAGGCACTTTCAAGAGGAAAATTCAGTCCTTCCTCTGCAGGAAATGTGTGGACATGATTACAAAAGGCCAGTGAGAGGCTCAGGGTGGACTGGCTCAGGACCTTGGCTGTGGAGGACATTTGGACCAACACAGGGCCAAGCCCACACAGACCTTGATAGGCACACTCATACAAAATGGCAGAAATCCTGGCCACAGCAGTGAGCTGCACTGACTTCAATCCCTCCTGACTCTGCAGCTTTGTAAAATGTTCTCATTGAAAGAAACCTGATGAAATGCGCAGGACATTCCCCACCTTGTTTCTCACTGTGTGTCAGCCCTTAGTGATGACAGTGTTAGCGAATTAATTTTAATCAATACATGATGCATGTTCATAATCTTTTATACAGAAAACACTAAAGAGTCCTAAAAATGTTATAACTAAGTAATGACTAGTTACATGGCTTGAAAATGCTTTCTCCTGATACCCAGGATTATTTTTACTCTCTTCTCATCCACTTAAACAATCATTTGTTCTTTTCTACCCCACCCAACTTTCTCTCTCTCTCTCCTTCTTTCTCCTTTTAATAATTAAATCCATCAAGCACACAGTTTGTGCTGTCCCTATACTCTCAGATGTGTGCCCTCCCTCTACAGTGTGGTCAACTGACCAGGGCCTACACTCTTAAAGAAAACTGACTCTCTTCCCCTCCCAGCAGCAAACAATTGCCAATAGCTCCTCGGCTAGCTGTTGACTCCATGCTCACTTCCCCCTCTATGTGGGGATCCAGTCTGACTTGAGCTTGCAGAGGTCTCATAAGCACTAAATTCATGTGAGCTGCTGGCCTGTTGTGTCTCTGAAACATTGTTTCCTTGTAGTCCTACCACCTTTGGCTCTTACACTCTTTCCACCCCCTCTTCCACACTGATCCCAAGTCTGGAAAGGGTGTGAGATACAGATGTCCCATAAAGGGCTGAGCAATCACTCTTTAGTTGCAAGTGTGTGTCCTGTAGTCATTTCACAGGGACACATTCAAGCTATTTCCCAAACTGAGGCAGGGAGTTTGCATCAAAGCCTACATACATTAATTCACCTTTGAATGTAAGTTAGTCCACTTGAAGCTAGAATATAGCCTTTGACCAGTTACTGGAAAGTTACACCAAACAGATGCACAGAGATACTGTTTCTAAAACAAAGAAACAGACCAATATTACATATTCCCATCAACAGGGACCTGCTTAAATAAATCACACCACAGCTGTATGAGGAGAGAGTGTGCAAGATTTTAAAGGGATGAGGCCAGTTAGTTCGCTTGAAAACATCACCAGGACTTTCTATTCCATTACCAAACAGGATGTGACACTCTCCATGTAGCAGATTTTCATGTGTCTATGCACACACATCCTGATTCCTGTCAATGTGTAATGTTGAGGGGAAAAAATGATAGGTGAGAAGTGGTCAGGGACAAGGATGAAGGGTTTATTTAGGTTGCAACAGACAAGAAAGTCAGAGGGACTAGATATAAAATTTGCATTTTATACATTTTATGGGACAAGAATTCAGACAGAATTGGGCTGAACAGTAGTGAGGTCATTTGGTGGATGCTGGGTTAATTGCTGGGAAACTCTGAAGAAAGCTCACACAGGTGCCTGGTGCCTGTTACCTACCTCCTCTCTTCTGTCAGGCCCCACACTTGGTCCTTCCCAGCAGGGACTGAAGCCAGGTCAGGAGGGCACTTCTGGTGCATGCTGTATGTTGGGTGCCAGAGGCCAGCTCAGAGCTGAGGGCTGGGGTGTGACCAGCCTCCCACCAGGAACTGAATCCGCATTGCTAATTTGCCCCAAGTAGTAACAATAGCTAGTGTTTATTGAGCGCTGACTCAATGTCATGATACCCCCCTTCCCCCCATCAGTGAGGCCTCCGTATGACCCTCAGCTTGGGGCGAACAGTCACTGCACCCCACTGTGCAGAAGACACCAAGCAGGGAGAGTAAGTGATTCGCAGGTCACAGGGGGCCGCTGTGGCTCCATGCTGGCCCACACAGGGAAAGGTGAAGGCAGGCCAGCACTCTGCCCCCTCCCTTAACCTATCCACACTGCTCAGTCACAAGCGTGCTTCTCCTTTCAGCTTGAGGAGCTTTGGGAACAGCAGCATGAAGTGCGCCTGGCCATGAGTCCTCTGAAGGTAACATACCACCATGTCACTGTATCGTATTTCACAAAAATACCCAAGAGGGCCAAGGACAGATGTCACCCGGTCCCCACATGAACAATGTTCCATGTATCGTCTTCATCTGGCTTCTCACATGTTGAGATCATTCTGCATGGCGTGTTTCCTGACCCCATATGCTGTGTCCCACTTCCTCCTTGTTGCAACCTGGGGGGCTGCCACCTGGTGCTCATATTTTCTTCCTCCCATTCTCCTTTTCTCATCTTTCCTCTGCCTTTTTCTTCTTTGTTTCTCCTCACTTTCACTTTCGGTCTTTCTCCTCTGTCCCCATCTCTTTCTGCCTCCCCAATTTTCCCTTTGCAGTGAATAGTACTGCATTCACCCCAATACATGTTTCCTTAGGAAGGTCCCCTGCCTAACCTTTTATATGAATATTTGGGACACACCTGGGCGTGGCCCTTGTTGCACATGCTCTTTGCTAGCAGGATAGGGTGACACATTTAATTTGGCCCTGCATTTGGGAAGAGGCAGAGGTTCACCCTGTGGTCTTGGTCTCTGTGTGGGCAGCCGAGGCAGAGCCTTGAGTAAGCATCAGCCTTCTGCTTACTCCGGCCTTCTCCTGTGGACTCAGTTTCCTCAGCTGTTATCAGAAATATGAACTACGTCCTCTCCCATAGTTCCTTGTCTGTCTGTCTGAGCCTCATCTTTATGCCAGTGGTTCTCAACATTCCTAATGTTGTGACTCTTTAATAACAAAATCATAACTGTGACTTTTCAATTGTTGTGAATCATAATGTAAATATCTAGGTTTTCCCATAGTCTTAGGTGAAAGGGTTGATAGACACCCAAAAGGGTCTCGGCCCACAGGTTGAGAACTGCTAGTGTTGGTAAAATGGAAACAGAATTCCCACTGAGACTCTGGGATGCCGTCTGGGACACCACAGACAGGACAGTGCAAGGAACTTTGTAAAGTCAGAACCGTGAGAGTTCCTTCCCGCTAAGCCCACACTTTGACAAATCCCTCTCATCTGAAGGACCCCAGTGCCTTGTGTGTTAGCAGGGTGAAGCCAACGAAAGGGTGGGTCTCTGCCGGGCGCTTCCTGGTTCCCCTCACAGCCTGTTGTTATAGGGCTTAGGCAGGTTGAGGCATGGAGAGGTGCTTAGTCAGAGCGCTGGGCCACGATAGAGCCTGAATTATATTCTTGCCCCCCTAATATGTGAGCCTGGAGCTTATTAGGAGGGTGAGGGAATCATGTTGGGAATTATGGGGCACTTAGTTGGTCCCTAACTCAGCTTGTACCATGGACCCCACTTTCCAGGCCAAGCTGGCTTCCCTGGTCCGCAAGTGCCAGGAGAGGAACCGCCTGATTGAGTGCCTACTGCAGGAGCTGCCAAGACATGAGCCCAAGAAGCACCTCCTCTCTGAGCTGGCACGGAGGATGCTTGATGATGTGGCACTGGCTGAGTATACTGCCACCTTTCTGACCCCAGGAGCCCCAGAGGTAAGTTGCCATGGGTAACCCTAACCCTGCTTGTACAGGGCATGGGTGGACCCAGACCAGGCTTCCTGCCTCCCTGTGCTGTCTTGGCTGGTGCCTCACACCTTCTGGCTCCTTCTCTAGGTGGCCCCTGCATTCTGGGTGCTGTGAGGAGTGCTGGGAATCCTTTGCCTCTGAAGTGCTTGTGACCCCGTGTGGGGGAACAGACCCACATCTGTCACTTAAGCACCATCGTGCTGTGTCACCAGACATATTCTTGTCGCCCATCCTTCATGGGCTCTGTACGCATAGCCACTTCTGCCAGGATGCTTGCTCCACTGTCAGCCTCCTGTCCAGCCTTCAAGGTTCCATGTGCCTCTCCCCAGCAACTGGCTTAAATCCCAGGGACCACAATTCCCCTCACACCCTCCTGCTGTCCACTGCACCTGGGCATGCATGATATAGCGCACACAGGGGATTCTTCCTATGTTGTTGATACCTCTCTGTGAGACTGGAACCTCTCCCCAGCTGTCTGCCTCCCCACTGTCTGACACAGAATCTGTCCAGGGAAACACTTCTGGAAACACAAGATTATAAACCAGCTGGATATGCAGCTAGGTGGGTAGAATGCTTGCCTGACATGGATGAGACCCAATGTCTGTATGAATCTTCTCAGCCGAACATCACCAAAAGAAGAAACTGAGGGTGAATGTAACCGAACTTTTAAATTATTATTTATTTAACTCTTATTTATTTATTACTAAATTCACTTATAACAAACACCAACAATTTCTTAACTATTAATCCTATAAATTCCTACAACCCCTTTAACCTATCCACTAAACCTATTGATAATTATAACAACTACTTTCATAACCTTTTAGAATGATACAGTCTCTGGGGCAGGTCCTCAGTCGTCAGGAACACAGTCTTTGTTGTAGATTCTTTAACGCACTTAGCAGTCCTTTTCTGGATCTCTCAGATGCAGGTTCGTCAGGGTAAGTTGGTTATTGTAGTCTCACCTTAAATAAGGCTTCATGCTTTCTTCTCTGAGGGAGACCCCAGCCGTCTGCAGGCCAACTTACTTCTTTTGAATCAGGAACTCAGCTGTTCTGCCTCAGTCCTTAAAGCCAGGCACAGTTTCTTTTAGGCCACTGTTCGGACAGATCAAACCCCTCTAGGCAAAAGCTGAGCCACAGGGTCAAGTCCTTGGCCTTTTGGTGTCTTGCTCAGGCTTTCTTTGCTCACCAGCTTCTTTCTGCTTCAGGGAGAGAGCTGGCCATCAATGGCCAGCCCTCTTTTCAGCAGGACTCTTGGAGCTCTCTAGCATCAGGGGCCTCTTCCCTTTCTGGGCTCCATGCACTGTCCTTAAATAAGAGGAACTCTGTTTCAGCTTAATTTGGGCTCCGCCCACTTAGCAGCTGAAAACAATGTCAGGCCAGATACTTTGTTTCTTCAAGTCTATTGAGTCTTTCCTGTTTTCCAGACTTCAAACTTGTTTTTCAGTCTATTGAGTCTTTCCTGTTTTTTCCTGACTTCAACCTTGTTTTTCAGTCTATTAAGTCTTTCCTGTTTTTGCTGACTTCATGCTGATAATGCTCTTCAGGCCCCGAATAAGAGACAGTATCAGAAACTCCTATATATTTTCTAAATCTAATTTATCTAACCCCTACAGGTGAAATGTTCGGGAGTCCTGGCGAGGGTGCTGCTGGGTGTAATTTTTTTTTCCTGGCTCAGATAGAAGGCTCCCAGGGCTTTGCTTGGCTCTGAACAATAGCCAAGGGGTGTCAGCTTTGTCTGCCCAGTCACCTCTTCCTGGGTTTGAGATCTGCCTCTGAGACTAGTTCAGTTCCTGATGGCGTGGGGTGTATGTAGCTCAAGAGGTAAACACAGCCAGAGGTGTTTTCCGGGAATACAGCCGTGGAGTTGCCCCTGGCTGTACAAGGATTGACCGTCTCAGCCCCTCGCAGCCTGCAGGTGTCTATGATCCAAAATTGTCATGCAGCCGAGGAGGTGGAACCTGGAGGCCACAGGGCTGCCAGAGGTGTAGAGACTTGGTGCAGGGCCAGAGTCCAAATGCAGAGCACCAGACGCCATGTCTAGTGTTCCTCTGTTTCTGTGGGTTGTAGAAGGGAGGGTGTGTGTGTATGTTGTGTGTGTGTATGTGTATATATATATGTGTGTGTGTGTGTGTATATATATATATATATATATATATAGAGAGAGAGAGAGAGAGGGGGGACTTTAGCTGAGGTGATTAAGAAAATCTCTGGGACACAGTTGGTGTCTAATAATTGTGGTGAAACAGGACTGAAGGAAGGAGGTATTGATTACTGGGGTGGGATAGGCTGGTTTCCAATAACCAAACTCGAAAGGGCTGATGTGTAAATCAGAGCATAATCAACTACCTATGAAAAACAACTATTGTGTGGCCTGGTATACTCTAGGTGGATGAAATACACACACACACACACACACACACACACACACACACACACACATATATCAGCTCGTTTTCCCCTGCAGTTCTTAGAGAGGCAGATTCATTAATGTGTTCATATGTTGGTCAGGGACCACCTGCCATCTGTTGTCAGAAGGTCATGTGGGAGCTTGAAAAAAAAATGGGGGTATGGGATGGGTATGTGGGATGGGGTGTGGGTGTGGGTGTGAGATGGGTGTGGGATGGGGTGTGGGATGGGGTGTGGGATAGAGTGTGGGATGGGAGTGGGTGTTAATGTGTTCCAGGCTGGATGCTTCCATCTGTGAGGAGATTCTTGGGGCCTGAGATTCCTCCTCTTGGCCTAGGTGTAGATCTTGGGGAGGCCACACAGTAGATGTAACTGTCTCCACTTGTGAGCCTCTCTGCCCTCTGCACTGTGTATTCAGACTCACAACCCTGAGTTTGCTCCTGACTCAGCTCAGAACTACCCCAGCTTTGAAGGTGTCCTAGTTTGGTTTCTGTTGCTGTGATAAATGCTATGACCAAAAGCCATTTGGGGAAGAAAAGGGTTTATTAGGTTCACAGATGGATCACAGCGCACCATCAGGGAAACTACGGTAGGAATTTGGGGCTGCAGCCTTGAAGCAGGACCGGAAGTAGAGACCATAGAGTCAAGTGCTGAGTATTGGTTTGCTTTCTGACTCACTCTCAGCTCGCTTTCTCATGCAGCTCAGGACCTGCCCAGGGGTGGCACTGCCCAGGGATGGCGCTGCCCAGGGTGGCACTGTCCAGGGTGGCACTGCCCACATCCACAGTCAAGACAGCTTGTCACAGTCATGGCACAGGCCAGTCTGATGGAGATAGCCCCGCAGTTGAGATTCCTTCTTTGCAGGCATGTGTAGGTTTGTGTGAAGCTGACAAAACCGGACAAGCACAGAAGGGGACTCTTATTGTAGCCTGAGTGGATATTCAGAGTCCACCCTCGTGCTTTGCAAGCACCCCATCAGCCTGCTGTGCCACTTCCTGGTCAGGAGTGTTGACAGAGTTCCTGCCACCCCGAGCCCATAGATCTAGGGGAGAACCAAGTAGACCAAAACACAGAGCGAGCCAACCAAAGGGCAGGAGAACAACTGGCCCTCAAAGGGCTCAGACCAGGCCCTGAGTCCTCTCACTTTTGTTCTCTGACAATGGGAACTGCACAGTCTATTCAGTAGAGCTGCTGAGATAACAGGACAAGATAACCTGGCTCCTGTAGGCAAGAGGCTGAGACCAGGGGCCCAGGGTCGCCCCTCCACTCCACTACCCTAAGGCTTTGACCTATGAGGGGACACTTACATGTTCTGCTGACTGTGTGCAGGTGATGTTCCAAGAGCTTGCTGCAAACTAGCAGAGTGTCCATTATTCCACAAAAATGGCACAATTCTCTCCTATTCAGATGACAAAAAATGAGACTCTGAGAGGGTCTTCACCTGTCCAAAAAACTGCATCCCTATGGAGCTTTCTAATGGAGCCCTTTCTGTGCTGAGGGACTTGCCTAAGTGGTGGAAGGGGGCTTGAAGCTGAAGGTGGGACACTGCACACAGCCAACAGCAATGGCCCCTGCGGGGGTGGGTAGTTTGGGAGTAGTTGCTGGTCACAGCTGGGATCCGGCACCCACCAAGACAGTCCCTCTTGTCCCAGGAAGGCCAGTCTTCAATGTGTGGATGTGTCCTAGCATAAGGAGTGAAAACTACTGTGATGTGCTGAGAAAACTAAGAATACTCCATGGGTGCTTTTCCTGGCCCTTGGGCCGATCCTGAGAGCAGGAGCACATATGGCTGGACTGGAGGTCACAGTGTTTGCACTGGCTTCATTTGCTTCCGGGGCTGGGAGGGTGGAGTGTTGGTGGAGGACCAGAGAGACAAGTCCCCCAAGCTGTGATAAGGCTGGGGTCTGAGAGGCTGGCTATGCACTGTGTCACCCTCTGATCCCCCAGCAGTGTGTTCTGAGCCGGCCATGAGGACCATGGTGGCCAAGTAATGGCAGGAGGAGAGGGACACTGAGCTCTTCGGTGGTGGTGGTAGTGGCAGCTCTTCCTGAGAGCAGTTGGGCTGGAAGCTAGTCCAGAGCACTTGGTTTCATGGACACTAACTGTTGCTTCAGGGAACACAGATGGAAGTCCTGACGGAAGCCTTCGGGCTTTGGCTGGCAGCCGAGAGGGCTGCCTGGTGGCTTAGGAGTTGCTGATGGCCTTGCAGTAGGCTGTGCACAGCTTCAGGCTGGCAAGTAGGAAGATGGTATGTCTCTGGCAGAAGCCTTCTGGAACCATCCCTGGAGAATCCAAACCCTGAGGTTCCCACCAGCCCTTCCTTGGAAACAGAGAATGTGGAAATGGGACATGGTGGTCCCACTCAGACAAGTCATCTGTTTTGTATCTGGTAATGCACCTGTTCTGCCCTTCACTCCATAATGAATTCTCTCTATCTTCTCACATCTGCCTTCCTGAAAGAGGGTGCTAATAACTTGAGACCTGCCAATGCCTTGGGCAAGGGGTGGAGACTCTTTGGCACCCTCCCTTCCCAGAAGAGGGTGTGGCCTGACACTCACTCTCCCACTGTCCGTCATTGTAATGGGTGGAATTTGGCCTCCTTGCCTTTTCTGGCTGGGATTTGGGAGATGGATGAAGCCCATCCTAGTCAGCCCTTTTCTCTGGGACACGGCTGTGGGGCCTGGCCCAGTGCAACTGTGCTGTTGGTACTCTGCTGTCACCTCACCTCTCTGGTATGCAGCCTTCCAGACTGCTGTACGTGTGTGGTCTCCCAGCAGGACCCCTTCCTTCAGCTCAGGTGCCTTTGGGGTGGTGATGGTGGGTATCAGCTCAGCCAGTGGTTACTGTGGCTGTGGTTGGGAGTTCAAGGTCTTGGCATTCCCTGGCTTCAGGTGGAGATGGAAAAAAGGGAAACTTCCCATTATTAAACCCACTTCATCCTTTTAGCTCATCTTGAGTGGGCCTGGCTCAGGGAAATTGACAACCCCTCTGGTCCTTTCCTATCCTCCCCTAGCCTGGCTTACATCTCCTGACTTTTGGTTGGACTTAAGTTGTTGACATTCACAAGGAAAACTAAGTCTCTTCTTTATTTTGCATGTGGCTATGTTGTCCCCATGCTCTTGGAAGCCTAGAGGCTGGGGCTCATCTCAGAGATGGTCTGCTCAATTGGTTACATAGTCCTGAGAGCCCGGCCCAGAAGCTGGCCTAGAGCCTGCTCAGCAGAGGGAAGGACGGCCCCAGCCCAGGGCTCTTGAATCTCCTGCTGCTCCTGGGATATGCTGCATTCTGACTTCTGGGTAGGCATGGTCACTTGTACATGGAGGTGTCCTGACTCCAAAGAATATGATGTTGGGCCCTTACCTCTCTAAGCTACCTGGTTTTTTTAGTCAATTGGGTTCTCTTTCCCCCATGAGGCTCTTTGAGGGTAATGTCAGGAGCCCAGTATGATACCTGTTACAGACTCTGGAATAGTTACTTTATGTTGCTATGATAGACCACCCCAACATAAGCAACTGAAGGGAAGGGTTTATTGTGGCTCACAGTTCCACAGTAATGGAGTCTGTCATGAAGGGGAAGGCATGGCAACATCATGGTGGCAGCAGCTGGAAGCTTGTTTATCGCATCGTCTTACACACACACACACAAACACACACACACACACACACACAGGAAGGAGAGAGAGAAAGGACAGGAAGTGGGGTGAGGCGGTAAAACCTCAAAGCCTGTCCCAAATGATATACATTCCCCAGCAAGGATCCATAACCTTCCCAAACACCCCCACCAATTGGGGATCAGTGCTCAAATACATGAGCCTATGGGAGACACTTCTCACTCAGACCATGATAGGCACCCGACTAGGGAGCCATCCAGCAACACTGAGGTTTCAGCTTCCTGGGAAAGCCAGGGCCTGGGCAGTGCTCACCACAAAGACAGAAGGACATTCAGAGGCAACTGTCCTGAATAGTGGAAGACAGAGGGCTAGTTGTGAGTGAGCAAGCAAGGATGAATTTATTCTCTTTGCTCCTGACTGTGGATGTTACTTCTTGAGTTCCTGCCTTTCCCAAATTGACGGACTGTAATTTGGGATTGTAAGATGAAATACCACCCCCACTCGATTTTTCTCAAGTTTTATTCATCACAGCAACCCCAATGAAATTAGGACAGGAGCATCCCCCAACCCCTGAGCACAGCAGGAGGGCAGGCGTCATCATGCCTGGAGCACAAGGCTCCTAGAAGGTGGGGTGGAGTGGGTTGTGACCAGAGGACACACAGAGCCCAGTTGTCACATAGATCCTGGTCAGGACAAGTAGCAGGCAGGTGGCTGACCTATGTTAGATGGAATCTGGAAAGGTGATACAGGGGCTGGGTCATTTGAATTAGGTCTTGGGGTTCACACAGAGGTTTACCAGAGAAGGAAAGAGAGTAGGTCTTCCAGGCATGATGATGGGGTGTGCTGGTACCTGGAGCATCACAATGAAGATGGTGGAGAAGAGATTTGCAGGGTCACTGCACACAGGGCCCTGTCCCACAGAATGCCCCCAAAAGGGTGCAGAATCAAGACTCCAACATGCCTTGAAGGTAGAGTAGATGTTTTCTTCTTCACCAGCAGGGGCTGCTGGGTGGAGTGTGAGTTCCTGAGGCTGCCCTGATGCCTACAGATGTAACTGATTGTTACAGTAGTGCATGGGGTGGACTTGGGTGTAAGGTCTCCTCATTACCTGGGTGAGGAGTCAGTGGTCCCTGGCAGTACCAGATGCCCCAAGTTCCCTGACATTTTCTCTTAACACATTTTCGAAAAGACACTTGTTGCTGTCTCTGCTTGGAGGTTGAATCTGAGTGAAGGAAATTTAATTGTCCCAGCGGTGTGATACCCTTGAGCAGACCTAGCCTGGGTCACCTGTGTGGTGGCTGAGGAGGGGATGTGGGGGACATGTCATCACACCCACCTTGTGGCGCAGGCTGAGCTCAGCTGCACAGGGGGGCTAGCCTCACTCCGGCGACCTTTTCACCTTGCTCTACCCAATTCACCCACTGAGCTGTCCTTTCTTCCAGACAGTTTACCACCTGGATGTGAGCTCCAAGGGGACACCAGCCAGAGGAGGTCAGTGCACCTGCCAGAAACATTTCTGTGTGTTCAGCAAAAGCCAGGGCCAGGTGGGATGGGTGCAAGCTGCCCAATGTCAAGCATGTACCATTAAGGGGACTTCTTATTTCTCCTTCTGCTACTCAGCCCTGTCTTACTACCTCATAATGTCAGAACACACTGGCAAAAACAAGAAGAGCCACAAATTCCTTGGCTCTGCTCTTCATTATGAACCACTACATTGATTCCCCAAGCCCAGACATTCATCTCTTATAAGTAATTCCCATATAATATTAGGAATAAGCTCAGGGGACAGACGTGTTCACCTCATGCCTTCAGTGTTGCGAGTTGACCCATGTCCTCTGCAGAATGTAACATAGCTGTTAATGCGGCTGAGAACATCATGCTGTACAGCAATGCAATGATGATATTTCATTAAGTTCAAAGACGGTAGGACAAGGAATGTTCAACACTGTCAGCTTTGTCATGCACACATTTCCATGTGTGATCATCAATGCAGGCTAAGAGATGAACTAAATATTAACTGTGGTAACTCAGGAAGAGGAGCATGACTGATTTTTTCATTGTTCTGTTATCTTTATTGTTATAGAGAAATTAAGGTGCCAGGGGACCAGACAGACTCTTCTCTCTGAGGGCCTTAAGTCCTTAAGTGCAGCTTCCTAGCAGTGTGGGGCTGGGTAACAGGTGTGGGGGTGACTCTGAGGGCTTGTTGAGGTTGTGCTCACAGAAAGACTGAGCACTCTCCAGATCTGGTTTCTCCATGGCTCCTGTACTAGATTCTGTTCTTGCCAGCCCTGTGATCATGGATGAGTTAATCAACCTCTCTGAGCTGCAGACTGTTTTCAAAATGAGGATACTATGACCATCCTGTACAGGCCCTGGCACATAGCAGGGCATCAATACATGAGAAGAAAGGCTCTTCTTGTGCAGATGGGGCTGGCCTTTATACCTTCACTGCTGCCCCTCTACCCTGAATTGGCACCTGTTTCTACAGCTGGAGAGCTGTGAATTCTTGCTGGTCCCATTCTGCCACTGGTTTTTTAGTAGTCTACCTCTCTGAGCTCAACCTTCTCACTTGTTGAAGAAAGAAATGCTTGTGATTAATGGGGCTCCTTGTACTACGTTTCTGGAGGCTGCCTGGCACCCCCTGAAGGGAGTCTGCACAAGGGTGGAGCCAGCAAAGGGAACACAGTGGGTAGCTTCACCCTGGAGGGTCAGGCAGCTAGCAGAGGATTAGGGAGATAGGCAGTGATCGGAGGTGCCCCAAGACTCTAATGATGCCATTCCTAAGTGTGGTACTCAGAGAACTCAAAGGTACCAAGAAAGCCTCTGTCACAGGGATGGCCATCGGGAGCATTTGTGGCTAGCAAGAGAGTGGAAATGTTATGATAATGTTTAGGATCTGTTGATTTTGAAGATGGATGCTTGGCCTGAGGCCTGATTGAGGATTCTCTCTTCCAGCTCAGGAGTATCTACTTAATTCTGAAGCAGAGAGTGTCCTTCAAAGCCTGTGGGGTGTGGAGTCCTGGTCCTTTCCAGGGGCTGAGTGGACATCGCAGATGGCTCCACCCAGTTCCCTGAAGGTAAGGACACATCTTCACCTTTGTCTGAAAGTGGAATATATATTCACGGATGTGCACACTCATTTGTGTATGTACACACACACGTACACACACACACAGAAAGAGAGAGAGAGAGAGAGAGAGGTGTGTGCACACACACATGCATGTATGACAGCCCAAATAAAGCCCACCAGGTTAAGAACTAAAATGTGACCTGGTGTCTGTTTCCTGCTCTTCAGTATTTGTTTCTGGTGAAGCCTCGGGCTGTGTCTTGTTATTTGTCTTGAGTGCTGGCCCTCATGTGCGGCGCCCTGGGCCCTGAGCTGAGGTTCTGATGGTGATCTCTACCCCAGAGGGGACTTCCTTTGCTCTGATGGCCTGATCTGGCCAGCACCTTCCTCACCCAGGGCTGATTCAAAGATGGCGCAGCCAGAGCAGCTCTGCCTGACATCTGGCTCACACTCACTTCTGGGCACAAAACCTACAGGGTCCTCAAAGTCCTCTCCCATGGTTCCTGGTGTCCCATAGGTGGTGAAATCCCTATCCAGCATCCCACCCTCACAGCCGCCTGTGTAACAGAATGTTTTTATTTGCCAATGCTCATATTTATTAATACTTAACAAGCACCTATAAGATACCTAAATCCTATAACCTAAAAGCCTAAAATCTAAAATCTATAATCTATCTAAGGATACCTTAATACCTAAAAACACTCTAATACCTATATAAAAACACTTAACATTATTTTAAGTTTCTTAAAAGGATATTAATATTTTTAGCCTAGGTCTGTGCAGGATGGCTTGGTTTATGGCAGTCCCATCAGGTCTTGCAAGCTTAAAGTCTGTTGGGCCTTATTTTGCCAGTTCGTAAGGCTAGTTTACTTCCACCACAAAGTTGTGGCCAGTTTATGAAGTCAGTCTGTTCATGCCGCCAACTGAGGGCGGCCTTTTCAATCGCCTCCACAGACTCTTTGGCCTGGAAGTCTCAAGGCCGAAAACTTATCCAAACAATTTACAACTCTGCTTGTTTTACTCACTTTTCCGGCTCTGGGGCCTCAGGACAGGCACCTTTAAAAGGACTCTTCTCTCAGCAGGTTTGTGCTATGGCCTTTGCCTTGGGCCACAGCAGTCTAAATTCTATCAATGCTCTTCTTTGATGTGACCTCTCAGCTGGTGAGGGCAGGAGGAAGAAGAGGGACGACTGTGTGAAGTCTCTGGGTTATATGGAGTCTCTATCATCTCACGATCCTCGGTGGTCTCGAGGGTTCTCGAGATCTCTCGGGATGTTCAGCGGTCCTGTTGCTTCTCATGACAAATGACGTCACCTGTGTGACTTGTGAGGTTTTAGTCACACCCCTTAAACAGGGCGGCCCATGTTTTCATTTCCATAACCTTCAGGGATGCCGGTTTTGCCAGTCCAAAATCCCTGTGTGCTACTAGGTGCTAAGCTGAAAGGCCTAACTTCTACCACACGCCTGGACCTCCCACAGATGGCCACTGAGGGGAAGGACACTGAGAGCCCACTGGACTGCATGGGGAACCCTCTTGCTGTCAGGGTCAGTCCCACAGGGTTCTCATCCTTGGTCCTTTGAATATCCTAGTTGACAAATATATTCTTTTCCACATTTATGTCTAGATTTTCTAGTTGTTTCTACTATGAAGCACCTGAAGTCAGTTATCACACTTCATCTGAACAAGCTATCACTAGACACACTGCACTGGCTCCAGACAAACTGTTTAACTTATTAAATCTGGGGCCTGGCTGGTCTGAGTTCAAACCCCAGCCCTGTCCTTGTTAAGTCAGCGTGATGCTGGGCAAAGCCCTTCATCTGTTTGTGTGTTAGTCTCCGTCTGAACAAAATGGGAGTGCCCCTGCCCAATGCTGCCATGAGAACCAGAGCCAGAGTGCAGCACCCTGTGTTTGCAGGGCACCCACAGGTCTCACAAAACAACAAAAGAGCAGAGAAAATGGCTCCCCCTCGCTGCATCTCAGCTCAAGATTTGTTGTTTTCCATCTTGATTCTTGTGACATCTCATGTGCCTCCATATTTGTATTATGTTTTTATCTAAAGAATGAAGACGATACATTTGCATGTCTGGGCTGTGGGACGACTTGATGACCTCATATCTCTGAAATATTTGTTTCCAGTGCAAGAGAGGCATTCACAAGCGCAGGCTGTGCTCAGTGGCCTCCATCAACTTTCTGACTGGTGGCCCTTCTGCCACTTACCTGTGCAGGTTCCATGTCTAGAGATAAGGACGCCCTCGCATTTTGCACTTTCTCATGGTGGAACTACTCTTACTCGCCTTGGTCTGTTCTGTGGATGTGCCCTCTGGAAACTGGAGGCATCATAGGCAACAGTAACCTTCGCAGACACAGAGCAGGGTGAGGAACTGCAAGCTGTGTGGGTGTTTCCAGGAGTGAGCGTGGCTGGAGCGCAGAGAAGGAGGCAGAGCAGAGGCCATGAAGGGAGCAGGAGCCCCACGTGGAGTGTCTGTGGGGTTGTTGTTGTATGATGTTGTTATGGGGTCCCTCACGGTGAGGGACCCCATATGATGTTGTATGTTACATAATGTTGTATGATAACAACATCACACCCACTTTGCTTATGTGGAAAGGCACGAGGTTAAGGAAGCAGATGGCCCAAGCTCTCCCAGGAGCACCCAGGCTGATGGCACTGACTATGCAGCCTGTGGCTGTCCCCCATCACTGCCAGATGGAGGGATGGCTCTAGTCTGCTGGTCAGGCTGGAAGGCATACACATGGACACATCTGGGGGAGGCTGGAGAGGGTGCTGAGCTTCCTGCTGCCATGTTGCTGTAGCTGGTTCTTCCTATGAGTTCTGGAAGGGACTGTGTTTTCAGAGGTGAGATGCTGATACAGATTGTCTTATGCCAGGAGTGGCTGGCTGATGGTGGGCTTGTAGACAGGGGAGGGGATGAAGTCACATGACCTGAGTGAGGAGCCAGCAGCTTCATAGCCGCATGCATTTTTAGAAGTTGTCTGGGGTCTTCAAAAACGTAGAGAGGAACCAGTGCAGGGAATGTGGTGCATATTTGGGGGGCCATGGGGACACTGGCATGGGGGTGCCTTGCAGGAGACACAGAGCCTTTCGAAGTGAATGGCATATTCTCCTGTCATTGTGAACAAAGGCCTTTGCTTCCACTCTGCAACCAGCCCAGTGCCTATATGTCAGCACTTGCTCAAAGGCAGGGTATGACAACCCAACTGCTCCCCATCTCCATTTCCTTGGCTGTGCCTCAGTGATGATGGCCTCTCAGAGCTGTCATAGGAGGAAGGGGACATGTGGTAAGACGTTCAATGCCAGTACAGAAAGTGCTTGGTAAGCATTAGTTGTCATTGTCATAGCTTCTTTGGATAAGAGGTACGATCTGCAGAACCATAATCAAGGGCCATAGAGACCTACCTTTGTTTTCTTTTTTCCAGCTGTCCCCACCTGCTGGATCAGCCTGGATTCTGGACAGTGCCCAGCAGTAGGGAGACAGAGCTTTCCCCACCATGTCTAAGGGGCAGGGGAAAAATATCCCACTTTCCCTTCTTAGCCGGCAGCCTCTTGCCACTGTGCAACTCCTGGGAGTGCTGGTTTGGCTTTTCCACCAAGCACTCTGGCAGAGTGTCCACAGCAGTTCCCAAGCCAATAAATCACTGCAGCAGGCATGAAGCTGACAGGGCCGCTTGCTCTCTGGGGCCACTTCACAGCCTCCATAAATATTTGAAGCAGAGCCTTCCGAGAGCACTTTAAGAAATCGGTCTCACTCTCAGCCCTCAGTGGGTGGGGTGTGCTTTGTCCTTGGCTTAAAGGCTTGCGGTTGTGGTTGAAGCTGGGAAGGTGCTGGTGTGCCTTGCAGACCCTTGCAGACCCTGGAGTTCATTCAGCTTTGGCAAACACAAAGGCGGCGACAGAAGGGTTTTGCAGACTTAGGAAGGACTAGGCCACCGTGTCTTAGCCAACTGCACAGTCACCCTGCCCGGAATGAAGCATGGGAGGCTGTCCTTGGACTTCAGGTCCAAAGCCCTGTTCCAGGCCTTCCACCAGGTGTCTTTTTTCCTCTTGAAGGGAAGGTCAGAACTCCCTGCACGTCTCTGTTCCCTCCTGGAAGGGAAGACAGGACAAAGACAAGAAACTGAGGCACCTCAGGATGTAGGCGGAGCCTGTGGCTTAGTCTTAATGCGTTTTGCTTTTCAGTTTGTGAGAGAATAAAATTCCTATTTGCCTCTTCCTTGCCTTCCCCCAGTATTAGTGTCTCATGAGACCAATTACAACATGCACCTAGGAGTTGGTGGGTTCGGTTTCCAGGAGAAACGGGAGCCACTGAAACACAAGCAGAGCTCACAGAGCTGTGGCCGCTTGTCTTGGCTGGGGGCTTGGGAGAGGAGCCATGTCCTAGAGAGGCTGCCACATTTCATTCAGTCATCTGGCTGTTGTGGTAGCTGGGTGACCACTGTCTACGGCTGTAGTGCTGGGAAAGACATAGGAAAGGTATTCTTCCTTTTGGCTGGGGGACCCTGGGCACCCCATTGGAGCTTCCCTCCAAATAGGAGAACACTGTGTGGGAGCATTTTATAGCTGTTTTGCTTATATTTAGCTGCTAAGCTGGAGGTGGTGACATACACCTTTGATCTCAGCATTACGGAGGCAGAGGCAGGCAGAACTCATCTCTATGAGTTCAAGGCCAGCCCAATCTACATAGCAAGTTCCAGGCCAGCTCAGGCTAACAAGACCTCATGCTCAAAATGAATAAAGTTACCAGTTTGAAGTTCTGTCAGGCACCCTGTGTTTCTCTCTGGCATCCTGCTGGGCCCAGAGATGAGAAAGAAACTCATCACTGATGCTATTGCTCTCGGTGTTGTCCAGATCAGTCCCAGGGCACCAGGCCAGAGAGGACATGGTGGGTTCTGGAGCGGGGGTGGGGTTTGGTTCAGTTGAAACCTCCTGATCAACTGGAGAGCACTGGGTGGTCAGAGAGAGATTTTTGTGACAGAGTTCCTTTAGGTGAAATCAAAACAGCTCTCAGGGGAGGGTATTTTGTGAATCAGCAATTCTTTATTCTTATTCCAACTTAGGTATCTCTAAATCCTAACTATTTATTCTGGGATGGATGAGGATTTTTTGAACTATGTGAAGTGGGGAGGGATTTTGGGGATGAATGTATTCTATTGGCTGAGACTGAGATGCTGGCAATGCCATATTTACATGGTTAGGTCCCAGGGGCTGGTATGTGACCAAGTTCACCTGTGACCTCCTTGTGGGTTACTTGGATTATGTGCTCCAAGGAAGGTGGCCACTTTAGGGGTTGTTCATGTGCTCCTGAAGCAGGTAGGAGCAGGGAGAACGCTTTGTTCCACACCTTCACTCTCAGGATGGGGCATGAGGCCTCAATTTTGAGATTTCCGGAGTATGAATATACTCTGTCTCACCAGCTCCATGCCAAGTCCTCTGGAGGCACGTCCCAACACCAGTTAATGTGAAATCCCATTTGGCATGTCATCCATCATGTCTGGTGATGAGGTACCCTGTGGAGCCGGGGGAGGATGTTGGCTTGGTGACCCTTCTTGTGCTCCTCCTGTCTTGCATCTGCATCATTAACATCATGAGCTGGGACATAAGAATGTGACAGAGAGAGGATGTGCACCTGAGGCACAGGCAAGGGGCAGCTCATCCCGTGAGGGCAGTGCCACCTCTGGTCTCCAAAATGGTCCTGTAAGGGTAACACATGAGATGTCATCTTGTTACAAATCAGCTCCCTCCAGCTTCCCCTCATATTCTGAGCCTTGGTGAGAGGCCCGGGCCACTCCAGAGTGACCCCTGCTGCTCACCATAGTGACTGCAGACTAAATACAAAATACTTGTGAACCAGAAAGTGCCATAAGCATTCCTTCCTGCGGCACACTGAAGGTGTCCAGTCATGGCTGCTTTGTGGTCTGACTTTGTGCACTGTTGCAGTGGATGCTGGCAGACTCTGGCCTTCTGCCAGGCCTACAGAGCTTTGAAAGGCACAAGGTCGTCCGTCGTCTCCCCCCCCCCCCCCCACACCACCACCACCACATCCTTAGTCAGCTGCATGTTGTTGGGTGCCCCAGTGTCAGGGCAGGGCTTGCACCAAGGATATTGAAGGCCAGGCAGGAGGCAGGAGCTTGGTTTGCAGGAGCCGGGGACAGCCACCCCTCTCTCTAGGCCTCCGAAGAGGCTAGCCCTGCAACTGCAGCAGAAAAGAATTTATCAGTCAGTTGTCAGCAAGCCACATGGAGGACTTCCCCTGGAGCCTGGCCAAAGCCAGTGAGGTAAGCATGCCCTTCCCCCTACCCTGAGGCCGGTCTTTGGGGAGTCCTGGCTTTGATTGTATGGCCAAGGCGTGGCTGTGTTGAATGCGGTTTTGCTCCCTGTGGCCCAATTCATCTTCCTGTGAATCTGGGAGGCCAGGGGACACTGGAGCTTGGTGTCCTCTGTCTCCTGCCAACTCCTGCCCCAGGGCTTCTGGGCAGAAAATGTGTACACTGTGACCCAGTGTCATAAGCAGATGGGATGCGGGGCGGGACTAACTATGGAGTAGGAAGCTGCCTCTGAGGAAACAGGAGCAGCCTCTTAGTGGAAGTGTTCACTGTGCCAAATCTCTCTGAGGGTGCTGCAAAATGACAGGAAGCTAGGACCTGGGCAAACAAACCCACAAAACAGAGGTGGAGTGTGTGCCCTGAGGATAGAGCCTTGTACTCACCCTAATCTGAGCTAGCCAGATGTAGCTTTCAACCTCAGCCCATGGAGGCCAGGATTCTGCCTGTTGAAACTCCCCCATGGTGACATCATCGTCCATCATCTTTGCTGACACAGCTTGGTGACATGCTTTATGATGGGCCCTGCCCTGCAGCATCCTTAACTGAGTGTCAGCCTCACACTTTCCCCGTGCCTAAGCAGAGAGGCAGATGGTTAAGAACTAAGGATACCTACCTCCCACCCTGTGCATTGCATTCTGGCTCTGACTCTCGCATACCTGCAGGGTCTCAGTGTTCTGGCCTGTGAGGTGGGTGTGTCTGGCTCCCAGCATGACTGGAAGGAATGAGCCACCCTTTGCCACAGACATGGCCCAGGATGACAAGAGATTCACACTTAGGCCCCAAGCTTGGATGAGCTGCAGCACTGTTGCTGCTATGCGACTCTGACAACATGGTCTTTATAATTCAGGTATAGGAAACTCTAGAGCGTGGTGACAGAGAGATGAGCAGGACAACTGTACAAGAGGCCCTGGCAAAAGAGGTTAGGATAGAGTGCATGTGCTGCTCTGGACTCTGTATGACAGTTTGTAAGCATCCCCTGGGGCAGAGCTGGTCATACTCTTAGGCCCCCAGGTACCATGTCTATGCCATGATTGAAATGTATGGTCATTGGAGCATGGGCAGGGTCACATACACAAGAGCCATGGTTCTTGGGCTCCACAAAGAGAGGTCTCTGGATCCTCCAGAGTCTTAATTGGTCTTGGCAGCAGTGAGAATGCAAGGGGATGTGGTTCTGGTTAGAAGAGAGCACTATACGAAGGCAAGAGCATCTAGGGTCCAGACGTGGCCCAGGATGACAAGAGATTCAGTTCTGAGTGCTAGAGGCTGCGGGGAGTGGAGGAGAAAGCAGGTGGCTGATGTGGAAGTGTCTGAAAACTGGTTTCCTCGCAAGGCATGGACGTGCATCTCACAATCACTTTGTGGGTGGAGGCAGGGGGATATCTGTAAGTTTGAGGCCACATAGCAAGACCCTCTGTCATAGGAAGAATGGATGGGAGGAAGGAAGGAAGGAAGTTTAACCTCATCTTGGAAAACATTTTAGACGGAAAATGTCAACCATTTACAAAAGGAGACAGAATAATAAAAGGCTCCGATGTGCTCATCATTCAGCGTCAACAAGGATCATCTTGAGAGCAGGCTCCTTTGTCAGTGTCCCATCCCATCTCTCCTTTCCACCCACATTGTTTGGAAGTGGGGGTGGACTTACATCATTTAATTCACAAACATTTCAAACACCATTTCAGCATCATGCCCCAAATAAGTGATAACTCTTTTACTTTATCAAACATCCAATCTGTTCAGTTTTCTAATTATTCTACAAATTACATTGGCATATTTTTTTCGTGGTTTATCTGAAACTGTATAAGGTCTCATTATAGCTGATTTACATATCTTTTTAAAGGTAGATCGATGTAATACAAAACTTACCTTCTTAAATATGAGTGTGGTCACCTCATCCACCTCCATCTCCAAAACATTTCCATCTTTCCAAACTGAAGCTCTGTCCCTAGAAATGTGAACTGTCTACCTACCTTGGTAATCACCAGTCTTCCTTCTATCTTAAAGAAAGAGACAATGACTAGGTCCCTTATATGGGTGGGCCCTATAGGATTGGTTCCTTTGTGCCTAGTTTTGTTAGACTTAGTACAATATCATGAAAGTGCATCTGTACAATAGTGTGTCATAATTTTCTTCCTTTTAAAGGCTGAATATTATTCAAGTGGATATATTTGCCACAGTTTGCTCCTCCATCTGTCTGTTCATCAGTCTGTCTATCCATCCTACTCTTCGTGCATCCATCCATCCATCCTCCTACCCACCCCCCACAGCCACCCTCCACCCATCCATCCATCCACCCACCCACCCACCCACCCATCCACCTATCCATCCACCCACCCACCCACCCATCCACCTATCCATCCACCCACCCACCCACCCATCCACCTATCCATCCACCCACCCACCTATCTGTCCATCCATCCATCCATCCATCCATCCACTTACCTATCTATCTATCCTCATATCATCCATCTACCCATGAATGGCCTTTGATATCTTTTAATGCTCATTTTTCCTCCTCTCTTTTTATTTTCTTGCAATCATAGGTAGAAGTAACCAGGTCACTGTCCTGTGCTTTTCATAATGGATCTCACTGGTGTGTCTCAGTGATATGGCTGGGGTCCTTCTATCTACTCTAGACTTTGTGTCTGGTCCAGATTCATATTTTTGAGGGATAAGCCTTCAGCCACTGATTTGCCCCATTCTCTGGATGTCCCACTTCATGAGAATGCAGTGGCCACATGTGCCAGCTCTTTCCATTTCCCCCCTAAGACTGGAAGCTGTCAGTACCAACAATAAACAGAGTGTCCACAGATATAAACACATCTTGGAGGATGAGCATGGTGATGGGAACATGTTCGCCACTGTCAACTGTGCAGGGTTGAGAGGCCGAGGCAAACGAGGAGGCATCATGGCTGCCTTGCAGCAGTCATTAATGACCACAGCACCAAGAAAAGGGGCATTTAAGGTTCATTAGCCAGAGAGGTAGTGGGTTTAGGACAGAGCATCTGGGCAGAAATCCTTGCAGATATTTTCCTTCCACAAGGCTATGGATCTGGTGGGGTCTTTTGTGATAGTTCCTGCTGGCAGGCATGTATGCTACCTTGGGATCATCCCAGGTTGGCCTCCTGAGCCTAGAGGACAGATAGATCTAGGGCCACTGAGCAGCAAAATAAAGATAGAAGGCATGTCTAGCTCAAGATTAGTCAGGGCCTGGCACAGGCCCAGTAAACGTTAGATGTTCGTGCTAAATTCAAGTCTCCTCCCCAAGATGGAGGGCAGGCCTTTCTGAGCCACGCTCTCTCTCCCTCTCCAAGGTGAAGGTATCAAGTCTGATTTAGTTGCCAGCCCCCTGCTGTGTTAATGTGTTCCCTGACTCCTTTGCCCACTGAGCACGCTCCATGTGAGTAACCAAATCCCCTGATGGTCCAGGCTCACATTCATGAAGCACAATTGTGAATGCAATTTGGGATTTCTCTCTCCACTTGAGAGCTGGAGCTTGGACCTAGCTCGTCCAGTGCAGCAGAAGACAAAGGAGATGAAGTCAGCCCAGTGAGATTTAGCCTCAGCTGGAACCTGGGTACCAGGGGCCACTTGGTCTCCAGGGAACTTGTGTCAGGCCAAGTCGTGAATAATCCTGAGGGATGATGGATGGGGAGGTCACGGCCTTGCAGGGCTGTGTCATTAGCCGGATGCTGCCAAGGGATACCCGCTAACACACACACTCTGGCTTTCCTTTGCAGTGGGGGCTGGGAGTTCTGGGAAGCCCAGGGTCTCCTGCTTGATGGGAGGGCTGTACAGAGAGCCACTCCCTTCCCAAGCAGGGTCAAGAACTGGAGCCATGGGTCTATCAGAATTCACTTTAGAAACCTAAGGGCAAGCCTGGGCATGTAGCTTAATTGGTAGAGTGATTACCAAGCCTGCAGGGTTAATGGGTTTGATTCCCCCATCCCTCACTGAATAAACTGGGCATGGTAACACATGTCTGTCATCTCAACACTTGGGAAGTAGAGGCAGGAGGAAGTAGAGGCAGGGTCAGTCCTTGGCAACATAATGGGATTAAGGCCAGGATGGACTCTATGAGACCCTGTCTTGGGGTGGGAGGACTTGAGGATGGATCATGCTGTGATGGTGCTGGTCTTGGGAGGAACAAAGCATAATGTTGATAGTACTTTAAGCTAGTTAGATTTCCAAACATTGCTGGAAATCGTGGCCTCCTGGGCAGTGCCTAACCACCCCTGGCAACACAGACAAAAATCAACATACTTTAAACAGCATGCTTTCTGCTTATCACATCAAATATGCGTACTTGGTAAATACAAACAAATAGAAAGTAACAAACAAAACCACCAGGAATTCCGGCACTGAGAGATTGTGAGCTTACTCCCAGGCAGCGGACTTTTCCAGTCATTGAGCTCCTATAGTGATAACAACTAATGAACAGTATCTCCAACACCCTGTGCCTCACCAGCATAACCTTTTGGAAGGGCATAAGG
This sequence comes from Lophiomys imhausi, assembly GCA_907164525.1. NCBI lineage: Eukaryota > Metazoa > Chordata > Mammalia > Rodentia > Muridae > Lophiomys > Lophiomys imhausi. The sequence goes on from CAJQZJ010034048.1 coordinate 703,375, forward strand.
GCATGCTGGTAAAGATAGTGCTTTCTGGAGCCAGTCAAGCCACTTCATAAATGTGATAGATGCTCTTTATCCTTCTGTGCCTCCATTTCCCCATCAGTACCTGTCATGAGCATCAGTACTGGTGTTTCTGTATAAAGGCTCAGAGCAGGGTGGCACACCCTGATGAACTGTCCCCCACAGGCTCAAGTGTTGAACACTTGTTCCCAGCTGGCTGATGGCACTATCTTGGGAGGTGGGAGAAACTGTAGGAGGTAGGGGCCTGGTTGAAGGAAATAGGTCACTGGTGACATGCCTCCTAAAGGTCTTTTCCTGCTCGCTTCCTGTTTCTTTCTCTGTGCTTCCTGTGTGCCACATGCAGATGCTCCCTGCTGTGATGTTCAGCTTCACCTCAGGCCCACAGCAGTGAAGCCAGAAGACCAAGGGAGGACAGCTCTAAAACCGTGAGCAGGGGAAACCTTTGCTCCTTCAAGCTGTTTCTCTCAGGGATTGGTCATGGCCTCGAGAAGCTGCATCAGTACAGGCACACTCCCTTTTCGCTGTGTGTCTAACGTGGATATCATCTTCATTTGAATAAATTATATATGTTTAGCCCTACTGTGTGCTGATCATCTTCCAAGGTTTCATGCATGTTGCCATATTCACTTTTCAAATGACACCCACAAAATCAGTTTCACTAATACTTGAAGTGATACTCCAAGGGAGGGCTTGGGACAGAAAGGGTACTTTACATGTTATGCAGCAGCTGTCAGATCCAGAATTCCAGTCCTTCAATCCAATTGAACCCGTACATCCCTGGCCTGTTCCTGGACCACCCCACTCCTAGTCTCGGCTCCAGTAAAGTCAGACTGATACCCAAGGTGCTGCTGTTGATGTTTCCAGTGCTTAGCACTGTTGCCTGCGGTAGCTTGGGTGCAGAGAAGGAGACCTCTGTGGTTCCTTTGTTACCCAGCCCCTCTCCCTCAGGATTTCAACCCAGCTCTGGTCTCTTCCTGAAGGACTTCATGATGTAGCCAGTGACTGGGCATTCCCTGAGAGCCCCGGGAGGCACAATCAGTCTGAAAGCTGCTCTTTTGGGTGGGTACAGCTGTCAGGGTGTGTGTGGGGTACTTCTTGGGACTGCAGCTGGGACCCACAAAAGACAATGAATGGGGTTTTTAGTTTGAGGGGTTTAGGGGCCATTATACCTAAAAAAATAGGTGGCAGAGAGGGGTGTCACAGTAAATGGGGAGAAGTCTGTCTGGCACCAGGCTATTCTAGTTTGTGACACAAAATGACTCCTTTTCTACCTCAGCTGCAACAGGCTTTGGAGGTGCTGCTTCCCCAGCAAGGCTGTTGTGAGGAACTGGGGTGCATATGCTCAGAGTGCCCAGTGTGTGTCAGCATGGGTTGTGACCCTTGGGAGCAGAGGTCTTACCTACTGTGCTCTAGGCATTGGCTTTCTACACTCTAGGAGGTAGAGGTGTGGGAAATGTCACCCAACAGAAAACACCCAGCAGACATGTTTGTGTTCCAGCCCCCACCACCCTGTGTGGATTTCAGGGGAAGACATAGAGGAGGATGGGACCAAGGCAAGGGTCACGAGGGAAGAGAGAAGCTGTGTAAGTAGCTGTGATAGGCATAGAAACTGGAGCCAGTTCACTAGTGTTCCAGAACAACCCGGAGACAGTTGTGCATGACGGCTAGCACTGGGGGCCCCTGAGACCAAAGAAAGAGGACAACAGATGTAGGATTGTGGAATGCAGTTTAGGAAAGGGGCATTACCCTGGATTGGGGGTCAGGCAAAGGTACTTATATATGGCCAAGACAAAAGTGACCTCACACACATTGGTAGGACTTGCATTTTTGAGGATCCTACTAATGGGCAGTGATGTGAACTCCTGCAAACATCTGTCTAGCAATGTTAGCAGCCCAGGATGGTGACAGCTTTGCCTTGACACTAGGAACAATCAGCTGAATTGTCAGACCCATAAACATTAGGGTAATGGGAAGCAAGAGAAGGGTGCGTAGGTGCTCTCGGTAAGAGTACAGGATTGTACTCTTCACTGTCACAGTGAACTGAGCTGTAGGCGAGCATATACCTGCCATCTTTATTGACTGGGTGAGTAGACTGCAGCTGAATGGAAGGATGGAGAAGTTGTGTTGAGTTTCATTGAGGTGTGCACCAGCAGGGGCAATGGGCTCTCATGACACCTGAAGAGCTTATGTAGGTAAGTGGGGTCGGTCTTCACCATCAGGGGAACTGGAACAATCCAGCCATATCCTGCCTCTCAGGAAACTTCCGGGAGCTGACCGTCAAATGTCCCTGGTGACACTTCTCTGTCCTGTTTATTGCTCTTACCTCTAAACTGCTGAAGCCTGCAAGTCTGGAGCTGAAAAGGGCGATGCATTTCTGGATTACAGAGACAGCTAGAGAGGCCGAGTAACATGACTATATATATCTTCAGAGGGTGGCTGGTGCTGAAGAGACTAAAGGAACCATATGTGTGCCAAGAGGAGCCTGGAAAATCTGGTGTCCTCCATCATGTGGGCCAGGCACAAGTAAGAGAGTTGGACTTGGTGATATGGGTTGGGATCTGGGATGTTCCTCAAAGTCCCACATGTGGAAGACGTGTTTGTCAGCCTGAGGTAGCATCTGAAGGCGATGGCTTCTTTACGAGCTGTGGTCTAGAAGGAGGAGGGCATCAGGAGCATGCCATTCAGTGGGATTCTGAGGCCCTGGCTCCTTCCTCTCTTTTTGATCCTTGACTGCCATGAGGGAAACCATTTCCTTCACCATCAGTTCCTCTCATGATGGTCTGCCTTGCCACAGGCCCAAAGCAATGGGTCAAGTTACCATGGGGTGTAACATCTAAAGATTTTTCTATTTTTTTAAGTTGAATATCTAAGGCATTTTTTCAACAATTGGAGAGCCACCCGGTGCACCTAGTTCAGGCTAGGAACCCCGCCAGAGACAATCGGTGGCAGGCTGGAGGGCCTTCCTGTGCCTGGCTGGCCACTCCCATAGGTGTAGACATTCAGTAGAGGGCACTGCTGCGTAGCCTGGCAGGAAGGAAATGTGGTAGCTTGGATGTAATTGGCCTCCATAGGCCCATAGGGGATGGCACTATTAGGAGGTGCGGCCTTGCTGGAGGAAGTGTGTCACTGTGGGGGTGGGCTATGAGGTTTTGTACGCTTAAGCGGTACCCAGTGTGGCACACAGTCTCCTTCTGATCCCTGTGGATCAGGATGTAGAACTCTCGGCTCCTTCTCCAGCACCATGTCTACCTGCACACAGCCATGCTTCCCACCATATAGTGGACCAAACCTCAAACTGTAAGCCAGCCCCAGTTAAATGTTGTCTGAAATAAGAGTTGCCACAGCCATGCTGTCTTTTCACAGCAATAAAACCTAATTATGATGGAGGACGAATAATAGGCCCCACAGGCAGCAGAGTGCAGGTCTTCACAGTCTCCATACTGAGATGAAAAGGATGAACCTTCAGGGTCAGTCTGGGAAAGAGGCTTAGTTCAGTGGGCAGCAGCAGCTGAGGGGAAGTGCCGAGGCAGCAAGTGGGCCTCATCTGCCTCAGGGTTTCCATTGCTGATCCAGTGAGGAAAGGAGGCTTGGTGCATAGGGGACTTGAGAGACACTACTACCTAGTTGGGTTGACAGCCCGCATGGGAACTGATCTGCTTGGTTTCTCCCATAAATCAAGGAAGCAGGTGAGCACAAGCCCTGAGAGGAGGCGTGCTCCTTGATGGAGGGGGCCATCTGTCTCCGTAGCAAACTTGGAAGATGGGGTGAAGCAAAGGCGGAAAGGAAGCATCATTTGTCTTCAGTGATGAGAGGAAGAAAGCTGACAGCATATTATGAAAGGGCTTTGACAGGTTTTTGCAATGAATAAGAAGAATTGGTCTTGTGTGATATTAAGCAGAATTGAAACTGGATGGATTCAAATTAAAGTGAAAAAAAAAAAATACCCTAAAACAGTTATCTGAGACCCAGGAGTGAATCAGCCTGTCTCACTGCAGGAATTGAGGCTCTGGGAGAACCAAACATTAGCTCGATCAGGGTTCTTGTATCTTGATCATAAACCATTCTGTTTTCTTTTGTGTCTGTACATGTCTGGCAGTTGCACATGCCTGCACATGAGTGTGGAGACCAGAGGTTTAAGCCAGCTGTCTTCTTCAGATACTTCCACCTTATTTGTCTGACACAGAATCTCCTGGTGAGCCTGGAGCTCGCTGATTCAAGGTTGATCCATAGGCCAGCAAGCTCAGGAATAATCTTGTCCCCTCCTCCCCAGCACAGGGACTACAGTATCTTCTACTGTGCCTGGCTTTCTGACATGGGTTCTGGAGGATCTTGGACTCAGCTTCTTGTATTTGCATCGTAAGCATTTTACTGATCCAACTGTCTTCCCAACCCTTATTTTACCTGGTGCTGGGAGGGAAATGGGTTCTTGGGGTTATATCTTGTTCCTGGACCTTCCCGCATCTCCTTCCTGCCTGTTACGAGATAAACACCCTCCTCTTCCACAATCCCTTACTGCCATTAGATCCTGCCTCAAATTGGCAGGGTATGGAGCCAACTGATCTTGGAATGAAAGCTCTGAAGCTGTGAACTGTAGCAAACCATTGCTTGTTCAAATTTCCTAGCTCAGGCTGTCATTCACACACCCTTCTGCCTCTCTTCTCCATCCTCATCTTTCTTTCCTCTCCTGACCACTCCTTCCAGTTTCTGCCCACTGCAAGTGTATCCCCAGAATACTAGTATTTGGGATTCTTTTCTGTCCCAAAGAAAGACTTTTATCCATCCTAGCTGACTGCCTCAGCATCCAGGGCTGTGTCAGCACCAGCTTTGAGAATGGTGGCCTCCTGGTGGTCAGGACATAGAGATGGGGTTGGGAGTGGAGGGTGGGAATAGAGGAGAGCACCTAATTCTTGATGTGACCACATGCTCAACATCAGATCTTTCCTGAAGGTGGCAGATAGTGGCCACACACTGTGGCTCGGGCAGTGGTCAACCTGCTTCAAGAGATAGTCACTTTTAGCCTTTGCTCACAGACAGATATCACAGGTACTGTTGAGGTGGCTGTGAGGAAGGGTGAGGAGGGGACAGCCATGCTACTATGTGGGGGGTGGAGTTGGGCCTGAAGTCCACAAGGCAGGCTTGTAATTCTTTCTGCTTAGTCTATTCAGAGCTGATTTCCTGAGTGGGGGGTGGGGCTTTTGTCTTTAAGCCTCCTTTCCTATTCTGTGATGTGAGAGCGCAGGCACTCCCCAACTCATAGCAGGCTTCCGTCCAATGAATGCAGTGCAACTTGAAAATTCTGTAAGTGAGAAATGCTGAGACTCTACCTTAACTACGAAACACCTAGCTCGGCAGCATGTGCCACAGGGCAGAGTCCCTGGATACCCTTGTGCCCTGGGGCCAACTGGGAGTTGAGTTTGTTTCTGCTGCTGGGCAGGTTGGGAGCCTGAAGAAGATTGACAGTCATTTCAATGTTTGGTTTTGGCTGAAGGCACACCAACATAGTGTTTAAAAATCCAATGTCCAGCCACCATGGAACCACCATCTGTGAAGGCTAGATGGGTCTTCCTACGGGAAAGAGTAAAACAACATTTTCACACTAACCAGAGCTCTGAACAAGGGAATCTTCACACATGAGTCAAACGCCCTATCTCCCACCTCATCTGCACTTTCTAAGAGAGAACTTGCACGGTGTCTTCTGCTCTGTTCATCAGTAGTGGAGGCTATTGACCGGCTCTTCTCTGTCCAGGACACAAATTGTGCAGAACTCAGGTGCGTGCCAGCCACGTGGCCTGGACTCCCAGTGGGAGTGGCCCACCCATAGTGAGACCATACTAGCTTTGACCCTGTCCCCTGGGGTTTCTTTTCAGTGGGACTTGAACCAGCCCAGGCCAGCCACACATCAAGCTATTCTCATCTGTCTCACTAGAATAGGGCCAGACTCCCGCTCCCACCATGAGCTCAGCTAGGCAGCCAGAGTGGCTTGCTCACTAGTGTGAGAGGCTTTGCTACATGCCTTCCTCTCTTTCCATCTAGGCAGCATGGACACAGAAGTGAATTTAAGCAGAGGCTCCACAGAAAAGAACAGTGTAGCTCACAGCCATGCGGCAAACTGTGAACATGTTTGCATGCCCTTGTGGGGAGGGTCCGGATCTGGAGCAAACCCAGGGATCATTCTGTATCTGCCCTTCCAGATGGGCTGTAGTTTAAGAGTATCTGTTCTGTACAGATCAGTGCTATACCCCACACAAGAAGACACCGGGGAGGATCTGCTTAGAAACATGTTGCTTAAAGTTCTTTTTAAAAAATGCCTTGTGTTTTGAGATTTACAAAGCTTGGGTTGGCCTTTCTAAAAGCTTTATGCAAGAGGGCAACTGGAAAAAACGGGCTCAGATATATTAGATGAGTTGAGTTGATACTAATGATAAAATGGTTCAAAGATGAGCCTAGAACTGAGAACCAGAAATGAGGAGGCTTATCTCTGGAGTGAAGTTGAAATATCACCTGGTAATGAAGACTAGCAGTACTGCCTCTGGCTGCCAGGCACCTGAGTATACAGAGACCAACTGTATACACTACTACACTCCTAAGGAAAGGAGGAAATCTGTGACCCAGAGAGGGGAGGGGTCCCTCAATTCTCAGTTCTGCACTACAGCACCAGAGCAGCACCTCTCTAGAATCCAGTCTTTCCTGGATCTGCCTCTGGTTTCCACTGTATCTAAAGTGTCTCCTGAGTCCTGTAGACGCATGCAGGACAACATTTAAAGACTATAAACACTCACAAGACTATAAAGCAACCATATAAAAGCCATCATAAGCTTCCAGTCTTCCAGACCCAGGAGAAGCCAGATCAGCTTTCTCACTGTGGGCTGGCTACTGTGGAACACATCATTGTCACAATAGCCCTTAGTGATGATGGGGCGGCTTCAGGACTCCCCATCCTTCATGAGAGGGTAGTAAAGGAAAGTCATTGCATGGGATACTCATGTGTCCCATTGGCTCCAGTTTCTTCAAGAGCACAGATGGAGAATTCCACAGGCATCCTTTGGACTGGGCTCATGTGAGTTACCACTGCACAGAGCTTCGGTGTTCATTTCATGCCCTGAGCTGCTCACTTTCCTTGCTGCTCTGCTAACAAGAATCCAACAGTGAATCTCCTCTTTCTTTGCTTCCAGTTCAAGCTGCTGTCATCAGCAGGCTAGGAAACAGCTGAAGAGTCTGAGTTCTTGTTTCTCAAAATGCATATGCCACGTTGAGGATCAGAGTCAAGCAACGAAGTGTTAGTACACTTGCCTTGCAAAACAGTGTTCTTATGCTTAACTGGATTGCTGGGTTTGGGATAAAGGAGTGTTTACCTAACTTCTAGCCTTGAAGCAGCACACATGCTAGCTTGAAAAAAAAAAAAAGATGACTGCTGGTCAATAAGTCAGAGGCATGGACAACATCCGTACTGCTTGCATAGGTGAAGGCTCCCCTCTTTGCTATACAAGATGATGAGCCTGGAGTTTTCAGCTTCTTGTATGTTGCAAGCCTTAAATGAAGGGCCTCAGACAAACTATGATCTAAGTAACTGTGGTAGTTTGAATGAAAATGGCCCCCATAGGCACATATGGGGTGGCATTACTTTAAAAGATTGATACATGTGGCCTTGTTGGAGTAGGTGTAACCTTTTTGGAGGAAGTGTGTCACTGGGGGTAGGCTTTGAAGTTTCAAAAGCTCAAGCCAGGCCCAGTGTCACTCTATCTTCCTGCTGCCTATGGATCTGGATTTGATCTCTCAGTTCCTTCTCCAGCACCATGTCTTCCTGAATGCCACCATGCTTCCCACCTTGATGATAATGGACTAAACCTCTGAAATGTAAGCCAGCCCCAATTAAGTGTTTTCTTTTATAAGAGTTGCTGTGAAAATAAATAAGTAAAAGAGATTAGTCATGGTGTCCCTTCAACAGCAACAAAAACTCTAACTAAGAGAGTAGCTCAAAGTTCATTCTCTGACCCAACATTATTCCAGGGTAAGACTTATTTGGAAAGCCTCAATTTTTATAGCTATAAAAGTATAACCATGTTGAAAATCTTATTTTGCCAAGGTTTACAAGTAGAGCTAATAGGAAAGCACACATGTTTATGGTCGCCAAGCATCCAACCATCATTGTGGTTTCTGTAGGAGGGAGATTATGGTCCTTCATGGTTCAGAGAGCATTCATATGCCTAAGGCTTCATGAAAGAGCCCATCTCTTCTTCATTTCTACTCCCCATGTCCTTTTTTTCAGAAGTCTTGGTAGATGTTTGCCTTGTTGGCCTCTCCCCACCAGTCATTTCTGTCACATCAGGTGCTTTATAGCCTGGGCAAGAAAGTGACAACACATTTACCACACCTTCAAGCCACCAACCCACTGCCCACCATTGTAAGATCTTTGCTTTGCCTGACAGTAATAACCCCTTTGGGGCTTCTTGGTTATTGAGACACAGATATAACTAATTGTATAATTTATCGTGGTCTGACTTATAATAAAAAATCATCAGAAATAGGAAAGACACCTAATTGCGTGCATTAAGCAAACAATGGTACAGTGCGATAATGAAGCAGTGTTTCACATGCCCTTACCACCGAGAGCTGTGTGTACTGAGGACCGTCTTGGGGATGTGGGGACCCAGTGAGGAAGGAGCTGTGGATAATGGCTTCCGGGAAGATAATACTGGGGGAGAGGTAAAATGTCCGGGGCAGAAGCCTCCTGCAGCGTTACAATCTCAACTCTGTCAACACACAGCCCTGGGAAGGTTGCCTTAGCGTGTGTTTCAATCTGTTTCCCCAAGTGTCTCGGAGGGGCACCTAACTCTTATATAGTGGGGAAAGGCAAAGCAGCTTTAAAAACGTCTGCCATACTGACTTAGATGAGCTTCAGGGGATGCTGTGTCTGCATTTCAGAATCACTGATCCTTTGGAGGTGATATAGCCACCCCCCCACACACACCATAGGCTGATGGCCTGAGGATGCAGTGTGTAGAAGCATTTGTTCCCAGAGCTTTTTCTGCAGGTTCTCGGGGAAACCTCCATCTTTCAGTTCCCATCTGTGTCCCCACGAGGACTCGCTCCTGTGTTCATGAAGCAACAAAGGTGATTTGTCATCTACCCCACGTGCTCTCTGGAGACCTATAGCCCAGCTGCAGCTGGCTGTCAGGATGATAGCTGTCGTGTGCATGTGTGTGTGTTTGTGTAGAGATGTGTATGTGTGCCCACAGAGAGTTTCGTTCACTGCTTCCATCTTTGTTCTTATGTGGTAAATGCCCTTGACGTTCTGGTTTAGGACCCTCCCATGATAGACGTTGGGTGAATGGAACACGAACACTGTCCCAGGGCCTTTTGTGACCGAGTTTTATTTCTGACTTAATGAGCTCCATTGAATCCAATCATCGTGCGTCTCATGAACACTTGCCATTTATAGATGGCTATAAACGTTATGTCTCTTAATATCGTGAATTCCGTGTGTTAATCTTCAGCTTTGTGTTTATGGGTCCCTCAAAGGAGTTGGACCTGGGACTGGGAGAGGAGTAGGGGCTGGTCTCACAGTCTATCCAGGGACACAGAGGCAACACTGCTCAGAGACACCTGGACTGGGGAGGAGTTGGGCAATCCAGCTCACCTGGGTTCCAGAACGAGGCCCCACCCAAGCTGAACTGAGGGCTTGGGAGATTGGAATTAGTAATTCAAGGGCTGAGGCAGGAAGCCTGGAAGGCTGTGTAGAGCAGGGAATGGGCAGCTATGGTTGGAGGAGGACCCTACCTTTGAGGAGTGGGGTTCCTTGAACAATGGCCATCAGATCCACTGTTGTGTAGCTTGCTTCTGACTCCCTGATGCCAGAGCTCTGGTTCTCATGCTCAGAGAGCTGCTTCAGCAGTGGGGATGAGGCTGCCCAGTCTCTGGTGCCAGGCCTGGTCTTGCTTGTCACTTAAAGTACCCCATACATCTGGCAGGCAGACAGACAGGCATCTGTTGGTGGCCACTCCTTCCCTCTGCACAGAGCTGGCCTCAGAAGGCCTCAGAGCAATTCCTGAATGAGGAAATATAAAAATGGAAATAAGATGAAGTAGGAGGGGTGGAGGAATGCATGTGAATGAGGGGGCGGCAAGGTACTCTCAAAGGCCAGGGGTCTGCCCCTGGTGATGTAGAAAACTGCTGGGAGAAGGAGGTGATGGGGGAGGGTGGGTGTCTTTTGTGCTTAGTAACTGGGTGCAGTCAATTCATCCAGGTTTTTCTTTGGATCGTAAATATGGTCTCCCTGCCTGAGGGCACAGGCACTTTGCTAGCTGTCTGCTTTTAAGCCATTGGAGGTCATCATTTCATTTCATTTTTTATGTTTATTTTGATCTTTTGAGACACAGTTTCACTTTGTATTCCAGGATAGCCTGAAGTCACAGCCGTGCTCCTGCCCCAGCCTACCCAACGCTTGGATTATAGATGTGAGGGACCATGGTTACATGGATGAGTGATATTCATGGATAGATTATGGCTCAGTGGTCATTCCTCAGTTGCTGAACATTTGAATTCTTTCCATGTTTGGCAGTTGTGAATATTTAAGTTACCAGATTAACCAAATTAAGACTTCCAGAAAGACACATAAAGGGAGCATACCCTGGGGATTCACAGTTGTCATTGCTATTGACTCATGTTTGTCTCAGCCTTCTCCATGGCCAGGTTTCTCAGGGTTCCCAGTGGTCTCCAGACTGCTTGTTACACAGTCTCAGCCTTCCCTGCAGGGTCTCCCATTCTGTCCTCATGCTAAGGACTCTCCCTACATCTGGTCCCGTCCTCTCTCTCCTGATTCCTAGGACTTCTCCACCAGCTGCCTTGCCTCCACAACTCCAGCTGATCCCAAGGCATGGCCCCGTCCTTATCTTACACCCAGTGTCTCCCCTGCCAGATGTGGTTCCAGCACCAGGGATCTCTCTGTTCATCTCTGACTGGAAGCCCTTTGCCTTAAACATTTGTAAGGTGACAGCTTGCAATAGAAATCCACTTTTATGATGACAAGATACAGTCACCCTTCAATAACCGGTCCCCAGTTGGGTATGGTGGCACAAGTCTGTAATCCTAGAACTCAGGACATAGGGATGGGAGGAACAGAAATTCAAACTATCCTCAGTGAAGTGAGGAGGTCAAGGTTGGCCTGGGCTATGTGAGTACCTGCCTCAAACAGCAAGCAACCTATTGACCAGCCCTGCCACTGGCCCCACCGCGCCACTCTCTCCACAACCTTGGATTGAGTCTGTGTTTCCAGTTCTCAGGTCGCGAGCTGGATGGTCACTACTTCCTAGACAAGCTACAAGGGTCCCCACCTCTCCCTACCCTGAGAGGACACCTCATAAAAGAGGTGGGATCTTGGAGACCATCACCCTTCCATGATTTGCTCAGCCTGATCATGCTTCTAGAATTCTCTATTAGGCTGTTCTGCCTCCTGCTAGCTGGTTGTCCTTCCTCTCCCTAGCTTTGAAGCTCCTGCTAAGAACCCTGGGCACCTCTTCCTAGGTCCATTCCACCCCACCCTATCCCTGGACTCTCTGACTGCTTTTCCAAGCTTGCCTCACACATACATTCCCGCACCTTACCACTGAGCTACACCCCAGCCATGTTTTTTTCTTTTAGGCAGGATCTTAGTTACTCACGCTGGCCTTAAACTCACAATCTTCCTGTCTTACCTCTCACCCCCACCCCAGACCTATGCCACATTATAGGCTTATGCTGTGGTTAAAACTGCTTTATGTAGAGGACTGTCCCCTTCCCTCTCTCCCATCCCCGTTGTGGTAGGTCCTGTTGGCATGGGAGCAGAGCCCAGATTCCCACCATTGCTAGCTTCTGAGTTTCACAGTGCTGACGAGGGCATCCTTGGCTCTTCTCACTCACTTGCTCTTCTGACTTAAGGGCTGAGGCAGGCGACTGGGCAGGATGGTGGTGTAGGGGGTTAGATAAATTAGATTTAGAAAATATATAGGGGTTTCTGATACTGTCTCTTAATTCGGGGCATGAAGAGCATTATCAGCATGTGGACTAAAAACAGGAAACAGGAGACTTAATAGACTGAAAAACAAGGTTGAAGTCAGGAAAAACAGGAAATACTCAATAGACTGAAAAACAAGGTTGAAGTCAGGAAAACAGGAAAGATTTAATGGACTTGAAGAAACAAAGTATCTGGCCTGACATTGTTTTCAGCTGCTAAGTGGGCGGAGCCCAAATTAAGCTGAAACAGAGTTCTTCCTATTTAAGGACAGTGCATGGAGCCCAGAAGAAGAAGAGGCCCTTGATGCTAGAGAGCTCCAAGAGTCCTGCTGAAAAAAGTGCTGGTCATCATTTGATGGCCAGATTTCCCTGAAGGAGAAAGAAGCTGGTGAGCAAAGAAAGCCTGAGCAAGACACCAAAAGGCCAAGGACTAAACCCTATGGCTCAGCTTTTGCCTAGAGGGGTTTGATCTGTCCGAACAGTGGCCTAAAGGAAACTGTGCCTGGCTTTAAGGACTGAGGCAGAGCAGCTGAGTTCCTGATTTAAAAGAAGTAAGTTGGCCTGCAGACGGCTGGGGTCTCCCACAGAGAAGAAAGCATGAAGCCTTATTTAAGGTGAGACTGCAATAACCAACTTACCCTGACGAACCTGCATGTGAGAGATCCAGAAAAAGGACTGCTAAGTGCATTAAAGAATCTACAACAAAGACTGTGTTCCTGACACTGAGGACCTGCCCCAGAGACTGTATCATTCTAAAAGGTTAGAAAAATAATTATCAATAGGTTTAGTGGATAGGTTAAAGGGGTTGTAGGAATTTATAGGATTAATAGTTAAGAAATTGTTGGTTTTTGTTATAAGTGAATTTAGTAATAAATAAATAAGTGGTAAATAATAATTTAAAAGTTCGGTTACATGGTGGTGGTGGGGTATCATTTCCAAGACAGAATTCAAGGCTTCATGACCTGTATGTAGTTGGTCCAGCTGTCCCCTTCTTGGGGAGCCCCAGCCCTGGACTGCAGGCTTCCTTGTAGTTTGTCAGACACAACTTTACCCCAGTGGGTGAGGCCTGTCTCAGACTGGAGCCATGTTGAGGCCCCCTCCCAGCCTCCAAGGCCCCCAGCTCAGGATCATGCTGCCCAGACTGTGTCTTTCACAGGCCTGCTCAGACTGTGTCCCCATCTCCAGACTGGGCCTGACCCAGTTACACTTCTCCTTCCTCCAGCCTTCTGCCCCAGGGTAGCTCCACAAACCTCTCCATCCACTTCTGCTGGCACTGTTCCCTCATTTCCTTGTTAGCAGTAGATAAAAAGAACAGAACATGCCAAGGGACAGGCTTTGCGCTTGGCTCAGGTGGCATCAGTTGGTGTCCTGTATCACTGTCATTGTCACCGTCTTTATGACCTCTTGGAGTCAGAGAGACCCACATTTGAGTCCCAGCTCCATCCTCCTTTGCGGGTCTGCAAGTGACCTACCTGCACACCTTTCATGAGCATCAGATTCTCATCCAGAGTCAGGAATTGTCAAAATTCCTTGTATTGCTGCTTGGCTGTGTAAAATCAGAAATAGCAGCCTGTGCAAGTGTTCCAGTTCTTAGAGGCCACAGAGAATGGCGGGCCAAGTCCCCACTGCAAGAGGCCATGCTCTGGCTGCCATCCAGAAAGCAGCTCGCTCACAGATTCCCTGCGTATGGAACTCCATGGGTTCCCAGGGAGATAATACCTGTAAAGTGGTTTGTAAATGCTCAAGTACTCTGAAATGTTTATGATGATTATTGCTAATTAAAATTTAGGACAGCCTGGAGAGAGGCAGAAGTGAGCTGCAGGTCTGCATGCCTCCTTCCAAGGGTCTTCCAGAGACCTGAATGAGGAAACTGCATGTGTGAAGAGAGCCTGTGAACGACCCCCCCACCCCACGCCCCTACGTTCTTGTCCTGTATCCTCACCCAGCTCTGGAATGTGTGATGAGTGGTCACTCTGCAAACTTTCTTATTTCCCTGCTTATTCTCACTTTCTGGACCTGCCAACTGGGAGGTACTGAGCTGACAATGACAGATGACCTTCTAGCAGGGAGGGATGACAGTGTTCCTAACCCATGGAGCATCTCTATGGGTCTGATTCTCTAAAGGGAACTGATTCTTTCCTGGCAATTTTTCTGAGCTCTTGGGATGGAGATGATGAGAGGGTCCTTGTTGGTGTTAGTCCCTAATGGTCTGGGCATCCTCTTTAGTTCCTTCCTGTCAACACTCTGGGCTCCAAGAGCCTTGTCCTCACTGGCCTGTGTCTCTTTCAGCCACGCTGGGATCTGAGGTGGCCTGCTGCCCTGCCACTGTTCATGTTTGCATTTCATCTGTGTCCTCCTCCTTCCCTATGGCCACAAGTTGATCCTCAATTACCTCTGTTTCCTGATGCTTGCTTCTCCTAGGGAGACTTTCTGAGTGGGGCCAAGAGAGATACTGTCTTTTTGGATCAGATGGAGAGCTGACCCCCACCCCCAGAAGTCCCTCAGCTCTGCTGTCCCTTATTTCCCCCCAGATCCTGTAGCCACGTCGTCAGCAATGGCTTTTCCTGGGAAATGGAGGACAAGCTTGTCCCAGTGAGGAACAGTGGAAAGTTCTGTCTGAGAAGCCCCACTCGAGCCTCGAGTAAGCCTGTGGCACCTGGGTGGTCTGTTTCCCCACCCAGGCAGGGGATATGGTCTGGCCCAGTGATACTCAGCCCTAGCTACACAGGAGGAAGGTGAGAGGTTTTTCATATAGAATGGCTGAGTCCTTCTGGATACTCTGCCCATGTGGCCTGCAAAGATACAGTTGACGCTTTCAGAAATCCCTCAAGCAGGAGGTTTCAGCAGGCTGCCAGGCATAGGGCCCTCAACAAGGTAACACTGGGATGTTGTAAAGGAGGATAAATTAAATTAAAGCCATGGAGGCTGCCTAGCAATTTCTTTAGGGTGCCCTTGGGATTTGCAGGTGGCAAGTGTCCATGTCCATGAACTAACTGGGGTATGCTCTGCTCTCTCCTCACCTTCTTGCTTCCTTGCCCCTGCCCCCGGCAAACACCCCAAGTCAGACACCCCAGGTCAACTCTGAATTTAGCACAGCCTTAACTCCAGGTCTCCCTCCTTGACACCTACCACTACACAGAGTGTGGTCCTGGGTCATGTGAGTTGGTCAGGATTGTGGCTCAGGAGTAGAATTACCCCAGATGTATTCCTGTGGCCTGATTCTCTTCTCAGGTGACATTGAACCAGCTGCTCAAGTGCCCCAGGACCCCACCCAACCTTCCTGAAGTCTGAGTCCAGAGTCTGCTGGTCCCTTAATGAGCCATGCCTTCCTGGGTTGTATAATAATCGGGCATTGTGGTAACCTGTGGGAGAGTGTCTCCTCTTTCACTTGTGGTTGAATTCTGGAGTCTTCTGTGGGGGCTTTCCCTGACGACACGACTAACCATGTGGTTTCTTTCTCAAAGGCTGCCCTTTCCTTCCAAGCTTCTCCCTCAGGGCCACAAATCATTTTTTCCTCAGTCACCACTTGAGTCCCTCTAGCCCCAGCTCTGATGAATGGCCTGGCGGCCTCTCTTTGCACTCAGTGTGATTTGGTTGCTGCTGCCCTGTGCCTGGGCTTCTGCCAGGCTGCAGTGATTTATGGGAGTTGGTAAAGACCCAGTGACTCCCAGTGACCTGTGCAAAGCAGGACTTGTGGCTAGTGCAGCTGAAACGCTGGGATGCTCGATAATTAAATACCTTGCTGGGTGTGTGCTTTACAGCCTCGAGAATGAAATGCCCTCGGGGGAGTCTGGGCTGAGGCCGCCCATGCTCCAGCGTCAGCAGCTTAAAGTCATTCTTCTTTGTGGATAGGTCTCTAACATTTTTGTTGTTGCTAGTTTTCTTTCTCTTTCTGTCTTTTTGCTTTGTTTTTGTTTTTATTTTTTGTGGTTTTTTTGGTTAGTCTTTTCTTCATGGTACAGTTCAGGTTCGCAGATATATTTTAGTTTAAATGGAAGCTCGTCTAGTGTTTGCAACCCCGGCCTGGCAGAGCAGGGCTGTGTGAGGAGGCTGCCTGCCAGCAACTACCAGGAAATCTAGTTCCAATTTCTCCTTCCCTTAAGGTCTCTGGGGTAGGGATAAGGCTGGTGTTCTTGGGGACACCTGGGCTGCAGAAAAAACAACAGGTCTGGATTCCAGTGTTGGTCTGCCCACTCCCAGGTAGATGACTCTAAGGAACTTACTTAGTGTCTCTGAGCCTTGTTTCTTCATCTAGTACTCAGGGTTGAGCTTAATATGCATCACAGAATCAGAGAGCTTTACGGAAGTGCCTGCGTTTGTACTTTTCCTTGTCTGACTACTTCCAGCCCTGGCTGGTGCATCTTCTGGGGGTATAGAGCAGAGGTTTTGGGGCCATGCCAGACCACCTAGCCAGCCTCTACTGCAGCCTTCTGCTGGCCAGGACAGCTCTTTTGGGGCCTCAGGCACCTGCCTGTACAGGAAGCAGAACACCCCGGTGGTTTTCTGAACACTTCTCAGAGGGTCCTTGGGGTCATGATCTGTTGTTACAGGAATGACTTCCATCTCCACTGGACACTGGCTCCTCTGCCTTCTGCCTCACACTTGGCTCCTCTCCTCTTGCATACACATACTGATGTCAGCCTTGAGGAACCCAAGCTGTGATCATTTTGGAAGAAGGAGTTGCTTTTGCCCGGGAGCACCACCGCCTGGAAGGTGCCCTGGTTCCCCTTGGTGTCTCACAGCAGCCTATGCACCATAGAGCGTGAGGGAAGACCCCAGAGATTGGTCCAGCTCTACTCTTGGCTTTGCTTTGTTCCCCACAGTGGGTGGAGCTTGGATACATTGCTGTGTCCAGTAACTAACATGGCTCCACCTCTCTCAAAGATGATTGGTTGGCAGCCAGGAACCTGACTGACACCAAGCCTATCCTAACCCTTGCAGGATCTGCCCTTCTCAGCTACCTAGAACTCCAAAGTAACTGGAGCTGGCAGGGTGTTCTGAGAGAAAAAGAGCCACAGCCCAGAGAGAGAGGATGGAGTGGTGGGCAGCTGTGGGACAGGACCCAGTAACAGCCTGAAAGCCTAACTCTCTACTCAAGGTAGTCCGTCTTCCCCTGAGGTTACCTAGCATCCCTTCTGGAAAGGCCAGTTTGTTCTTAGGCATCTTCAGTTTGGATTCATTCACAGGCAGCCACGTTGTATGGACATAAATATAACTGGTATATCAAGAAAATATATGGCTCCAGGACTAGCACATGCTCAGAGGGTGAGTTAGTGTGACCCAGGGAGAGCTCTCAGGAAGAAGAGGTGTGAGTAAGAATGGGTATTAGGATACCACCTCCGGGCTTCCCTGGAACCTCCCTGACGCTGCCACCACCTAGCTGCCCTCTATTTTGTAGGCTTGCTGTCTCCTCGAGTGTTGTCTGCCTGTTACAAGGTGGCTGCTGCAGCTTCAGGTTTCGTATCTGTGGCCATTCCTTCCTGACAGGAGTATTTTCCTTTTCAATATCTCAGAAGGCAGAAACTGGGAAAGGAGGCTGGAAGTATCTATGGGCCAGCACGCAGACTGTGTCTTTTCCTGGCAGTCTAACAACAGTCTGCACTGTAAAGAGCAAAGGCCTCGGAGCAGCAGAAACTGAATAGGACTAGACCTCAGGGTGTGGGGCTGGGGCAGGGTGGGGACAAGAATTTGATGCAGTGACAGCCCCAGCTGACTCTGACAGCACCCTCTGGAACCACCAGACTGGCTATTGCCTGAAGGGTTTGGGGTAGCCAGACTGGAAGCAGGAGAGAGGGGCTCACCTGCCCAGGCTTGTTCATGCTGCTGTCAAGTACAGAGCATTAAGTGATGGAATGGGCGACTACAAGCCCAGGACTCTGGAATGTGTCCTAGTAGGACTGGGAATGGTGAAGTGGCACCAGTTTCTGGCTTTCAATATTTTGGGTGTGGCTTTTATTTGCGAATGGACAGTTTTCAGGCTATGCCACTCAGGCACATAAAACAGGCTCAAGGTTCCCGCACCTAAAGCAGGTCAAGAATGAATTCTTTCAGTGCTGTAGAATAGGATTCGACATTGTTGAACAAGTAAAAGTTGCTCACAGTCCTTTAATTAGGTTCGCTGGCATTGGAACAGAAAAGATTACAGTTAGTATTTGCATCTATCAAAAAACTTCCAGTTATAAAAAATCAAATTTAAGCGATGTGTGTTTATTATAGGGAAAAAATAGAGAAAAGCGGTGAGAAGAAAACTGAAATTCACAAGAACAAAAATCACCATTAGCTTTCTGGCCTTTGTCATTTTTACCCCTGTGTGTACATTTCCTTGTAATATTTATGGCCATAATCAATACCCAGTTTTATGAGGTTGTCTGATCTCAATGTCATTCTCCCTGTGGTCAATGGCAGTCTTCATAAACTTCACCTTTCATAATTACATAACAAAAAGCTTTCTTGACCCCTGTGACCTGCATTGGGCTGTTTATTCTATAATAATAATAACATGCTGATTGTTAGTATTTATGAATCTGCCCTTGTAGAAAGAAGCCTATTTCTGGGAGGTTGTCCTAAGAAACATTCATGCCTCATGCCTACAGCTGGTTCAAAAATGTCAACCTGAGATAGGAATGAACTTACAAACTCAAGGCTGGAGAAAGCCTGCTTTGTGTGTTTTCTCTTGCTGGCTGCAGGTTTGCTAATAACGTCTATGCACAATTTATTGCTTCCTTTCTAGAGGGAATCGATCTGACCCAACCCTAGTGTAATGTAATGAGATTCAGAGCCCCACCTCCAGGACAGACCCATCAATTAAAGCAGAGCTGGGGAGAACAGGAGAGTGGAAACAGCCCCATGAATCTTGCTATTGATACACAGATTAGAGCACGCTGAGAAAAAGAACACTGTCTTTATCTTTTCAGTACCTCATGCTTCAAATAGCTCCCAGAAGCTCCAGAGCAGTTCATTTGGCTTATAGCATGAGCTCTTTCCCACTGCACACCAGAGCCTCGACCCCTGACCCAAGAATAGTCACTGCAGGTTTGCATTGCTCAGAATTGACCTTCACTCCCTGTACCGAGGTGGGTGTCCAGGGCTCAGATCCCAGCTCAGCCATTCACAGTGGCCTCTGAGAGCCAGCTTCTTCCAACAGCACTGTGGGTTAGAGGCTATCAATTTGCAGATGGGGAAACTAAGGAAGTGCATGCCTCTGGAACCGCTCAAGGCCCTAGGGTTTATTACCTAGGGGTAATAAACTTGGAAGTCATTCTTTATTTTCAGTGCTTTGTAATGTCAATGCCCGTGGAAGAGGTAGCCTTATGGGGATGGCTGAAGACTCCTTGTGAGCACACCTTTCATGTTCCAACCAAACTGAATCTCTACCCTCCTTCCTAAAGAACCCACACCCCAGTAACCTAGAGGCCTCACATTCATTCATTCAGGCTATCTCAAGCTGCTTACCCTGCACACCCTGTTCATCTAAATTGGAGGATTAGAAACCCTAATAAAGGCTTCCTGCTGCTGTTCCTGCCTCCTGCCTGACCCCAGTGCTCCCCATGTACCCCTCCTCCTCTGGGGGAGCCATGGGTAATATCCTGCCTTCTCAGCCTGCTGCCTCTGTGTCTGTGATGTCCCCTTAGCTGATTAAATCTCCTGGACACGTTACCATCATGCCTCTGATATAAGGGCACCTGTGTTTTCTTGGAAATTTGGAAAAGTTATAAAATACCTTTTGTGTTGTTGTTCATAGACTTACATCTGATGCAGTTATAAAAATATTTTGCTCAAGACAGTCTTTCCAGCTGTTGAGAAATTGGTACCCTTCTTTTGTCTATTCATGTACTCATTCTTTATCTTACACATACAGTCTTCTCAAGTGCATGCACGCGCACACACACACACACACACACACACACACAAACAGGGGTGCTCAGCTAGGTTCTCATGTGGTGTGTACATGTGTGTGTCTTACCAAACCTTCTAACACATGGATGGCTCAGCATCCACACTGATTCCAGTTTTAGGTCAGACCTCACCCGAGAGTCAGTTACTAGGCCTCTGCCAGCTCCTACTGTGGGTCTCTTCTGTCCAAGAGCATGAAGTGGCACATGATCTGCTGACCCTGTGGCAGGAGAAGCAGATCACATGGGTGGGTGAGCAGGCAAAGGCAGCCTTTCTGATGCTCTATCCTTTTTTAGAAGAAACATAGATCAGGCACCAGAGCATCATTAACCGGGCTCATCATGGTGTCTACAGAGGGTTTTTTCTCTGTAAATGGTCCCCAAGTGGTATGTGGAATAGTCTTTCCAAGCCTTCACACTCACCTTAACATAGTGTATTTTAATTTTCCTCATGGACTGGTCTCCCAAAAGTGAGAGGTAGTCAGTGGGTTAGCTTCCTTGACCTAAGTAGTGAGCTGCCCATCTAACGATAGACCCAAGGAGGCTTTGAACAACCATGCTTCACAGATGTTCCAGCCAGAGGATCCTGGCTGTAAGGAATAGATGGTGATAATGCATGTTCAGCTTGAGGTACCCTTAGAGCTCATCAGAGTCACAGATAAGCAGGAAGTGCTGGGTCCCCTCACCCACCCCTGCTGGCAGCTGCTTATCTCAGGTTGGAAAGTTACAGGTCTGCCAACTGACTGAGCCCAGGATCAGAGCTGTGTCCTAAGCCAAAAGGATGGAGAATGGAAATCAGGCAAGCCCTGCCTATGGGAGAAGAGGACAGGAATTTCTCAAGATGGTACTTAAAAACAAACAAACAAACAAACACTGTTTTGTGCCAAATCAGCATGCAAGTAATTTTTGCCCTTTTTTTCCCTATACTGGTGTCCCTTTCTACAGAACTGTATATTTAAAAACTGTTTTTCACTAGTCATTTGCATGTGCTACCATCTTATTTCCAACGTGACTTTGAGAAAGGCCAGCAAACTTCTCAAGTTCATCAGATAGAAGAGGGAGAAGCCCACAGCTGGAGAAAGGGGAGGACAATTCACGTGTGGTGGGCAGGGCCAGACATCAACTGATCAGTCAAGAGCAGCTTGCAGGGATAGACTTCACTTTGTTTCCTCTTGAACCCCAGAAGAGCTTCCTGCCCATGATTGGGTTCATGGAAGTGTGGATGCAACCCAGTTAGCGCTCTAAAGGGGAAATAATAGGACATTTATTCTGAGCCAAATTCAGGTTGCCCCAGATAACACATTTCTCCATGGAAGCATTGTCGTGAGCTTTTGTAGTCACAGAATAAAAGAAACCCACAAATCAAAGCATCAAATGCATTGCTGGGAAAGATGGGGAACCTGGGTACAGTCAGGCAGGGCAGTCTTTGCTATAGGTCTCGATACTATCTGATAACAGCTTTTGAGTTGGTAACAGTTATCAGTCCATTAAGTAAAGATATCCCAAAAGTCACATGGCTGTTAGATCAGACACAGAAGTGGGCAAAGAATGGTATGACTTTTGTCTGGGTACTTACAGGTCATAGGTGTTCTCGGTAAATGTGGACCACAAGTAAGCAGGAAAGAGTGTTGGCTGGAGAAACAGAAAGTGCTTTTGACTTGGCCACCACTCAGGGACCTCTTGCTCTTTGGGGATTTGTTTCCTCAACTCCCTATGCACAGATGATGGGTGGGCCCATAGCAAGAGCTAGTCTGTTTACTCAAACACCGAGATTCACATCAATCCTGATTGCAGCTTAGTGCACACCAAAGCCACACAGATATCGGAATAGAGGAATTAGTGACCAGATAGAGTAGACTAGGTAGAGACTTAAATTTTGAGGGCTTGTATTTGGGGCTGGGTGGGAATCATGAATCATCATTTGGCAGAAAAATGCTGACTGTTGCCCAGGGAAGTATCTTGAAACCTGCTGCCTTAGAGGGGAATCTCATTAAGTTGATCCGGGTTTAGCTTGGCCTCCTTTAAGACCCACCCTGTTCATACTTCCCTATGAGTGGTTTCCCAGGGCTTGAACAGGGTGTGTGTGTGTGTGTGTGTGTGTGTGTGTGTGTGTGTGTGTCTGTGTCTGTGTCTTGCTTAAGGGCACCAGTCCTGTGGTCTTCCAGGGCACTTCAAGCTCCTAGTGTGACCATTTCCTGGATGTGGGACCTGGCTGTTGGGACAGAAACGGGGATAAAGATACATGTGCATCTTAGGGACCAATAAGATTCTGGGTGTGGCAGCTGTCCAAAGTGAGACTAATCCAGGCAGATGCCTGCAGTTCAAGTTTCTGGGACAGTATGTTTTTACCTGCTAATCCATCCTGGGACACTGGGCTGACTCCTACATGATGGGTTGCTAAGACAGGGGTCTCTTCAGTGCTCACATGTGAACCTCCTTGAACTCCACGCTCCCCACTTCCATGGCCCCATCACTGTCACTATGGAGATTGGTGCCCCTGTGTCCTAGGGGCTGAAAGAACCAATCCCCAACACTCAGCTATGACCAGATCCTGAGCTGAGCCAAGGATTCAGTGACCAAGCTGGAGCTGACACTCAGGAAAACACTGGAAAAGAATAAATAGTCTGAGCAAACACAGAAGAGAGTGCAGCTGAATCCCCACTCCACCCAACTTGTCCATTCCCACTCTCTGATCACCTGTGGTGGCCTTGGCCACAACGATCACCAGGGAGTTCAGGCATGACATGGAAGGGCTCAAGTTTTAAGGGACAGCGGGAGAGGCAGGCAGGGCTAGACATCATGGAATACTCTGTATGTCTTGTGAGGAGCTTGGCAGCATCTCAGAGCAGACAAGGTGGTTTGAGGCAAGGGAATGACATCACACTCTTTCTAGGAATTTGGCTGCTGTTTGGAGTAGGGAGGGACCAGCCTTGGAGCAAGTGCCTGCCAAGAAGCTGTCCCCTGGCAGGAAGTGGTGGTGGCTGGGCTGGAGATGGCAATATGGAAGAGGAAGGCAGGAAAGAGTCCTCAAATCTGTATTTCTGGGTGCCTGCCTTCTTTTATTATTTTTTCTTTCTCTCCTTCCCTTTCTCTTCCTCCCTCCCTCCTTCCTTCCATTTCCATTTCTTTCTTTATCCCCCTCTTCCTCTCTTCTAGCCTTCCTTCCTTTCTTATTCATTTCATTTCATTGTTTTTGAGACAAAGTCTCATAATGCAGCTGGGAATGGCCTGGAACTCACCATTCAGTCCAAGCTATCCTTGAACCCATAGCACTCCTCCTACCTCACCTTCTGAGGTGCTGGGGTTCCAGATGTGAGCTCCTGGCTGCTTTTCACCTATTAGAAGCTCAGATACCCTGAGCTTTTGACTTGAAAATCAATCGTGGTGTGAGAGAGGCCAGGCAGATGACAATCCCTATGTATTGCCTCCTTGTGCACCCCCCAGTGAAATTCACGACCTTGTGGTCTGGTAGAGCAAATGGTGTCAAGTGCAGACACATTTATGCCAATCTCTTGTCAAGCTGCGTTCTCTTATGGAGGAGCTGTCTTCACAAGGGTCTGGCACTAAGTAGGGCATAGATTACTGTCCCCATTTTTGGCCTCATTTCCTGATACCCCAGGGCTTCTTCCTCCCCATCATGCATTTGCCTTCCTGCCTGAGCCTCCACCATGGTCTGCTCACACAGTTGCTTCTTCTGACTATGCCATGAGGCTGAAGCTGGGTCTCATGTTCAAGCAAGGGGTGCAGCCTTTCCATACAGAATCATCATAACTCAAGGGTTGGAGGGACTCAGAGGTCCCTGGATCAGTGTTTCCACCAAAGCAGGAGTCCTCTTGACATTCACAGCCGCCACATAGGAAACTCTCTCCTTCTTAGAGACTTCCACCTGCCCTTGTAGGTGGCTCTTCCAGGTCCTCCTTTCTTCACTCCCTACCCCCCACCCATTTCATCTATCCTAAGCCTTCGTTCTTTTGCCATTGCTGTTTACTCATCCGGTGGCCATCCAGCACAGAGGTGTCTGAGGTTTTTTTGTTTTTTTTTTTTTTTATTCTCACCATTGCCCATAGCTGAGAGCCCACTATCAGGCATGTAGTAAGTATTTCTTAAGGATTAAATGAACAAGTGAATGAAAAATGAGTGAATGAATGAATGAGTGAATAGGTAAGAGATGGAGTGGGCAGGTGAGTGAGGAAGATAGTGAGGAGCAGGTCAGCAGAGTAGCAAGTGGTCAACTCTCACTGCTGTAAAGTCCTTCTGGGCCCTCTGCTGACGCGAATCCTGTTGTCCATGTCTGAGCTTGTTCCCTTGCTGACACCTCTTCCCCCAGCCTTTTGTCATATAGTAGGGCCACAGATCCTACTCTCTGTCTTTCAGGTACCTGATCCTATAGCACTAAAGGGCCTTTGCACTCACACCTGGAACCTTTTGCCTTGTAGATTCTCCCCATGACCCGTCTCACTTGTCATTGGGATCTCAATTCAAATGTCATTGCCTCAGCTCTCTACTGACCATACCTTCTAAAGGACTCCTTTTCCCCTCATGGTTTCTTTTTTTTTTTAAATCTCTGATGAATTCTGGGTGATTTCCTCACATCTGTCTTTCGGTTCACTACTTCTCTTTCTACCTTTGTTTGTCTGCTATTTAACCTGCTGAGAGAGGTCTTATATAAGTTAATTCATTTTTTTTCTTTACAGAGGTGTGTATATGCATGTGTGTGAACATACATCTTCTCTCTCTCTCTCATACACACACACACACACACACACACACACACACACACACATGACAGTTGTGAGCATTGTTATTTTTAACATCCTTTCTGGAATCCAGAGTTTCTCCTGAAACTGAACTTGTGAACATCCCATGTAGACTTTGGAGGTGATCCTATGGTCTTCATTAATTGAGTGTATTTCTTGGTAAATGCAAGATCAATGGAGAGTGTAAACATTAAGCCCATGTGTAATGGAAGAGAGGGACAATACTGTCTTGATCTTGGTGTCACTCAGCTGTTTCTAGGGACAGTGCTCTGTGCCCAGATTAGAAGCCGTCTCAATGCAGTGATACCCAGGTACCGGGTGCTGAGGGTATGGGGTGCAGGATGCATGGGGCAGGAAGGAGTAGGGGGTCCTCTGGACATACAGACTTATGGGATCTACCCCATGGACAGAGTCCATGGAGCTATGAGCACCCCGAGAACCTGAAGCTCCGCAGGGAAGGGAATTCTGGCCCCAGAGATCCTACAAGGTCAAAGATTTTCACTGAGTTTATTTTTTTCTCACTTGCTCCCCCCACCACATGTGACACAGTGCACAGGAAGAGAGCTTTAAATACATTTTGAAAAGCAAAGCAGTCTAAAGCCACCTACACACACACACACACACACACACACACAAATTCACAACACTCTCAGGCATACACATGTACACACACACACACACACACACACACACACACACACTGAACAACAAGACCTTCCCTGCAGGACCAGGGCACTGAGGATGATGCTGGGGTCGGCAGTCTCATGAGGGACTGTGTATGGCTGCTGCACAGCTCCACAGACAGACCCTCAGCATCACAGCAAAGCTGGCATTGGTGACATCAGCTGTGGAACTGGCCATGGAACTGCGCAGGGCTCTCTGCTCTGATGGGGTATCACTTCTCAGGGGTCTCCCTGTGGGCTGTCACACTGACCAGATATTTGAGTGAATCCGGCAGCTTTCCTGCAGGCTCCTCTTGGCAAGCCGAGCTCTCTGGCCTGCATTTCCTGAACCCCAACCCACTCTGCATTGTCTCCCACCTCCTGTGTGTTCTTTGCCTAGAAAACTCCCATGGGTCTTTGATGTCCTGCCTAGACATCACCATCTTCAGATGTTCTCCCACCCCATGGCTTTCTTTCCTATTTCCCCTTCTTCCTCTGTGAGTCCTCATTTCCAGGCCTGTGCTGGAGGTCCCCACGCCCTCCCTCCTCCGGCCACACAGTCCCTCTGTCCTCTGTCCTCTGGCTTCCACAGGAACCCTTCACGGCTACCTGGCTGTTTCCTCTTACTTAGGCTCCTGCATTATCATGGTTCCTTCCTGGCACCGGCAGTAACTGACCTGCTTCACAGTTACAGCTGAGATGTGCTCACCTCTCACTGTCTCCACCAGGCCTGTCAGGGACCAGAGCCTGGTAACCCTGCCAACAGAGGAGCAGACACTGCTGAGACCCCGGTTTCTCGCTTTCTTTGGTCAGTTCTCCAACCTTCTTTGGGCCACTGGCCTCCATGAAGGTCTCAGGAACACTAGAAAACCTGTGTTCACCAGGCTTGATCACATGACACTTCCATATGGCATCTGTGGCTCACAGATACCCCAATAAAGAGTCCACCCTCTGGGAACACCAAGCAGCTCCTTTTCCTGGTGGGTGTAACTTGTGAGTTGTCCTGCAGGCATGTGGAGATATAGGGTGAGCCCCCAGCCACCCAAAGACTGACTGGTCCACCTGGACAGCTCTCTGTGGCAGCCACACAGGTGGCCTGCTCCCTTCAGAGACTCACCTCCCTGCTTTCCCCTATTGCAGGAAAGGAGACAGAAGCAGCAGGCACATCATGCTGGCAAAGATGAATGTCTGTCCCAGATGACCAGTGGAGCACAGGCGGCCCTGTGATGGATAGTCCTCTCAAGAGCTGAGTTACAAGCCACATCACCGCCCCTTCCCCAAGCCATCATGAGGGAACAGTTCTCTCTGCACAAAGACCAGTGAGAGCCTCAGAAGCCCCCAGTGTTGTCGTGGAGCAATGGCAGGACCCTGGGGTCTGGAGTTCCCAGGTTGGCTGTGTAATTTGCACAAATGACATTAACTTTTCGAATGTCTCCTTCTTAGTCTGTTTGGGAGTCTTTCTGCCTAGCTGACGGTCATGTTTGATGGTGACATGACTGGCAAGTCATCCTGACACTTCAGGATGGTGGTCTGTGCTTCGGGAGCATCTTGGTGTTTGTGAACTATCCTCTGCTCACCTCCCTGATACCATTCAGGACTTGCCGCCTTTATGTACACACAGTACTTGCTGACATCTCTTCTGCCTGCAGGGAATGTTTTTAAATGACCCTGGTGGTGATCTGACCATCATAGAGATTCTGTGAGGGCCAAGGCTGGACGGGGAACTCCCCTGTGCTGGAAATTGTCTAGGGAGAGCCTCCCAGCTGTTTTCAATTCTCAAAGGAAATAAATTTAGTGTCAAGCACCTTAGTCTGGTAGGGAGAGGACTCTACAGGGAATCCAGACACCTGACTCTGCTCCTAACTTTCTCATGACTCTTGTGCTATTCCTTGGCCTCTAAGGGCCTCAGGTCCTTACTTGTATGATGGACACTCCCACATGTTTTCCAGTTCACAGGCAGCTGTGACACCTCCCAGGCTCGGTCCCTCCGGGCATCCTGGTTCATTCCCTCCTGGTAATGAGCTCCTATTGCTGGTTTCTCTTGAGGAGCAGGCTCTGGCTCATGGGAATGTTTTAGGCAGCCTCTATTTTTCCAGGAGGAGGGAAGAGAGCTGCCTTTCAAACACAGGCCACTTCTAGCAACCGTGTCCTCCACTTTTCCCCTAGAGAGTCACAGCACCCCATGCAAGCAGCCCATACCTTGTCTCATTTCTGTGTTCTTATCCAGGGGCTTAGCTTCTGAGAAGGGGTATGCTGCTTCCCTTTAAGCTGAAGGGTAATGGGGCTGGCTGGCTGTGGCAAATGGGTATCCAATAGGATTTAGGAAAACCAAGATTCTGCTTGGATAATCCTCCAGAAGCCATCTTCCTTGCTGCTTTGTGTCCAAGTGGACCACAGGAGATGGGTGGATTCAGCAGGGATGCCCTGGGGTTTGGTGAGTGAGGGAGGAGCGGCACACAGGTGCTCTAACCTTTGTGTTCAAATGTAGAGAATCTAGCTCACAGCAGATATACCGGATACTCTTGGAGGATCTGGCCAAAAACACGTCTTTGTGACGTGTGCTTTTGATTAGGCGGAAGGTACAGAGTATAAACTTAGTATCTCTGCCGTCTCAACCATTCAGTTGCATTGAGCACATCCACACACTTAGGGCTGGGCAGCCACCGTCTCTACCATCTCCAACGCTCTTCTGTCCTCTCAACTGAAATCCTATGTCCGTTGCACACTGGCTCCTCTTTCTCTTTGTCCTGTCAACCCCTTTTCTCCCCCTACTCCATGTCCCTCTTGTCTAATTGCATGTTTTGGTCACACTGTTTGTCCTCTCACCCAGCGGTGGCCATTGGGTCTCTGGTACCTTTTGAATATGGTGAGCGATGCTGCTGTGAAGGAGAGCACACAGATATGCCGTTTTTTATTTTTTGTTTTTAAATATTGGAATTAGTAACAGTTGAAACCCAAGAAAGTAAGGATGTTTGGGTTCTTCGGGAAGCTGTGGGATATGGTCACTTTGCTCCCCTTGTCTTCTTGGCCACCATGGGAGCTATGTGAGGCTGCTCTACTGTTTCCCAGTGGCAAGTACCTGTCCTGGTGGGCCTAGTGGATAGACTAGTCTCAACCCACTCCAAAAGCCAGATGGCTGCTACCTTACTGTGACTCAGTGTTGGTCTTTCACCATGGTAGTGACAGTGCAGATATTAGAGAGGGTCAAAGCCTCAGCCCATGTCCCAGGCAAGGAGTGATACCACCATGTTCTCTGGGACAGGCTAGTCCCCATGCTGCCTGTGGTCTAGGGCAAAGCCCTGAATCATCTGAGTCTTAATTTTGTCTCTTTGTCTCGTGGAGGAACATTGGAGAAAGAGTCCTTTTTCTGGCAGCCTGGAGGAGTGAAGACAGAGGAGGAAGTGTGCAGTGATTGAAGGACACAGCACTTGGAAAGTGCCAATAACAGTTCAGGCCAAACCAGGAGGCTGAGTGTGCACTGCACCAATGGGGACTCCTTTCCTGTGTTGTAAAGTGGGAAAGGAGACTTGTACACCCCAGGGTTACCCCCAGGACCCCTGAGGCCTATGGGAAATTAACTCATCATGAACCAGTACTCCATAAATGTTGCTTTCCAGTCAGTGGGGCCACCTCTGAGGTCTCCCAGTCACTTTCCCAGCAAGATCCATGAAGTCTAGGAGAGCATTCTGGCTTTGCCATATTTTTAATCAGTCTGTAATGGACAGCCTCCTGGTTGTGACCTGTTACCAGCTTCCTACCTGCAAAGTCTTCCCCATACCAGGAGGAGAGAATAATAAGGTC
Source organism: Lophiomys imhausi (assembly GCA_907164525.1). Classification (NCBI taxonomy): domain Eukaryota; kingdom Metazoa; phylum Chordata; class Mammalia; order Rodentia; family Muridae; genus Lophiomys; species Lophiomys imhausi. The sequence goes on from CAJQZJ010034048.1 coordinate 732,490, forward strand.
CTTGGCTATTGGTCCAAGATCAGCAAAGCCTGCGCTAGGCATGGTGGCACACACCTTTATCCAGCATTTGGGGACTAGAGGCAGGTGGATTTCTGTGAGTTTGAGGTGAGTTCCAGGGCTACACAGTGAGACCCTGTCTCAAAAAAAGAAGTTCTCCAAATACTTCTCCCACAAGGAGGAGGGCAAGGTGGTCTCCAATTGGCTCACAGGTACTTGATGGCATGGCTTAATACTTTCCAGATGTTGTTCATTCATTCAACCAATAGCACTGACTAAGAGCCAGGCCAATCCCTGAGTTCCCGCAGCAGGAGCCCACCATGGTCAGCCCACTGGCGGCTCTACTGTATGCCCCTCGTGAATAGTCCTTCTCCCTGACTTTGCCTTCAAGGCTCATCCACAGTTAGATGGGGGCTTCTTGTCTTCCTGTGCCCAGTTCCAGATGGCCTGCTTGTCCTGGGTCCCACAAGCCCAGCACTGCTGCTGTTACCTCCTCCTTTCCCAAGCCTGGATGGAGACTTGTGAAGTGTCCCACACCCTGTGTGCCAACTCCAGCCCCATCCCCTGGACCACACATGCAGGAATCCTTTGAGGTCAGTTGCTGACCAGCAAAGCCCGGTCTCTTCCCCTTTGGGCTTTTTGGATGAGATGGAACACAGATGGGAAAGCCTCTTGTCAACTCGCATTCTGTGGAAATAGACCAGTTTGGTGCTACTTGACTTTCATGTGCTAGCTGGAAGACAGAGACCACCTGGCATAGGAGGGACAGAAAGGATTTAAAGCCAGAGCAACAAGGCTCCAGTGAGCGGTCTGAGGCTCTGACACTGACGACGCTCCCTACCCAGTTTCCTCACCTGGCAACCTGGGCCCTAACACACCTGCACCAGCACCTGCTGGGGGGTGCCGACGACCAGGCTGGGTGGGGCAGGACTTTGCAGACTTGAACACCGTGCAGACATTTTATTCAGGTTGTTACTTTGGTATGCATTTATGGTGCACCTACTGTGTGCATTGTGAACAGTGAGCCTCGACAGGATTTGGAAAACGTCCTTGGACTGAGAAGGATTGCCTGTCAGATGGCTGTACTGCATATTCGTAGATTATGTTATGGCTAACAACAGCCAGAGAGTTGGCATGGCAACGTTTTCCCCCTGAACTACAAGGCAAGATGCTTAAAATAGGTACGCTGGAGGTGTGGCAGCAGCTGAGATGGATAGCTCAGCAGCCTGACAGGGTGGTGAGCTCAGGGTGGTGCTGCCCTGGTCTTTCCCCAGCAGGTCAGCAATGCTGGGACTGAGATGGCAGACCCAGAAGCATCCACTGTGGGAGCTGGAGACAGACTAGGATTCACTGTAGACATCCCTCCTTCCTGAAGCCCAGAGAACTTCAGTGGGACATCCTTGGCCAAGGGACCCCAGGTGGGGCTGATGCTGGCTCTGATGTCTCTTGTGGATTACTGCCCAGCAGTGCCACGGTGCGGTTTCTTCTGATTGAAGGAGCAGTTCACTTTCTAGTGGGTTCCAATGTGTATGGCATCACTTAGAGCCTGAGTCTGAGTCCTCCTTTTCTGTGGAATTCATGGGTGGGATCGTCTTTGGCAAGTCCCAAGTCCTAAACTAGCTTGGGACTCTCATTTGTGGCTGGGCTTACTGGACTGAGACTTGAATCTTCCTCCTCCTACTTCTGCAATGCTCAGACCATCAGGACTGATGAAAAGTTCATGAATCATGGGGTTGGAGATTGACTGGCAGAGGGCTCATATGTGTGAAGCCCAGGGCTCCGTTCCTAGTACCATATACAATGGATGTACGGTGCTGAACTACTGTGACCCAGGCATGCTGGAAAGGGGAGGCAGGAGGATCAGAAAGTCCAATTTACCTTCAGCTATATAATAAGTTTGAGACCAGCTTGGGATACACAGATCTTGTCTCAAAACCAAACCAAACCAAAATAAAACCATGAATTTAGCAAAACATGTTGACTTATACCTGTAATCCTCACACCATGCACTTGGGAGGCAGAAGCAGAGGATCCAGAGTTCAAGGCTAGCCTAGACTAAAACTGTCTTATCAAAATGTTCCCAAACCATTTTGTGGTGAGATTCATCTGTGAGTCTGGTCCATCATCACTGCAGAGGATGGAGACCCAGGTCTCAGACAAGAGTGCCTGTGATCTCTTTGCTCAGCAGGTAATTGAGTGAGGGTGAGGGTTATAATTCAGGGTTTTCTTCTCCTATAAGCTCTGAGCTGCTTGAAAGAGATTCATGGCTCCTGTTTGTTTCTAAGCTGAGATCCCAGGTCTGGAAAGTGAAACTTTCTCCCTTCCTCCCTCCCTCCCTTCCTTCCTCCCTCCCTTCTTCCCTCCTTCCTTCCCTCCCTCCCTCATTCTGTCCTTTCCTCCTCTTCTTCCTTCCTCTTTCCCTTTTTGTTTCTGTTTTTTTTTGGGGGGGGGTGGTGGGATGTTTGAGATGGTCTCATGGCCTTATGTAACCTAGCCTGGTTTTGAACTCCAGATTCCCCTGCTTCTGCCTCCTAAGTACTAAGATTACTGGCATGTGCCACCTCTGACTTGGAAAATGAGATTTTTCAGGGTCTCAACTTGTGAGAACAGGGCACTAGACAGCTTTGCCATCTTTTAGACACTCCACGTGTTCTCCTTGCTGAGACAATGTGTGCTGGGCCCACCTGCAGAGGTTGTCCTGGGTGGGGCCTGGGCAGGGTTGTGATGGAGAAGCTGAGTAAAGCAGCCATGAAGATAACTATCCACTTTCAGACTGTGGACCCAAAGTCCCTTCCAGCCCTGTTCGTCCCCGAACTAATTAAGTTTCCAGATGCCACTGTGAGCTTCTCCTGTGTGCTATGGTATTTATTTTCACTCTTCACTGGGAAAGAACTGAGTAGGCAGGAGATTCCTGACTTTGGAATGTTTCTGGCCACAAGGCAGTTTGGTAACATGGCCGTTGAGACCCTTTTATGCCTCTGGCCCAGTATTGGCTTTGGCATAAGTACTCTGAGCTTCTCTGGCATCTTATAGAAGCAGAGAGGGGAAAACTCCAGAGGTTTGATGACATATTTAGCTCCTTTCCTCATGTGATGGAAAGTTCTAGAAAAATATAATTTATACCTTGGATCTAAAACCACTTGGAATAAGTCAGTGCACTGTGGGATTGACAGGCAGGGTTTTCTTTGTTTCATCTGACCTTTGCTCATGGTCTGATTCTGGTTGCTCCTTAATCTGACTCCCACATCATTGGAAGACTGAACCAACTCCATAAGGATAAGGCTTTCTTCAAAAGCCTGGTTTTGGGCAGTAGTTTCAATGACAAAGAGTGGCTTGATGGTGTCTTTATATGATGAACAAAAGGGAAGAGAAAAATGAATGAAATTGCCAAACATGGAGGAAAACTTGATCAGTCTGTATCACTTTCGTTTCCAACTGGGGTGATACAATACAGTGTTTGTAAATATGACCTTGGAAGTGTTTGGGGGCAGTAGAAGCTAGGTAAAATACAGCTCTCACTTGGACTCTTCACTGAGGCAAGTACAGGGTCAGTAGAGGTGGGATGGTAAGTGGGGGCCGGATGCATGCACACCCTGGGCTTGAACTTTCTCTGGGCCACTAACCAGATATGCAAGCTCAGACTGGCTCCCTCAGCCTCTCCAGGGGAAGCATGGGAGGGGTTGAGGGTTGACATATGTGTGTTTCTGAAAACACCCAAAGAATGTTGACAGATACCAGGGACTTCTGCCACTCCTCTGAAAACGAGCTGTATGCAGGCACCTCTGAGGGTGTCAGAGCACAGGCTACCCCCTTGGGCTGGAGACTGAAGGTCAGGTTTTTCTAACCAGCTTTTCATGGTAGTGAGAGAAGGATGTAGGAATCATTGGTTGGTTGGGATGCTGCAGAGAGACCTTGGCCTTCTCATTCCTTTGGGGCTAGAACTGGGAGGAGAAATCATAGCTGTAAAGCACAAGAGCATTTGGGAAATTGTGCAGTTTCCAACAAGATCCTAGGAGCACAACAACCTTACAACCAGCTGCTGGAATCTAAATGGACTCTTCCACAGGAGTGTTACAAAACCCAAGGTCAAAATGTTGGCAGGTCCATCATGTCTCTATTCTAGTGAACTGTTCTGTTCCACAGGGCCATGGTCCAGTGACATGTAGACCCCTTTCCTTTTGGTTACTCTACAGCAGGACTCCCACTGAGTGATTGGCAGTGGCTGTCCCAAAGGCCCCACCTGCAGTGCAGTGAACAGATATTGGTGTTTGTCAGCCCCACCCCAAACCCCTCAGACCTGTGTAACTCAGGCTCAGTACCCCACTGGGATTTCTAATGACAATTCAGCTGTGTAAACTAGGATGTTCTCTTGTTACCCAAAACTATTTTTCTATGTTAGTGAAATGTATACTTTGTGTAATTTTGTACATTAAAACACACCTTTCTTAATCATAATTGGAGGTTTTTTTCCTTTTAGTATTTGGTGACAGGTTTGTTAGTATGTTTTGGAAGTCCTAGTCTAATGAAAAAAAGGAAGTGAGTTTAGGAGTCTCCCTTTTCTGGTGGTGAATAAACTGTTTTCTTGTGAATCAAATCTACATCTACTTGGTACAAACAATGGGGTAATATCCTTTACTAGCATGTTAATTTCTTATTGCTGCTAGACTATGGCCAAAAACCAGCACCTCTACATTTAAAGATAGATTCAAAGTCCTCCCGCCGCCTCTATTTCCTGAGTGCTGAGCTTACAAATGAGACCCCTGGCCCCACAGCACTCACGTATTTTCTAGTTCTCGGAGCCAGAGTCAGAAGTGGATCTCAGCATCACAGTATTGGCATAATGCACTCCAGAGGAGAGTACCTTATCCCTGCATCTAGAGACTGCCTGTGTGTTTTGGCTTGTGGTCCCTCCTGCATCTTCAAGGCAGGACTGAAACATGACCTCTGCTCCTGTTGTTCCATCACCACTCATTCTGCCCCTCATTCTTTGTTCATGTTTTCACTTGAATGGTGCTACCCAGATATTCTAGCATATTCTCTCCAACTCCAGATCTTTAATTTAAGCGTACCCCAACTCTCCATTTGGCATGTGGGTAAACACATAGATCCTAGAGATCGTATGAACATCACTGAACAATTTTGTTCTAGCCCCTGTATTCTGGATATGGGTTGGGGTTAGACATTTAATCCTCTCACTCTGTGCCTCAGGCTGGCCTGGATCTGTGTCTCTGGCACACTGCAGGAAGCTTCCCCATCCTCTCTGAACTCCTCAAGTCTCAGATGGGCACATGGCTTTGCCTAGAAGACTTGCAAAGGGCACTGTACATCTGTCAACAAATTGCAACTCCTTTTTCTGGAATTTTTTTTTTTTTTTCAAGAGAGAGTCTCACTGTGTAGCTCTGGCTGGTCTAGAACTCATTGTGTAGACCAGGATGGCCTTACCCACCTGTCTCTGACTCCCAAGTGCTGGGGTTAATGGTGTGTGCTATTATGCCCAACAAAATGTTCTTTAGATAAGTTGTAGTTTTTGTAATTGTTTTGTTTTGCTTTTGGAGTTGGGCTTGTCCCCTCTGCTACACTCTGGCATGTCCCTGTCTGACAGTGCCCTGGAAGGCTTCCCAGTCTCCAGGGCAAGCTCAAGGTTGGGTCTTCTCACATTTATGGTGTAGTTTATTTAGGACAACTTGTTTCCTTGGAAGACTGAGAGTCACAGCTGTCCACCACAGGATGAACTTAATCCAGTCCTCTAGATGTCATCTGTGGGTGTCTGTGAGCCACAATCCCTGGCTCCCTGCTAGTGGTACATTTTTTTTTTTTTTTTTTTTGTTTTTCGAGACAAGGTTTCTCTGTGTAGCCCTGGCTGTCCTGGACTCACTTTGTAGACCAGGCTGGCCTTGAACTCGCAAAGATCCGCCTGCCTCTGCCTCCCAAGTGCTGGGATTAAAGGCGTGCGCCACCACCGCCCAGCGCTAGTGGTACATTTTAAGCTAAGTTCCTGACTCTATTTTCTGCCTCCGATTCTCACTCCACTTACCTTCCTGATTTTTTTTTTTTTTTTTTTTTTTTTTTTTTTTTTTTTTTTTTTTTGTAAATTATCATACATGTTCTTCACGGAAGAACATGTATGATAATTTACAGTGTGGCCTCCTCAGCATAACAGCCTGAATGTGGAGGTGGTATGGGTGCCATGTGGAACGGCTGAAGGAGCCCAGTAAGGTAGAGCATTGCATAAGGAGTAAACAGTGTGAGTGTTGGATGTTCCCCTCTGCAAAGGGGGAGGAGGGAGGAGAAATGACTGGTGACACAGTAACCAGACAGTGGTACCCCAAAGCTGTGCTGGGTGACAACTGCCCAAGGCTACATACACTAAGTCCAAAAGTCTAACATCCTCCCCCAACTCCTCTGACTGTACTTCCTTCATTCCTTTCTCTCTACTCTCCCAAGGGGCCAATGGATAGGATGCAGCCTCAGCGGGAGACTGTTTTAACACTCTAACAGTCTTCTTGCCATCTGTACCTCTAGGCAAAGGATTTAATCTCTCTCAACCACATTTTCCTAATCTGGAAAATGAGGCTAAAATAGTTCCTTCAAGCTTGGGGGTGGGGCGGGACAGGACACAAAGCATTCCTGCTGGTAGGGTGCCCCAGGCAGGTGGTAAACTCTTGGCAAGTGGGAACTGATTTTCCTCCCTTCTGCCTAAACAAAGTGCCTCCTCACATTGCACCCTTTAGTTTCTCAAACTGGCTGGTTCTTTCTCATAAAGGAATAGGCTTTCTTTTCTTTCTTAAAAATTCTTTCTTTCCTTTCTTTCTTTCTTTCTTTCTTTTTTTCTTTCTTTCTTATTTGCATGTGTGTGAATCTTTGTGAGTTTATGTGCACCGCATGTACTTGGGAGATCATGGAGGCCAAAAGAAGGGTTTATGTCCCCTTGAACTAGAGGCATTTGTTAGCTCCCATGTTGGAAGAACCAAGCCTGGGTCCTTTGCAAGCATGGTAAGAGTTCTTAACTGCTGAGTCCTCTCTCCAGCCCCTTCTTTTCTTGCTTTTAAAAGATTTATTTCATTTTTATTTATGTGTATGTCTCTGTGTGATTGTATGCTCTCTCTTTCTCTCTTTTCCTCTCCTCTCCTCTCTCTCCTCTCTCTCTCTCTCTCTCTCTCTCTCTCGTGTGTGTGTGTGTGTGTGTGTGTGTGTGTGTGTGTGTGTACATGTGTACAGATGCCTGCAGAGGCCAGAGATTGACGGTGTAGGATCTTCTGGGGCTGGGGTTACAGGCAGTTGTGAGCCATCTTACATGGGTGCTAACTAGCAACCCAGCTCAGGTTCTCTCCAAGGCAGTCGATGGTTTTAATAGCTAAGCCATCTCTCCAGGCCTGGGACTTTCCTAAAAAACGATAAGGTTTCCATCACCGTGGGCAAAGCCAGAGAGAGACTGTGTCTCCAAATTGATGACTGTATTATCAAGCATGGAGTTGAAAGGTTGACCTTGAAAGTCCCATCTGACTCAGATGCTTAGAGTCTCTGTTACTTTTGTTGTTGAGACACTATCTCACTCTGTAGCTTGACTGGCCTGCAACTCATTATGTACACTAGGATGGCCTCAAACTCAGAGACCTCTGCTTGCCTCCTGAGCGCTGGGATTACAGGTGTAATGCCTATAATCACTATGCCCAGCTATCTATGCTATATGGATTTTTGTCACCATCAACAATTGCGAGGCTTTGGAGTACGTCCATTGTGGAATTCAGCATCAGCTCTTCTAGCATAGGACATGTTGGAGAATATATTTCAGAGTTTTCAGTGAAAGATTAGGACCCTTGCAGTGTAATGCAAACTGGGACTCTTCTGACTTCAAGAGAAATACCTGGATGAACTGAACCTGCTTAGGATGTCGGGAGACAGAAGAGCAGGGTATGGGTGAAGTGGTTGGAAGATAGTAGACCTACTAGAATAGACATTTACTGAGGGCAAGGACTTTATACTTTCCTGTGTCCCCAGCATTAGTCCCTGTCAAGTACAGGTGAAGGGAGGGAGTAAGGAGTTTGCAAACTGCCCACAGACCTCGGTTGATCATGAGTTCCCAGGCAGATACAGGCAGCCACATGAAATGGAACGGACAGGGAGCTGTTTGCTTCTCCCATGTCCTCAACCCTCCCACAGCTGGAGCGTCCTACTTGCGTCCCAGACTGGCTTGGTTCAGGTTTCAAAGGAAACATGAGGCATCAACCGATGCCATAGACCCCATGTGACAGTGTCCTCAGGCTGTGATCTCAACAGTCATATTCACTGTCTGATTCTCCAAGGTTGGTTCCAGAGTTCTCGGACCTTTGGCGGGGTGCTGAAGGGACAGCTCCTAGCCCTGGGAAGCCAACTGAAGGACAGCTGCTGAATCATGCTTCCTACTGTTCCCCACCAATCCTGACTGCCAGTTTGGACTTGTCTGCCTAGGGGCCTGGCAGCTTGTGAGCCTTCCATCCAGAAAGCACAGCTGAGATTCCTGGGTCCCCAGGGAATCTCATGACACTCTGCTAGAAAGACATGAATAAATGAGGGGACTGGGACTGTTGCCTGGCCTCTGAGGAGACCCCAAGTGTCTCCAGGCATTAAACCCCAAGTATAGGTAGAGTGGGCTGTACTCAGGATGTGGGAGGTGCCCATAAATGGTGGTAGTTTTCTGTCTGGGTGATTGCTTGCTGTATGTGTGTCTGCGTCTATCTCCAAAGCATTTCTGTCTAAGAGTTCTACTTCCCTCGTGTCCGGTGGGGATGTGTGTGGGTTCTTGGTCAGCAGCAGTCTACAAGGTCTGTGTGTGGAGTTTGCCTTTGGTGGTGGTGTGGAAATTCTCCATCCTGAGATGTTGTTGGGATGTGTATCCAGCACGAGTGAGGGTCACTGGTTCAGCTACAAGCACCTGAGAGTATAATGCTAACATGACCCCCTTGCTATGGGATAGGGACCTCTGTCCTGGAATTGGAGTTCTACAGGTTACACTCTCGAATCATTTCTTTTTAGAAAGCTGACCCTTGAGAGCACAGATTTCATCCTACTTAGCCCATTCCCCAGCAATTAGGCAACCAGTGTAGTAGTGCTGAGTGAAGCCAATGGGGAGCTGGATGTGTGTGCCTCTGACTGCGCATCTAAGTTCATTTAATTTTTGTATGACTTTGGTGATGTGTGGGGTTGCTTGACAGTGGCAAGCGTCTCTGGCGCGCGCACGCGTGTGCGTGTCCATGGTGTGGCCGCTGTCTGAAGGAAGCACGGAGATACCTCACTTGGGTATGCACCAGCCTGTCGGTGCAAATCTCGCGTGTGAGGTGAAGCTTCGCCAAGTGTGGGGGCGTGCGTGGGTGGTGTGGTGTGCGCCCGCGCACCGCCCCCACCCCGTCTCCGCCCGCGCCCAGCGCTCCTCCCGGAGGCGGAGAGCCGGGTGCGTGCGGGGCACTGCGGCTCCGCCGCCCGCCCTCCGCGCTGCGGCTTCCGCACGTCACCACCCTTCCCGCCTCTGGCGCGGTCCCCGCCTCCGCGGTCCTTTGTAGCTGGCAGTGGCGCCGGCCTTGGTCACCGTAAGCCCCGCCCCGCCCCGCCCCGGCCCCGCCCCCTTGGGTCCCGCCCCGGCCCTTCGTCCCTCCCTCCCTGCCCGACCGCAGTCGCGCTTGGGCCGCCGGGGGCCCGCACCGAGGCGCACAGCGCGGAGTCAGCGGTGGCGAGGACTGACCGCCAGAGTCGGGGATGGCGGAGCGCCGGCGCGCGTGGAACACGGAGGACGACCTGCCGGTGTACCTGGCGCGTCCGGGCAGCGCGGCACAGACCCCGCGCCAGAAGTACGGTGGCATGTTCGCCGCTGTGGAGGGCGCCTACGAGAACAAGACCATCGACTTCGACGCCTACAGCGTGGGCCGCCGCGGCTCAGCGCGTACGCCACGCAGCGCTGGCCGGCCCGACGCCGTGGGCCTGCCATGCCCCGGCGGCAGCGAGGAAACGGCCAGCGATATGAGCGAGCCCTCGGGCTCTGCAGTCAGCTCGCCAGGCGATCGCGAGGACAGACCACCGGCGTTGCGCATCCGATGCCCTGCGCCCCGCGACCTGCCACTCGGCCGGGACAATGGCCAGGTACCCTCGGGGCGCGTGGGCCGGACGTGGTGGGGGCGGGGCCCTTGGAGACCCAGGGCTCGGGTGGCTCGAGGGCGAGTGCTGAGGCCCGCTGCCATCAGGCTCTGGGGGACTGCAACCGCCCCTCCCCCACTTCATCATCCTATAAGAGGTTCAGAGAGGTTGTACGCGTGGCCGGGGTTGGCCAGCAAAGCCTCTGTACTCCCGAGAATTTCTCAGGTCCAGAAAGCCAGAGACGGGTTCTGAGAGGGCAAGTAAGTTGCTGCAGCAGCCGCTAAGCCTCGTTTCTCCTTCCGGGGTTCTGTGACTAGCGAGCATTCTCTGCCTCCCTCCATCCATTAGCTCACTCAGTGACTGTGATGGGCTTAGACTGTACCCGGTTCTGGGAAAGAGGCTCACCAAATGACTGTTCATACGGCTTTCCCGGCTCCTCCCTGGGGGACGATTTGGGTTTAGATGGTGGGGCAGTAAGAAATCATCCAGGGACACTCCTGGATCTGTAAGTTGGAGGCGAAACTGGGATTTGAACCCAGATGTCTGGCCTCCCCGACTTCTGAAAGTGAGGAGGGACAGCAGAGAAAGGCCTGGTCTGGGCTTGGGCCCTATAGATTTTCTTCCCTATGTTGGGATTTACAAGAGAACACGGATGGACAGACAGAAGAGTCCTGGACTGGGTGGATAAGGTCAGAGCCACATGTCTGGGAAACAGAAGTTGGAGCAGCGCTGGGAGCTGTCCCTTGAGCGCTGGCTGGTCCGGCTAGGCAATCTGCCCCACCCTCCAGAAGTTCCAGACTCCGGCTAGCTATGGACTCATTTCAAGAATTAAGTTCATTCAGGTAGAGAGTGATCAATAAATGCTTGCTATTGAATTTTATCATCATTCTCGGTTGAATTTAATGCGCCCTTCCTATGAACACTATGAAAGGTACAAAGTGAACCCAGAGGGAGGGTGAGCTTTAACGGGACTGTAATCTGGACCGGCGTTTTGGCGGAGAAGAAAATGGGCTGGCCTAAGGGCGGTGTTCTTGCCTGTGAACGCAGTAGCCTGCTTGGAACTCTCCGTGGTTCTGAACCTGCGGCCTGGGAGCGGGAGGCGGGGGAGGGGGAGAGGAGCAGGGAACCAGTCACAAGGTATAGTTTTAGCTTCCCTTTTTCTTTATCTCCTCTTTGGTAGTACGACCTCGCGTGGGGAACTGGCTCTCTGGCTATACCAGAGGCTTCGGGGCTCAAAAACCCAGCCACCACCCGGAATCATTCAAGGTGTTTCACCTTCTTTAAGCTGTCTCCATCTGTAACCCCGGAGTGCCAGTTTGAACTGTTTCTCTCAAGGGGAGTACCAGGAAGGCGTGAGTGCTCATTGTGATGGCCGGGAGGTGTCCTTGGCTTAGCGGCAGTGACCAGGGTCATCCATGCCGGCTTTGTCCCAGCTCTGCGGTGGCCAGCCGGGCAGCTGTGCCTTGGCGTTTCTGGACGCTGGTCGCTTCACCTGCTCCTGTGTTCTTCCCATCCGGGTCCCCTCTGTCCTTTCTGTCTTTTTAGGGACCTGACAAAAGGTTGCGTCCGAGGCCTCTTAAAGCACTCCCTAGTGGGGCTGTGGAGCGGAGGAGCTCACGGTTCCATTGGATGTAGTAATTTACTCTCTGAAGACCGCAGGGCATGGGTTACAGAGGGTTAGGGATCCAGGGCCGGCCTCACCACTCCTGCAAAGGGTGCACGGCCCCTCCCCCGCTCAAAAGGCTCTTTTCTGGGAGGGAGGAGAGGTTTCTATAGCGCAGGCGCAACGTTTGCTGTTGCCAGAGGACTGGCTGCAGCGCTTTGTACCGGCGAAGTCTGCTTGGGAGCAGTGATCTGTTTGGCCAGTGGCGAGCAGGGCTCCTCCCTCTGGCTTGCACGTGGCCCAGCCCCTTTCGGTAGCTTGCCTGCCCAGAAGCCCGTGGCTGAGCCCAGGGAATGCCCGGGTACTGAACCTGTGATTTAGTGCCAAGGAAGAGAATCCGGGAGTAAGTTGGAAGTGTGCTGCTACTACCCGCAGCTTCTGGTCATTAAGGAGAATTTGGGAGCCCGCGAACAGGCTAGACTTATGAATAGGGAACCCGTACCGGACTGTGCTTGGATCTGGCTTCCGGACGCTGCTCTTAGGCAGCTAATTTATATTATTTCACCTCTGCAAGCTTCAGTTTCCTATCTGTAAAAGGGGAAAATTACGGCCTAGTGTTCCCAGACATAAGCTGCTCTGTCTGATCCTATAAATAACCCCACCTGGTCTCCTGCGGTGGACTAACCGGCTTTCTGTGTGTAATGGAGGACGACAGACCCCAGCAAGGTCCAGAGATTTTTCCATATCTCATCTCCCATGGCAACCCGGAAGTGGAGGACTGGGTCTATGCACAGGGTCAGTGGAGGGATTGTGCAGGCAGGAAATGAGCTCACTGGTAGATTTGCTCCTGTCTGGGGACAGCTGCCCAGTGCTTTGAGGCCTGTTGAGGGCTTCCTCGTCCATCTTTTGTCCTTTCTTGGTGAAGTTTGGCAAGCCTTATCCTGGCTTCCTGTCCACTTCTTCCAGAGCCACATCGGGACCATGGGTCTCTTGGGCTTCTAACACTCAAACGAGAGGCAAGAAAACCAGGTTCTGTCCCTATCGCCAGGGCTGTAAAGACCTTGGTGTCGGTGGTGGTCCAGCTTTCCAAGCACTCACTGCCAGGCTACTAGCCGTAGTCACTGAGAGGAGAGAGCAGATGAAGAGGATCAGGGCCCATCTCCCATGGATTCTGGCCTAGTCCCTTCTGCCTCATTGTCTCTGCCTGGGAATGGAAATGGAGAAAGTAAAGAGAGCTGAAGACCCTGGAGATAGGTCAGGGAAAATAAGTGACCCTTGACTGAAGGACTTTTCAAGAGTACAGTGAATGAAAACTTGGATTTGGACATGGAAAAGGGCCCGCCCATTTAGGGGATGGAAAAACAGAGACCATGGGAGGAGTGGCTAGAGTGGGTCCTTTTTTTTTTTTTTTTTTTTTTGGTTTTTCGAGACAGGGTTTCTCTGTGTATCCTTGGCTGTCCTGGACTCACTTTGTAGACCAGGCTGGCCTCGAACTCACAGTGATCCGCCTGCCTCTGCCTCCCAAGTGCTGGGATTAAAGGCGTGCGCCACCACCGCCCGGCTAGAGTGGGTCCTTGAGTGTGTCTCCAGAGGGCCAAGGATGCTTCCAGCAATTAGGATGGGTGCTGGTTCCTGGCCCACACTTCCGAGCATAGGTTACCTACACAAAGACTCAGAGACACCTGTGGCGCTGCCCACGGCCTTTGCTTGCGCGTCCAAAAGCTGTTTCTTGCTTTTTAAAACAACACTGAAAAGCAGATTCTCCTAGTTGCTCCAGCAAGGCCTAGCTAGGCTCAGGCGCGGGCGCAGGGCGGGGGTCGGGGGCGGAGTGGGGGAGATCAGAAGGGAAGCGCTTCCTGGTTCGAGCCGAAAGGGGCGAATCCGGTTCTGCCGCCGCCACCGGGAGGAGCTGTCTGTCTTCAGCGCCCTCCTCCCGTCCTGCCTCTCCCTCCTCCTCCCGCCCTCCTTGCCAAGCCGGGCGGTGCAGCAGCCGGAGCAGCGGAGGCAGGCCGAGCAGCGGGGAGTGGGCAGCGGTGGGCTTCGAGTTTCTCTCCTTTCTTCCGTCCCTCCCGGGCCTTTGTCGCCACTCCCACGAGTAGCGCCGCCGGGAGAGAGCCAGTTAGATCGTCAGACAGCCGGCAGTGACCAGGCGGAGGGCTCCAGAGGGGCCATGTCTCATCAGGGGAAGAAGAGCATCCCTCATATTACGGTAAGCGCCCCCGCCCTGACGCAATGCTTTGTGACTTAAGGGTGGTCGCCACCAGGGTCCAGACCCGTGGGGGGACAGCAGGGGCGCCCCCGGAGGCTTCCTGCGTCGCCGCCAGTGGGGCGGGGCCCATCTCGCCGAGGCCGCCCCCTCCCCCTCTGGGGACAATGAGGGGGATTCCTGCTTGGCAGGGCGGGGCTGGAGTATTTAGTTCCTTTCCCCGCGGGCGTGAAGCCCCCTCCCTCCGCGGGATGTGCTTGGAGGATGGCGTGGCCTAGGGGATGCGGAGCTGAACAAAAGAGGGAGGGGCGCAGGGGCCTCAGTCCCCTCCCTTGGCCTCACTGGAGGGTGGGGAGGGTGTGCCGGGCCTAATACACCTGGCCCCGGCAGCATCCCTCCCTTGCACCTTGCAATCTTCAGAGGAAGTAAAAAGATGCTGCTCTGCACTTCTCACTCACTGATGGGCCTGACTTGGAGCTGCGCCATGATGAAGGCACAGCTCCTGTGTCTCATTGCAGCTAAAAATAACCCAGTGGTCCATACAGGCAGCTGTGGCTTCTTAAGGGTTAACCGCAGAGGCTGAGCAGCCCGAAGGTGTGGTGGTAGTGTAGGCTGAGCATCTGGGCTGTGTCCCTGGGTGTGGCCGGAAACAAAGGACTGCTGTCTAAGCTTTGTCTAGGCGCAGGGAGCTAAGGGTGATGAAGTCAGAAGCTTCATCTTCCACTGAGTTCCTGAGTGGAACCAGCAGACAGTTGCCCAGAGATAGCAGCCCAGAGACTAGGATGGTAATGCTGGAGCAGCAAGGTGCTGGGAGGCGGATTCCCAGAGCTGGCATCCCCCTGGATGACTCCTGAGGTTGGAGGGTGGAGACTCCACTTGGCGGGTTCATGCAGGGTTCTGGCTCAGGGACAGTCCCAGGGCTCCTACAGGAAGGCAGCTTTGAGTTAGAGGTGGGCGCTGACTTTTCCTAGGCACCGCTGCTAGTTTCATGGTCCTGGGAAGGTCTTCTCAGGGAAGCACTGTTACGAAGCAGAGAGAGGTTGGAAAGTGGGCTGTCAGTATGGGTGAGAAAAAGGGCTGGGAGGTACTGGTTCCCGGTCTCTGTTCTACACTGGCTTTCACTCATTCTGAACCGAGCTTCAGCTCTGGCCAGCAAACCTCCGCTGACCTCTTACCTACAGATGTGACCCTGCATGGAGACTGAACCATATCTCTCCAGTTTGCAAACCCTGTCACTTTGTCCATTTGTCAGGCAATGAAGGAAGAAAGCCTGGGATTATTTGGACAGGTTCTTGCTGGAAGTCCTGCTGACCTTGGGCCCCTGCCAGGGGAACTGAGGCAGGCCATGAGGTGGGGCTGACGTGGGAACTAATGAATTCATAGCTTGGGGGTCCCTCTGTGTTATGTGCTCCTGGAAGATTACCAGCTTCAGGGCACTGGTGTCTCAGGTTGAAATTCAACAGATGGCTATGAAGCACGCCTGTGGGAAGAGCTCCTCTGGAGTCATTCCTGTGGCTCTCAGTCTGTTGAGCTGCAGGGCCATCCTGCTGTGACATTCTGCCTTGGGTCCAGTGTCCTGTTATGGTGCCTTTCCAAACCTCAGTGCTTTGATATCCATAGCAGGTTATCCCACCAAACTCACCAACAGCCTGGCCATCCAGTTAGTGTGTTGGCACACTGAGAAAGGCTTGGGTACTGCTGGCCTATTTGCTCCTTTAGTCCTATGTGCAAATCAGGTAATCCATCTATGGGACAGTTGCAGAGATGTTCCATCAACCTCAGAAGTGGTTCCAGTGAGTATAGTGAGGAGAGATGCAGAAAGGCTTGCTCCTTTGGAACATCTTTCCCATCCCAGTCACAAAAAATTGTGGTTTTAAGGGAAAAAAGCAAACTCTAATTAATGGCTGTACCCTTCCTATGTTTGAAGACCTTTTGTTAATGGTGCATAGACTGCTGTGAGGATCAGGTTCTCCTTTTAAAATGCCAACTGTGGCTTTCTAAATGCTACCACCCTCACCTATTTCCCAGCAGTTACTGGGTAACTTTGTAATAAGTACCTGGACTCTGCTAAACACAGGGACAGTGGGAAGGAGATGGTCTTAGCACCTGTAGTTAGCAAAAACTGACACCTATTTCATAAATGGCCATAAATGGTAGTGGAGTATAGTAAAGAGGAGCAAGGGGTCTTCAGGGAACTCTAGCAGGTATGTAGAGAACAGGAGGTGGCTTTGGGGGGAGGCAGAAGGGAAACCAATGTTAGGGCTCCCTGCCTCTGCTGCCATGTGAGTTTTTTGTACACTGAAAGTGAACCTCGGGAAAGGCAAAAGTGCTTCAGACAGGGAGAGGCCTGAGATGCAGGAGGATTAGATGCAGGTCACAGAAGCAAGCAGAGAGCGCAGCTGCAACCTGAGGTCTCGGCCAGGGTGCTGGGTCACTCTATGGGCCCCTGCATCCCTGTTACGGGGAGAAATGGATAAAGATGGAGATCTAGGCTTCAGTAGGGAATTCAGAGGTGTGTACCAGAAGAGGAAACACAGGAGCCATCCAGGCCAGGCACCTTATGGACAGACATGGAAGTGGAACTAGAAAAATGCTCTAGTATTGGCTATGATGCGGGATGATTTCTCCTTTTAAACCCCTGTGTCATTCCTGGGATGATGGGCAGGCTGGCCTGATAGAGTGAGGATGGGAAGTACACACTTAAGTCTCTGTCCCTAGGGGCTGTTTAAAATATTGATGGAGCTCTTTCATGGGTGGATTTTTCTGTAATGAATGAAAAGCACAGACAGGGGTTAACATAGCTGAAGCTGTTTACAGATGCTCACTTTGTTTTGCATGTGGAGTATCCTGGGTGTGGCTCTGAGCAAACAAAGGCACTGGGCTCCTTGGCCCTGAAGAGGCTCTGGGCTCCCAGAAGAGCCACAGAAGGAGACATGCTTGTTCAGGTGCATGCGTGCAGGAGTCAGGGAGCTTGATACCCGGCTTCTGATTATTCTTAACGATGGGACTCACAGTTCATGCTGTAGTCCACATGGCTTCTGTTATCTTCCACAAGGATCTTAGAGCTATAGGAAGAAGGTAGCTTAGGCGCATCATCAATCATCATTGCTTCCCAAAGAGGAAACTGAGGTTCAGAGGCAAGTAATGGCATGCCAAGGTTCTTGCACTGGACTATGGAGGAAAGATCCATATTCAAGTACTCACTCAAGCAGGCAGAGTGAGTGGGCTGTTCTGCTTGTTAAGAAAATCACTGGGTGTGTGTGTGTGTGTGTGTGTGTGTGTGTGTTTGTGTATGTGAGTATGTGGTGTTGTATAAATGAATATATGTGAAATTTAGCCAAACAGTGATGACAGGGAGAAGCTGATATTGGGCTGGTTGTGACTCTAGTGTAAAACATACGGGGGTGGGGAACAAAAGAGATTGCAAAACCATGAAGCATTTGGCAGTATATCCCAAAGGGAACATTCATCTGGAGTAGATGTTCATTTATTCCCTGAGTCTTTACCTGAAGGATCCGGGCACTTGCACAATTTGGCAAATTGGTTGGAAGCCACACACCAGTACTGAGGATCCAGGAGGAGCAGACGCCAGCATAGCAGGACCCCTGAGGGACTGACCTGAGTCTCTGTCATCCAGAACAGAGACAAAAATCCTCACTGATGTAACTAATGTTCATGGTCAGGGAGAAGTGAGCCAGATTCTAAGAGGAAAATATATTTATTACAACCAAATTTCTTTTTTTTTTTTTTTGGTTTTTCGAGACAAGGTTTCTCTGTATAACAGCCCTGGCTGTCCTGGACTCACTTTGTAGACCAGGCTGTTTAAGGAGGGTTTCAGAAGGGACACAAATGTGACAAAGTAATGTCACAGCACAATGACACCACTGTCTTTGAACACTCATTCTTTTAAATAATTTTTTTTGGTTTCTGAATTTTTTGAGGTAGGATCTCACTTTGTAGCCCAGGCTAAGTGTGTACTCGCTCTGTATAGCTCAGGCTGACTTCCACTCACTCTGTGTAGCTCAGGCTGACTTC
>CAJQZJ010034048.1:750444-762254 GCA_907164525.1 Lophiomys imhausi
ACTCACTCTGTGTAGCTCAGGCTGACTTCCACTCACTCTGTGTAGCTCAGGCTGACTTCCACTATCAACACTGTTGCTTAGGCTTTCCAATTGCTGAGATTACAGGCTTGAGCGTCAAATGCCTCAAAACGATTTTTTCATATGTTATCAGTAAAGTGACCTTGTCGACCAATACTCAATTCATGGAAAACGTGAAATGTGACACTGCCAAGAGTACCTGGCATGTAGCAAGTATCTAACACAGTGGTTCTGAACCTTCCTAATGCTGAGACCCTTTCATACAGTTCCTCACATTGTGGTGACCCACAACCATAAAAACTTTTTGTTGCTATTTTATAGCTGTAATTTTGCTACGGTTATGAATTATACTGTAAATATCTGTGTTTTCTTGTGGTCTTGGCGGCCCCTGTGAAAGGGTCATTTGACCCTAAACGAGTTGTGACCCATAGGCTGAGAACTGCTGTAAAGAGGTTATACGTGGCTTCTTTCTTCATAGCCATAGCACTCTGAGGAAATGGAAATTCAGGCCTCACCTTAGTGGCCAGAACTGTTCAAATGGTGCCAGTACAGGGTACCTTAACAAGCTTGTCATCCGTGCACACACCTGAAACAAATTAATAATAGCTAAAGGACAGGTTTGGGTCAGAGCATGCAAGAGGAATTCTAAGACAAGGACCTGGCCTTGGCCCTGGCTCTAAGCCACAGGAGGCTTCATGGGTTTCACGGTGGAATGAGCAAGAAGTTGCTGGACACAAGGATGGAAGAGATTGAGAGTTGGAACATCATGGTCAAAGGAGAGTGAGGAGTTTTACACAGCAGAATCAGAAAGTGAGGGGCCTCAGAGAAATCTGAATAGCTGGACAGTTGGGGATGCTTCAGGCAGGGCTGCAGAAGTCAGGGTGCATCTGAGATAATAGAAATAACACAGGTTCTAAGAGTGGCCCAAACTCCAAGGAGGTATCTGATCTTGAACACTTCCTCTTCTTAGATCCTGAATTCAGTTTCTTACTATGAATAGATGAGGTAGTTCGACTTCAATATTTCTGACACCCTGTGGGTCATAGGAAGGTGCTGGAAATTTATGAGCTGTGAGAAAGCGTGTTAGAAGAAACAATGAAGATACGGGTTTGAGTCCTGGAAATTCACACACCTCTCCATTCATCAACTCTTTTCTGTGGTCACGTTTGTGATATGAGACTAGTAATGACAGTTCACCATGCCCCCCCATCACTAACCATCACTAACTAAAGAAGCATGTTGGTTGCTGAGAATAGTTTCTGCACAGAGTAAACCCCACATGGGTTAGCTATTACCATGATCACTGTGGGACAGTGTATATAGGTCAGCTCTGCAATAGCACATGATCCTGAGATCTCCCTCATGCCCCAAGCTGTAAGCTTGCCCCTGCTGCTGTTAGAAAGCCCCATGCATCTCTTCATTTTGAGACCAGGGCTTAAAGAGAAGCAGAGCTGGAGACTGGCAATCACATAAAAGGCCTTTAGGAACTTCTGCATGCCATCATGACACATTTCATATTTAAAATCATGAGGCTGAGCCCCAAGTCAGGATGAACCTGGAATTGGCTTCCTGGAGGGAACCAGAGGATTACAGAGGGAAGTTCTGGTGCCGAAGCTGTTGAAACTGGTGCTGAGCCTGTAAGAGTGATGGAGAAAAGGACACAGTGCTGGTTCTTTGGCGGGGTTTGCTCAGAGGGCAGTTAGCAGCACAGGTTGTAATGAGGGTGAGAGGCAAGGGTCAGGTGGAGAGAAGGAACATGCTGAGGTGTAAAGGGAAATTATAAGCTGTTCCAGCTGTGGTGGTTCTCAGCCCGTGGGAGTGGAGTGTGCTGGAACCATTTCCAGCTGGACTGCAGCACAGTGACAAGGTTTACAGTGTTCTAGCAACATCTGTCTGCAGAGCCCTGAGCACTTGCAGGTGCTGAGCAGAGCCTGGTTTGCTGCTGTGAGCAAAAGTGAAGCATCTGGTGCTGACGGAGGAGGATGGAGGACGTCCCCCTCCTCCCACCACCAAGGAAAACTAGGTCAGGGCAGTGAGCAGTGGGGTGGTGTCGAAGGGTAAGCCTGTGCAGTCGGGGCTGCGAAGGGCCTCCATGACATAAGGAAAGTTGATGGCAACCTAGCTGCTGGTACTTGGTATTTAAATCCTCTAGGAATGCTGCTAAGTTTTAGACCATATTTGCTGGTCGGAGAATCTGAGAACCATTTCCCTGGATAGATATGTCTAAATCCTAAGTTTTGCTCTGAGTGGATGCAACCGTGAATTGGTGCTGGTGTGTTCGTGAAGTGGGGTGAGAGCTGGGGTACTTGACACGGAACGTGACTCTGACTCAGCAAACACAAGTGGGGCTGAGGAGGTGGCTCAGTGTGTGAAATGTTTGCCACATGAGTATGGGGATCTGGGTCTGTATTCCTAACTCCCATGAAAAATCTGGATGTGGTGGTACACATCTGTAACTCTGAGCTCTGGGGGTCGCATGGGGCACTGGGTAGTGAGGTAGGCAGATCTCCGGAGCTCACTGGCCAGCCAGCCTTACGAAATCCATGAGCTCTAGGTTCAGTGAGAGACTGTCTGAAATAATAATAAGGTGGAGATCAATTGAGGAAGATATCCCACACCATCTGACTCTCCACTTGCTGAGATGGGCACATGCACACATGCACATGAAAGGAGCACATAGGTGCCAGGCTATGTGAGTTCACAGTCTCATAGACTTCACTCCGTCCTCTGCTCCAGGAGCCCAGAGCTCTCTCCTTGGGCAGGATCACCCTCCCTGGCACTCTGTCTTTGCCAGCAAGATCTATATATTCTTTAAGGAACACCCTTCTTCCCAGGGTCGGGAGCTGTGAGCTCATTGGTTAGCTTCTCATGTCCATATGTTCTATTTTACCAAAAGAACTTGGAAGACTGGGAGAGACTCTCCACCTCGGTCTCCCTTCAAGACGCACCTCTGCATTTGCTATTCATCTAAAGGACTCTGTACTGTGTGAGTGGATAGATGAGTGCCTATGGTAAGCCGTGTTTCTTGTCTGTGGGCTTAGCTCTGAGCTAGTTTGCATCATGAAGGTGGCGAGACTGGCATGAAGGGCTTTAGAAATGAGAGCTCTTCTAGAGTGAAACCTTGGCAGGAGGGGGAGGACAGATCACTATGTCAATGGGCTTCGCTGGCTTTCACACTGGACAGTATCCTTTCAAGAACTGTTCCCATTCAAGTTGGGACATTGTGTGTATGACTTCCCTCCCAGGGGCTTGACTCAGTAACAAGCTGGTGTCAGAACTGGGTCAGTTCCAAGAAAGACTCAATGGACCTGATACAGAACCACGTAGAGCAAACAGGTGGCTGCCTGAGGAATGTGGCGCCTATCCCTCAGATCAGGCTGGTATGGTATGTATGCATGTGCAGACATGCATGTTGTTGGAGATTGAACACAGAGTATCATGCATGTTAGGCAAGGGACTCTACCACCAAGCTATATCCTTAGCAGAAATGTGCTTTTTGTCATAACAGATCCTGAAGGCTCAAGCCCTATTGTAATCTACACAAATATTTGAATTCTGCAACCTCTAAGTTGAGGTGAAACTTACACATGTGGGGAGGTTGTCTATGTTTGTGTAGGGAAATGTCCAACATGATTTATTCTCCTAGCTTGCTCAGGAATTCCAAATACCTTCTAGAATCTTTGCAGTTACAGGAGGCCACCACCTCACACAGCAGCTGGGCTTGCTCTGGGGCAGCTCTGTTTGGCAGGTATTTCTTTTGTGAAGTGCCCTTGTTTGGCCTGAGAAATGACCCACTGCTTTGGGCAGGTTAGGCATGGAGGAGCCTGGGAGGGTCCTTCGTTGCTAATGAAAGGTCATGAAGAGGGTGAGATGGTTTGTGCTTCAGAAAGTGCTAGAAACAAGAGAGGCAGCAGGGAGACGGATGTGTGGGTCAGCCTAGGACAGTAGGAGGAGAAGAGCATCAGGAGGCTGTGGGGACCTTTCCAAAGTGGACAGCAGTAGACTCCAGGTGTGCCGTGGTTTGCCAAATTGGAAGCTTGTTCCCCAGTGCATTGTGTTGGACATGAGTCTCATAAAATGTAACAAGGGAAGTGGGCCTAACAGAAAGTGATGGTGCCATGAAGCCATGCCCTTCTGAGTGGGTTTGTGTAGTTAGCGAGGGGCTGGACTAGTTATAAGGGCGAACTGTGTACAGTACGTCTCTGGCCGATCACGCTCCTTTGCCCTTCTGTTCTGTTCCCACCTTGGATGATACCTTGCTGACAAAGGGAGTCTGTCATTTCGCATCGAGCTCAGGGGCTTTCCAATAATGTCAGACTTCTACCTTAGCAGCAAGGTTTCCCAACACACAAGAGATCTTGTCACAGATTCAGCCCCAGATTCTTGGTCTTTCTAGTAACCACCATCACAAGCAAATAAACTTTTACTGGTTAACAAGCCACTAGTCCCAGGTGTTCTGTGACAGCAGGCAAGACAGATGAAGACAGGTATGAAAGATTGGAGGAGCTGAAAAGACATATCTTAACATGATCCAGATCTCCACGGAAGGACTCTAGTCAGGTGCTTTGCCACATGTTGCCCACAGATGAACCCATGTCAGTTCTGTGTCATGCATGGGTACTGAAGCACAGTTGGATATGCCCATGTGGCAGGGTCAAGGTGGCTCTAAAGACTTGTGAGGACTCTGCATGGTGTCCTTAGAAGATAAGCCATGTTCTCTCGTAACACACATGTTCAGTAAGATAATGACAGGCACTGCTAGTTCTTAGCTAGACAGGGCTCTATGCACAGTGTCTGACTCCCAGAAAGAGCATCCTTCAAAATGGTCAGAGCTCTTTAATGTGCCTTACCTTCTCAGACCACATTCCCAGCATGGGGTAAGGGAAGCATGGGATGGGGTTGTGGAGGGTCTATTGTTGCTTAACTCAGTTGACAGGGACGTGGAGGCTCATGCACAATCATCAGGGGCACTGAAGATACCCTTATTCCTAGATAACCCCCAAGAATCAGAAGAGTGGGGAGTCACCGTATAGGTGCCAAGTAGAGCAAAGTTCAAATTCAGGCACCATCTCTTGGCTGTGTGACTTCGAGCAAACTACTTAACTTCTCTGAGTTCCTCATTTACAGCAACTATTCTTGCTTCCAATGGGGATTTAAGAGTTAAAAATGAAAGTGGAGACCCAGGTGGATTTAGCTAGTGCCACCTTTTGGAGGCAGCAGGAAAGACTTACCCACTGGAGTCCTTGGGGAATGGGTAATTTTACAATCAGATATTCTGCCATGTGAGAGTGTTTCCTGAACATTGACCAGTACAGTGGGCCTGAGATCCTGCTGTTACAGCTGTTGTGTCTTGGAAACGGGCCTGAGCTCTATTCCCTGGGGCTCACCTACGTTTCTGATTGAAAAAGGAAATGCCACCTTGCTTCCATCTAGGCAAAAGAAGGATAAATGGGTATTAATTAGACTGAGTTCCACACTGGTTTCCACTCCCTCAGTCTTTCCTGCCCATGGATGGATAGGCTGCCACAAAGATGATTTTTGTGTGAATGAGTGAACAGATGTGAACAGCTGCATAGTAGTGTTTCCTGCCACCAGGCAGCCTTGTGGGAAGTATGGTAGGATTGAGGCTGTGGCTACTGGGAATGGGAATCGCACTCTGGCAGTGTGACGTGTTTGGGCTGTTTACTTCACAGCCAGGATGTGTGTGTTCACTTACTGTGGTGCTGTACCATACTGTGGTACAACAGACACACCCACCCTCTGCAGTTCACAGCGGTGAAGATTTACCAGCTGCATCAGGGATCGTGAGTGGCTCTGCTCAACTAGATTTGTCTCTGGAATTCTGTCTGGGTCAGGTCTGCTCATCCTAGCATCTCAGTTTGAGTCACATGCTACTTGAGTCATGTCACTGAACTGGAGAAGACTGGCCTGAACCACCGGCATCTGAAAGCCCTACTTGGTTCATGCACCCCAGTCTTTCCTCTTGCTGATCAAGCAAACCTTTTCGCAAAGCTGGTCTGCAGCCATCGGGGCTGCCCTGTTCCCTCCATGAAGCATGGCCAGGGTGGGAACAGGATTGGGAGTGAAAAAAAAATCACAGCCTGTTTAGTGACGTCATTTGTTACTTTTATCTGAACAACAAGAATCTTGATAAAAGCACCTGGGCTGAAGTTTTTACCAGATCACCCAAAAGTGGTTCGCAGGCCAGATAGGTGCAGTGCTGAGCTATGGACTCAGTCTCTGTGTCTGTCTGTCTCTGTCTCTGTCTCTCTCTCTCCCTGTGTGAGTGAGTGAGCACCTACATACACCGTATTGAATATGAGCTTTGTCACTGGTAGGGTTTGGAGGGTTGATAATTTTCTGATTCCAGCTTCACTTTCTCCCGTTTCATAAGAGAAATCAGCTCTACTTGTGTTCATTTCGTGACAGATGTATTTCCTCCAAGGTAGGGCCTCGTTGGTCTCTGTGAGGCTCATTTCTATGCTCCCTACTTAAAGAAGAAGGTGCTCCCTCCCCATTTGAGTGGCTACTCAGTTATCTTACTCTTGGTTTTCCTCTTCATTCTGCTCGTGAATCTGGGAGCCCTCCAAGAATTTATGACTTGAGGACCAGTGATGACACTCACTCATTTACACCAGAGGCCAGTCTCAGCACTAGCTGAGCACTAAAAGGGATGGGACATAGGGCCCCATATTCACCATTTCGAGAATTAAAATGCTGAAAGGGTGACAGGAGACTTGGCAATACTTGAAGCAGATGATGTCCATTGCAAAAGAAGCCATTTTTATTTTAGTTTTGTGGGGATGTAAATGTAGAAATGTTTCCAGCCAGCCCAGAAAGAAACTCAGCAAGGACCTGCAGTGCTGGGTGAGGTGGGAAAGAGAGGAATCTCCAGATTTGGGGGAGCCTCAGTGCCTAGCAGACCGTGTTTCAGGACCACGGACAGCACTTACCCAACCCATCTCGCCCTGGAGCACAGAACTACTTTCAGAGGGCTGTGCTATGGACACTCTGTTTATGGAATTATTCGCCTCCCTGCTTTTACAGTGTTGTAAATTTCCACTCATATTTGAGAACCCAGCCCCAGTGTCCCCTCTTTGATGACTCAATCACTGTCTTTCTTGCCTAACCACAGCTTTGAGTCTGCTATTTTTTTATATAGCTGTGGCTGACAAGCCAGTGATTTTTGGATAAATGTTAGTTAGGTAAGAGTAGCACCTCTTGTTTTTTTGTCTTTTTTTTTCTGTGATGATTCACAGATCACAGATTTTTATGCAGTTTCCGACGGCTGCCTTTTTGGAAAAGTCTGATTTCATTCCTACTGGGTGGGAAGAGGGCAGGACCCCATGGGAGATGGGATTCTGTGATTAATGCCTCTTGGGAACAGACATATTGTATGGTCTAGACTCACCCACAGATGGGCTTTGATGTGGCTGGTTTCTCTGTTGTGTGGATAAGAATGCCTGAAGTGTTGAGCTAATTTTTGTAGTATAACTCCACAAAATACTTCACATCCATGAGTAGGACAAAGGCCTCCTGTCATCATACCCCCACTCCAGTGGTTCTGGTAGCAGATAATGCTAGGCTTGGAGCAGAAGCCCTTCCCATGGCCTGGGCCACCCTCCAACTCACAAGACTCTTGACAGTAGAAACACCATTGCTCCCTAGTGCCTAGGCTCAGACGACCCTTCAAAAGAGGCATTCAGCAGTCCCCACCCTTTGTGGGATTTACATTCCGTGTGTATCCTCCCCAGCCAGTGGGGCAAGGACTCCAGAGAGTAAAAGCAGGAGAAAATGGTGCATCATTTGTTGGCCTCTCCCATCTTCTCTCTGTCTCTCTCTTTCCTTTCTCCTATCTTCCACCTCTCCTTTCCCTGCAAATCATTCTTTGTTTCATTCTCTCCTCGTTCTAGCCTCTTCAAACTTCTTTCTTCTTACTCCCTCTTCCCTTGTTGCTGTTGGACACTTACCTCTTCTCCTACTCAGCAAATAATTGCTCAATACTGGGGGGTTCCAGGCTGGCTCTTGGGAATGTAGGGATCTGATGCACAGGTCTCTCTGGCCATAAAGTGAGGGCAGCTCAGCAGCACATGGGTGTGTATACACAGACAATGGTACACAGTGCAGGGATGTTGGGAAGGTGAATATCTTACTGTAATGATGACATGGAGGACACCAGGGTCATTTAATCCCAGAAAGACCTGTTCCTCCTCCAGCTACTTCCAGGTGAAAGATATGTTGTGCTCTTGCCTCTAATATTTTATCGTTTGTCCTTATAACTTCCTAGAAACTATATGAGTAGCCAAGTGGTAAGCCATTGGAGGTGTGGCTACACCATCACACTTGATTCTCCATCCCTTACTTTATATACTTTCTGACGTTTTCCTGAAGACAATGTCCCAGCTGTCACCCCTTATTCTTACCTTCAGCTCTCAGGAAAATACAAGATAACAGGTGACCTTCCTTCCACTTTGTCTTCATCTCCCCTTCCACGTTACCATCCTGCAGAGAGCACAGACTCCTTTCTGTGAAGGGCATTCATGTCCCCAGGGTCTCACAGCTGGGGAATGACCTCTCTGTATTCCCCACTCTGAGGGTACAGACAGCTATCTCCCACATGTGTGGACTGAAGTGTTTCATGCTTTCAGGCCACCACAGATGGAAAGTGGTGAACAGTACTTGCAACTGTTCTTGCTTGGCATGCATGGACTTGCCCTACCCCATCTATCTCCTTTAAGTAGCACAGCACAGCCTAATGACTGTTGCTATGGTGTTTCCATGAGACTCAGAGCTGTGTGTAATCCAGGGATGACATAAATACATGGGAGTATGGATACAGGTTGGACACTAACACTGAACCATTTCTGTGAGGGAGTGGAACCTATGTTGCATTGTGGGTGGCCTTGGAGCCAGATCTCTTTTATATGTGTGGGGGCTTTTACCCAGCCAAAGGGACCCCACCTGTAAATGGCTACTTATGGAAGACAGTTCTTGCCACAGGGAATGAGTGAGGCTCTACATCTGCCAGACCTGAGCTTGGCACCACGCCTTCAGTTATTCCTAGTTTCCAGATGAGGAGACTGAGGTGTCGAAAAGGTAACCAGATGTGTGATGAGGAGGTAAGGAGTGGGACCCTTGGCTGTCTGCTCTGGTATTGCTCTCTCACAGGCTGGGACAAGGATGTGAACCACGTTGGGCAGAGCTCTCTTCTGGTTGTTGTTGTCATTGTGGAATGAGCCAGCAATTCCCAGAATATTCCATTCAGCTGTTGAATTTTTTTCTTGAAGTCTTCTCAAGGTGTTTTATTTTCTGGCTAATTTGTGAGGCAGTAGGGTGGAGTGGATATACTACCATGTTTTTTTTAAATGTATAAACCATATGGATTGATGTTTAAAATATGTACTTGCACATAGCTTATGTAAATGTAATAATTTTTGTATAATAAAACTTACCTGTTGGCTAGCTCAGGAGGGGTTATTTGGTTATTGATGCAATTTTGGAGTGGAGGCCAGGGCCTTGTGCACACTTGGCAAATATTTTTCCACTGCCCCACGGCCTAAGCCCAGTGATGTGCATATGTATGTACATGTATGTGTGTAGGTGTATGTGTGTGTTTCTGTGTAGGTGTATGTATTATGTGTGTTAAAGCCAGAGGACACTCTTGAGTGTCATTCCCCAGGTGGCACTTGCTTTTTTTTTTTTTTTTTTTTTTAGACCAACTCATTTTGTGTGTAATTTACTGATTATACTAGGTTGGTTGGCCAGTGAGCTGCAGGGGTTTGCCTGTCTCCTCCCTGGTGCTGGGATTCATGTGCCATCACTCCTGGCTTTCTTTGTGTGGGTTCTGGAGATGGAACTCATGTCCGTGAGCTTGCAAGGCAAGGAACTTTATTAACTGAGCCATCTCCTCTGCCCCATGTATGAGTTTTTACTCACAAGAAAAAGAAGTTTTAGAATGCAAGGTCCTTGGATCAGTGTTTGGAATACTTCTAAATTCCATCTGCTCATCGGGTGTCATGAATTCTAAAGTGCAAAGATATTTTAAAATGTGTCAGCACTGTGGTTTGGTAGATCTCTGTGGACAGGAAGTTAAGAGTCCTTGAGTCTGACCTGCTTGTGCCTTGGTTACTTGAACAAAGCTGGACCACCCATGTTCCTGAGTTTAATCTGTCTGATACACGCCACTCCATGCATTGGTTACAAAGAATGTGACTGTCAAAACACTTTTCCCAGGAGTCTTTTATGGATATTATCCCACTAGATTGCCCCACCCCCACTCTGCTCATGGAAGGTGTGAGTTTGAAGAAACTATATACAAAGTTCTTCAGAGTCTTCATGAAGCACCACACACTGTCAGGGTTAGGGCTGAGTGAAGAGAAGGAAGTTTTGCTGCTGTGCCAGGTGGGATTTTTCTGAACTTGCCACACCTGGGAACTCCAGTCCATGAAGGCACCTTCTGGATGGCTCTGTACTGGAGTTAGGCAGAAGTGACTCTGAAAACCCCTGTTAAGGGCTGGGGAGGTGGCTCACTTGGCAAGGCTGGAGTGGAAGAGTAAATTTGGTCCCCAGAAACCACGTAAAACCCAGACAAGGGGAATAGCTCAGTTGACAAGTGCTGGAGAACCAGAATTTGGTTCCTGGAACACATTAAAAAGTCAGATATGATGGAATGCCTGTAATCACAGCACAGGGTAGACAGAGATAGGTGAATCCCTGGGGCTCCTAGGCCAGCCAGCCTAGCCTAATTGGAAAGATCTAAGCCAGTGAGAAATTATCTCAAAAGAGCAAGACTAAGTTCTGGAAGATAACATTGACCTCCGTGGATTCACACACACCCTCCACAGGCACATGTACTCCCCCACATGAATGAACACACACACACACACTCTCTCTCTCTCTCTCTCTCTCTCTCTTTCTCTCTCTCTCTCTCGAGCTCACAGAGGGTGGGGACTATTAAAAGGCAGAATAGTAGCCATTTTCAGAAAGGAAGACAGAAAGACACATCAGTTCTTGCCTTGTGTGTATTCTCTCCTGCAGATTTCCTGGTGTCTGTCCCTCGGTGGTCCCTCTCATGTACAGTATCTGGAGTTAGATGGGGGGATGGGTTTGAGCACAGGCTCTGCACTGTGACTCTGGAAACACAGAGTTGACTGGGGCTGACCCAGCTCACTGTGCATTTAAATATCTCCTTTCAGGTTGAGCCTGAGAAACCCACTATTAAATGTGACAAGGCAGACACTACTCCCTGCTGTGTGCCAGCTGTGGATGACTCATGTTTGCCTGCTTTCTGGTGCTGGGGAAACCTGACCTCCCACTTGTCTGTGCTGCCCCAGACATGCAGGGCCCAGTCCTCTTCTGTTTGATGTTTTGCACTGTCCTCCAAGGTCTCATGGGGTTGCACTGTCCTCCCTGCCTCCTGCATTAGACGCACAGATAGGAGGTTGGATTGAGAGGGACTGGCTTTGAACCTCAAACTCTAAAGACATTCCAGTTGGACAGTGGGGGCTGCTCCACATTTTTTCCCCTTGAACAAATACTGTCATCTCTTCTCCCCATCCTCACTCATCTTTCAAGGACCAATTCAGGCACCTCAGGATACCCATGTGCCCATCATCTTTCAGTATTCCCAGCCATCATCCATCCATCCATCCATCCATCCTCCTTTGATCTATCCATCCATTCATCCATCCAATAATTCACTTATCCATGCCATCTGTCCATCCCTTAATATACCTATTTACCCACCCTTCCTTCCTTCCTTCCTTCCTTCCTTCCTTCCTTCCTTCCTTCCT
>CAJQZJ010034048.1:762264-772684 GCA_907164525.1 Lophiomys imhausi
CCTTCCTTCCTTCCTTCCTTCCTTCCTTCCTTCCTTCCTTCCTTCCTTCCTTCCTTGTTTCTTTCAATATATGGATCTGTGGTGGTTAGTTTTTACTGATACAACCTAGGATTACCCGAGAAAGGGGAAATTTAGCTGAGGAGTTGTCTACGTTAGATTGGCCCATGAGCAAGTCTGTGGGGCACTGTCTTGATTGATGATTGATATGGGAAGGTCCAGCCCACTGTGAGTGACAACATTCCTAGGCAGATATCCTGGCAATGACAGCTTGGAATCTAGGGGAACAAGCCGCACATTAGCCAGACATGGGCATAGCCCATGTGACATGCATTCTCATAAGGGTGGTGGAAACAGAAAGCAGGTGTGGTGTGCAGGTTCCGCTGGCAGGTGGCAATATGTGATGCTCTTTCAGATGACTCTGGCAGAGTGTGATCTGGACATTGTTTCAAGCTGCAAGATCCCATGCCTTGTTTCTGCTCAGCAAGCCCCAGCTTCCTTAGCTAGAATTCTTTGCGGGGCTTGCTTGTCTTCTCTTTCCCTCTCACGGTAGCTGCCATGGCAGAAGGACCATTAGAGTCATGGCCCTTGGGACTGGACTGTCAGCTTGTCCTCAGCACTTTAGGGTTCTGGTATGCTCCTACTCCAACTGCACACAGTTTAACTGGATCCATAGTAACTGTTGGTATTTTCATGTCTGCCTCCTCTCTCTGCTTCCTCAACCAGCTTCATAGGCTCTCTTCAAATCTTTTGCTGTTCCCCAGTTGTTCCTGTCAAGCCTTGCTTCAGGAAACTAAGTTTTTCCTGTTCTCTGTCAGACTCGCCCTTCTCAAGAAATGGGGTTTAGGGCACAGCTTGGGTTACCATGGGAACTGTAAATAGGCACATGGAGAAAAATGTGTAGCCTCAAAAATACAAATGGAGAAATCTAAATGCCGGACAAATGAACCCTTGGTGAAATGATTACACAGTTATATATTCACAAGGCAGAGAGCTTATAGGCATTTAATATCAGAATCATGAAGAACATGTCATAGCTTGGGACATACGTATGGCAAGATGAAAAAAAGGCAGAAAACCCTCTATTTTGCTGCTTCTGGGCTTCACACAGCCTTCAGTGTGTCTGGAACACTGTCTCCTCCTAGCCGTCTCCTTTTCCAGTACTTGGTGTGGTCCAGTCTTCCTCAACTTACTTATGGACCTGAACCTGCTCTACAAAACCCCCAGATGAATTTGGAACACCCACTTTTGCCCTCCTGGCCCCCATCAACCCCATGGCTTGTTAACCATCTACCTCTCATCTGTTTCAGCCCAGGAGAGCAGACCCAAATGCTCCCATGTCCACTGGCTTTTCAGAGCCTGGCCCTTACTGGGAACTGAAATAATCAATCAACTATCATGTGACCCATGCAGGGTCAGGGGCATGATGGGTGCTCTAGAGTCACAACTGTGGAAAGCAGAGGGAGATAGGGAAACGTCAGAATGTTGAGATAGGGAAGCATCACACGTTGGACCACAAGTGAGGGCAGCAGACCTTTTAATCTTCTCATTATCTTTTACAATGTTTTGAACATGATTATTATCATTTTTAAAAGTGGCTTATGAAATTCTTACTTTAGCAAGTGACCGAGTTTCTCTAAATAATGAGTGGGAGTCACAAGAGAGGGGCTGGTGCAGGCAGCGGGGCTGAGGATAGGTGCACTGGAGGCCGTCCTCTCCCACACCCCTCACACACAAGTAAAAAGACGTTTCTGAACACATCAGTAAGATTAAATATGGTCTCATGAGGGGTTGGGATAAAGGAAGTGGTATTCATCGGGTTAGTGGGAATTGCAAATCATTCTTATAGTTTTTTTTTTTTTTTTTTAAAGTCTTTAAGGACGGACTGGGGAGATGGCTCAGTTAGTAAAATTCTTGCTGTGAAAACAGAGGACCTGAGTTCATATCCACAGTACTTAGGAAAAAAGCAGGCATGGCAGCATGTGTCTGTAATCCCAGCATGAGGGAGGCAGAGGCAGGAGGAGTCGTGGAGTGGAGTTCATGGGCCAGCCAGCCTAGCCTAATTCAGTGAATGATTCTGTCTCAAAACCTAAGGGGAAGAGCAACTGAAAAAGTTACAGTGTTGACCTCGGTCCTCCACACACAGTCATGGACAAGCACACACACCCCTGTAAACACTTCCCCTCTGTGTCCTTAGCAGAGACGTGTTTTAAAGTTTCTATGGGTGGAGTGATGTGGTGATGGGGTTCATTTTTAAAATACTCATCAGGGACTGGTGAACCAGCTCAGTAGGCAATGAACGCTGCTTGCCACATAAGCCCCACAACCTGAGTTCAATTCCCAGAATCAATGTGAAGATGGAAGGAGAGAACCAATGCCGGGAAGTTGTCCTCCAACCTCCACAAGTATATATGGAACATATATAACCCCCCTACTACTAATGAAAGTAGAATGAAAGCTTTTTAAATATTCAGCAAAAGTAAAAATCATTTGACAGTGGGATATACAGCAAGAGAGAGAGAGAGAGAGAGAGAGAGAGAGAGAGATTGGGCTTAGAATTGGCTTTTGAAACCTCAAAGCCCATCCCTAAGGACACACCTTCTCCAAAAAGGCCAGACATCCTAATCCTTCCTGAAACAATTCCACCAAATGCAGATCAAGTATTCATATATATATATGAGCCTATGGGGACCATTCTTATTCAAACCATCACAATGCTCATAAACATAAAATAAAAATAAATAAATACTTAAAAACCAAAAGAATTAAAGGAACATACAGGTCTTGTCCCCTGCCAGTGATCTAACACATTGCTTTGCTTTTCAGAGTGACCGGCTCCTCATCAGAGGCGGACGTATCATCAACGATGACCAGTCCTTCTACGCCGATGTCTACCTGGAGGATGGACTCATAAAGTGGGTTGGCTAGAGCAGACCTTTTAAGAACTCAGTCCCTCTAGGCTGCCTGGCTTTACACACTGGTGTTCTGCCCCTGACTGAGTCTCCTGGGCTCCAACATGTCATGGATATAGGGTGGGAGGTCACACTGTGGGTGGAGCAGGGGCTGGCCTGCATGGAGGCCCCCCACACCCCACTTTCTGCTCCTAGGATGCTCACCTCTCAACTGTGTGATTCAGGTGTTCATCTCTTGTTACCATGGGAGTAGTAGCTGAACCACAGTATAGGGTGGCAGGTCTCTGTTCTTGGCTCTAGATGGCCCCCCTCCCCCCCCCCCCACCCCCCCGTCTGTGATTGTTAGGTGTGACACAGGGATATCTCTCTCAATAAAATGATACTGGTCCTCGTAGATTAGGGACTTACCCTCAGGACTTCATTTAAACCTTGTTGCATCCTTAACAGCTGTATCAGGTGTGGGGAGGTTGATAACTGGGTTCCATCATGAATTCTGAGGGACCCATTCAGTCCATAACAACAGATGATCATATCTGTCTCCCATAGCTATGATAGACCATTGCTGCTCTCTTCCTTGATATGTGTGGTCTGAATTTCCTACCCAGCCCTTCCCTTGGGATCTGCAAGAGGAAAGAGAGAGGAGAGGAGAAAGCCACCATAGAACCACCCTGGGTGTCTTGGACAGGAACAAAAGGGAGGAGTGTCAGGTTGGAAGGGGCCCTGTCAGTAGGCTCAGCCTGGGGCCTTGTGTGCTTTAGGAGAAGGAGGAGAAAGAAATGGGAAAGAATTGGAGGAGGATGGAGGTTAAGGGGTACATTAGAAGATACCACTTTGTAATGCACATTGAAGGGTAGGGCCCAGGACTGGGCTGAAACCTGCCTCCTTTCTTCTCAGTCCTGGGAAACAGAGAAGCTAGTAGAGGGAGGTAAGAATGGGCCCCACCATGCATGCTTCTGGGTACCCCAACAAGGTGCTGAGTCACACAGGCTGGGTTTCTGAGGCTATGCCAGTGCAGGGCAGTGCAAGGGTGTAGAAGCTGGCCTACTGGGATGCCCTACCTCTGCAGGGGGCTCATATTTGCATCACTGCCCTTCCATCTTGAAAGCAT
The DNA here is from genome assembly GCA_907164525.1 of Lophiomys imhausi. Classification (NCBI taxonomy): domain Eukaryota; kingdom Metazoa; phylum Chordata; class Mammalia; order Rodentia; family Muridae; genus Lophiomys; species Lophiomys imhausi. The sequence continues at coordinate 766,282 of CAJQZJ010034048.1, forward strand.
ACTGTGCACTAAGTGAGATGGTCTGTATGGTGTGAATAGGAAATTCAGCCCTGCAGAAGGCCCGGTGCTTAGCGGGGCCACTTCTGCTCTTAATGGACCACATGCCTTCCAGAGCCCCCTTCAGTTTCCACAAGATCCCACATGTTTGGAGAAAAGACTCAGGTGGGAACTGTGTAAGCGAGATGGACAGCCCTCATAACAGTTGTTACAGTCTTGTTTTTGGTGTCCTTGTGACACTCTTCCCCACACCCCACTGCACAACATTCCACAACAGCCCTTGCGTTCTGCCTGGGTTCCTCAGAAGAACCCAGCTGTTACAGTCACTCTGTGGGCCTGCTCATATGGCCCATCCTTATAATGTCCATTCTTATCTGAGAAGCATGAGGGCTGGGGCTTCTGCGTTCCACCTGGGATGGGTGCTCATTGGGGCTGGCGTTATGGTCACCAAGGCAATATTTTCCTCTTCCATTATTGATGTCTTTCTCCAGCTTAGAAAAGTCAAGGGGGAGTTTAGAGTATCTGGGTTTTATTTTCAAGCAAATTTGCTATCACATGAACCTAGTGATGTCATCCAAGATGACTTTGGAAGCAGCTAAGCTCCCATCCTGGTCTGGCTGAGGCTGGCCCCTGGTGCCTTGACTTTTTCCACAGGGGCCAGGCTGCTAGTTGCTGTGGTTGTCCCTCTCAAGCCTGTTGTGAGGTTCCCTCCTGGGAGATGATTCTAAACTCTTCTCTCAGTAGGGACCAGATTGCTGGCCAACATAGCATGCTTGGTCATGCTGGCCCAGCCCTCTGGGAAGCTAGGAGCGCCTCTGGAGGCCATTATTTGTGGACAGCTTTGCCAGGTAGGCTGGCGAGCTTTCTGATGCTTACAACTGTGCTGTGATTGCTTGACTGAGGTGAGGGAGCTGTGCCCAGTGTATGTAATGCTGTTAATATTGGAGCTGCAACATACACCAGCGCGCACGCATGCATGCATGCATGCATGCACGCGCGCATGCGCACACACACACAAATTATTTGCCCTATAGTCCCAGATCAGGGTATGACAGGGTAAGTCTCTCTACTTTTCTTGGTTCTAGACGATATCTTTGCTCTGTGTCCTCATAGGCTTATCCTTCCACGTGCTCCTTTGCTCTAACATCTTTTTAAAGTAAATTATATTATTTTTGAGATTAATATAATTACATTTCTCCTTTTCCGTTCCTCCCTCCAAACTTTCCCATGTGTTTCTTCTTACTTTCTTTAAAATCAATGGCCTCTTTTTTTTTAAGATTTTTTTTTGTTTATTTTACATTCCAATCCCCATTCTCCTCCCTCCCTCCCCGTCCCCCCTTCCTGCCCCATTCTCCCCCCCCCCCCCCCCCCCGCCCAGTACCAAACCTACTGCGGCACGTCAAGCCGCATCAGGACTAAGTGCCTCCTTTTCCATGGAGGCAAGATAAAGCAGCTATGCTAGAAAAATGAGCTCCAGAGGGAGGCAACGTCATCTAAGTCTGGGATAGACCTGTTCCAATTGTTAGGGGATCCACTTGAGGACCAAGCAGCCCATCAGCTATATGTAATGGGCCTAGGATCAGTCCTTGCCAGCTCTTTGCATGGTGGTTCACTGTCTATGAGCCCCCCTGTGTCTGAGTTAATTGACTGTCTAGGTCTTCTTGTGTTGTCCTTGATTCCTCCAACTTCCTCAAACCTTCCCCTAACTTTTCCTCAGGAGTCCCCGATTTTTTGCCTAATGTTTGACTGTGGGTTTTTACATCTGTTTCCATTATCTTCTGGATAAGGCTTCTCAGATGGCAGTAATGTTAGGTTCCTGTCCAGATCCCTCTCTCCCTCTACTTCCAATATCTATTTTATCTCCCCTACTTAGAGAGATTCAAGCATCATCCCTTGAGTCCTGCTTGATACTTAGTTTCTTTGGGTCTGTGGGTTGTAGCATGGTGTTCCTGTACGTATTGCTAATATCCACTTATGAGTGAGTAAATACCCTGTGTGTCTTTTTGGGTCTGTGTTAGCTCACTCAGGATGATCTTTTCTGGTTCTACCCATTTACCTGCAAATTTCATAATATCCTTGTTTCTGATAGTGGAGTAGAACTCCATTGTGTAGATGTGCCACAATTTCTTTATCCATTCCTGGGTTAAGGGACATCTGGGTTGTTTCCAGTTTCTGGCTATTATGAATAAAGCTGCTATGGACATAGTTGAAAAAATATCCTTATAATTTGAGGCTTTTAAAAAAATTATTACATAAATATATGTATATTTATAAACATATATTTTCCAAATATAGCCTGCTTATTTGTATAATGTTATTTTTATGTATGTTTTCAGGACTGACCCTTTGGTATTGGAGAACAATTGGTATGCATTTCCCTGGGGAAGACCATTTCTCCTGTTCTCAGCATCCCTTAGCTGTCCCCAAAGTAGTCCTTTGTGTAGCGTTGAGGCCTTGGGGACTTTTCTCTGTCTCCTTTGGTAGGTCTATTGGTGTCATCCTGTTCGGCTCCTGTTTGGGCGGTCATGTGGGTGAGACTTTGTGAGTGAAGTGCTTCTGACATTATTAGGAGACACAATCCCAGAACAAACTCCTTGATCCTCTGACTCTTACAATCTTTCTGCCCCCTCTTCCGCAATGTTTCCTGAGCCTTGGGTGTGGGAGTGTTTTGTAGATGTATCCATCGGGACTGGGCTCCACAGCTCTGCACTTTGGCTGGTTGTGGTTTTGTAGCTTCTCTACCTGTGTGAAGAGAACCCTCTTGGATGAGGGTTGAGGACTACACTTATCTGTGGATAGAAGGGCAAATGTTTAGATTGTTTCTTAGGAATTATGCTGGTTTCGTAGTCATTTGAGGTCCTCTCCCATTTCACTAGCTCTGGGTTGTTGCCTAGGCTTTAGTCCCAGACATGGTTTCCCTCTTACTGAGTAGCTCTTAAGTCCAATAAGAGAGCTGCTGATTCCCACCAAGGTATGCATGCCATGCCACTGCTGACCATTGACCCAGGGTTACGATGCCATGCAGATCACTGATGTAGTCACAGACATCACAGCTGTGCAGGGCTATTGGTTGCCTTCCTCCTTATGTCTTTTTATATGAATACTAGTCCTATTGGGTTAGAGCCCATCCTAGTGACCTATTTTACCTATGTGAAGTCCCTGTCCCTCCTACAGTCATATTCTTAGTTGCTGGGGGTTGAAGTTTCAACATAAGAATGTTAAGAGGACACATTTCAGCACCTAGAAGTGTCTGAGAAGTCTTGTGGGACTAATAGGTCCTGCTGCTGCCTCACTCAGTGGCTCTTCTCTGTATCCCTTTGGGAACTGTCAAAAATACATAAAGTCCCTTATGGATAGCCACTTTGTAGAGAGGCTGGTTTCTTCTCAGCTACGCTATTTCCCTTCCTGGAGTCTTCTAGATAGCCTGACCAAGGGACAAGCCCTCCTGTGCTTCTGGGGTTGTACTCTGCTGCATTCAAACATTAGAGAGCAGACTCTGAGCTCTGGAGAGTGCTGTGCCTGAGCTCTCATTCTCAGCCCAGGGCCCCATGTCAGCCTGGGTGGGAAACACATACTTAGAGGAGCTGATGTTGTACAGCTGGCTGCCATACTTGGTTTTCTTAAAAAAAAAAACAAAAAACAAAAAACAAAAAACAAAAACAAAACCAACCAAACAAGCAAAAAAAACCCAAACCCAAAGATTTCTCTTATTTCCCTGTAGACAAATAGGAGAGAACCTGATTGTTCCTGGTGGAGTGAAGACCATTGAGGCCAATGGACGAATGGTCATTCCGGGGGGCATTGATGTCAACACTTACCTGCAGAAGCCCTCCCAGGGCATGACCTCAGCTGATGACTTCTTCCAGGGCACCAAAGCAGCACTGGCAGGCGGGACCACGATGATCAGTGAGTGGCACTCTCCCTGGCCTTAGTGACATGGGCTGTGAGCTCTCCCTCCCCACCAGTATGTACTGGTGTTTGGTGCACCAGGCCCTGTGCTCAGGGTTCCGTGTAACTCCTTGTCACACCCTACCACAATAAGTACAGGTCATTGCTGTGGGTGCCTCTTGTCCCAAAAAGAGTTCAGATGCATGGACCTTAAACCTTTATAAGTTACTTTAGTGTTTATCAAGGTGAAATTGTCATGCATGTGGTGTGGTCAGGTCAGTCGGTGTTTGCGAGTTCTCAGCCTCTTATTCAAGGAAGTGAAACAAAATTTCCCACTGGATTGCAGAAGTAGCAAAGAGGTGTCATTCAGAGCAGAGCTAGAGAACATGTCAGACTACACTGCAGGAGATAAGAGGAAAACACCTAAGTGCCCTCTTATTTTACAGGGCTTCTTTTTATGGGGATTTAAGGAGTTTTGGTTGCTAAGGGCCATGGTGAGGGTGGTTCTGTTTTGGTTGATAGAGTAGATCACATACTTTTTTTTCTACTGTTCAAATCCCTTCCCATAATGCATCTGGTTTTAATCATATACACTTCCAAGTATGCATAGGTATAAAGTGGTGAGTAGGGGGTTCTCACTAGAAGTTCCCTTTGAGAACACAGCTCTCCCTACTTTACATGAACTCTCAACCAGTTCAGGTAGATCTTTCTGATCTCCTACTTGGGCATAAGGAAAGTATGATTGAATAGAACCTAAGACTGATGGTTGTTAAAGGTAGGAAAAATCTCTTACGTTGTTCGGAAAGAGGTATGCATGCAGCTCAACACATGTGGGGTCCTTGCTGCTAACAGGTTGCATTGTCCAGAATGTGGTGTGTGCACATAGTATGTGCAGGTGAGGGTCTCGGGTTGCCAAGTACACTATTGTTTAAGCAAGGGTGTGCATAAGCAAGCCGAGTGGAGTCCAGGTTGCTAAGCCATTCCTTATGGTTGCTTGCCTAAATATGACTGCTGAGGCATGGAGGCTGGGTATGTTATAATAAAGATGCTTATTTAAACTCATGGTTTTGGAAATCTGAAGGTTCAAGATTTAGTGGTTCCTCTCAACTCAGCCTCTGGTGAGGGACTCCTCAGTCACACACTCCTGGCAAATAGCTTCATGATGTGAATGCCATGCGTGATGGAATGAGATCACAAGGCAGAACTCACTCTCTTTATCAAAGATATCAGCTCACCAAGTGAGCCCAGCATCAATGCATTCATTCTATTGGCACACAGTGTCTGGGTCACCTTCCATTCGGTTCTGTCTCTTAAACGTTCTGGCATGGGAACACTGGGACCCCAGCTTCAGACACATGAGCACTTGATGGACCCACTCAGGTCACATCTACACTGAATCTGAAGTACCACTTACTTTTCTGCATCCACACATGTGGCCAGGAGGGTGGTGCTGCAGTGGCCACTCCAGACTATAACTGAGTCAGGTCACCAGGGCACTCCTTTCCTAGAACCCATGCAAACTCCCTACGTTCTCCTCACAGCCCAGGCCAGTAAGCAGGATGGTCTGGGAGACCTCCAACCTCCTCTTGCAGCAGCATCTTTTCTTTTGCTCTGATTCCCACCCATATTAGCTGAACTGAGTCACAGGGCCAGGCCCAGCTTCCCTGAAGAACTGTCTGCCTCAGTGAGCCGGCGAGGCAGTGGAGAGGGCAGACAAGCCTTCGGGGTGACTGATGCCAGTCTATTGCTTTATCTCTGTTTCCTCTGTTTGCTCATTTGTTTGAATGCCTGCTTTCACTTGAATTCTGTTGTGATGAGGTTTTCTTTAAAAAAGCAAGAGTTAGTTTCAATACTCATTTTTCAAGCTCTACAATTCCAGGCAGCTCATTTTTGAGCTGCTCAACCTTACCTACCCCTGCAGTACACACAAGAGGCTGTGTAAGGCAATTGTCAGCAGAGCCAAAGAGTTGCCAGAACCAAGAAGGTGTGGTTTGGTCAACAAGGCAAGTCTATCTCTTTTCTAATGAATAGCCCTTGAATCCACTGGCTAGGAGAGTGAATGAACTCCCAGTCTTTAGATCAGAGTGAGCTTGGAATTGACCCTCAGGAACTGCACAAGGATGGACAAGGACTCAGCCTTGAGGAGCCTCAGCTTCCCCACCTGCAAGCTAGGTGTTATGATACCTTGGTCTAGTCAGATATTTCATTAATATTCCTAATGGTGGCAGTTGGTGTTAACCATGAAGGAGATGACAGTGGTGAAGGTGGTGATGATATCAATGGGCATGATTTCGATGGTGATAATAATGTTAGTAATGGTGGTGATATAAACAGACATAATGATGGTAGTGATAGGGATGGTGATATTGGTGAGGGTGGAGGTGATGGTGATGATAGTGGTGCTATTGATGTGGGCATGATTGTGGTGATGGTGATGGTGACGATGGCTGTGGTGGTGGTGTTGATGGCGACGATGGCTGTGGTGGTGGTGGTGATGGCGACGATGGCTGTGGTGGTG
>CAJQZJ010034048.1:772694-823834 GCA_907164525.1 Lophiomys imhausi
TGGTGGTGGTGATGGCGACGATGGCTGTGGTGGTGGTGGTGATGGCGACGATGGCTGTGGTGGTGGTGGTGATGGCGACGATGGCTGTGGTGGTGGTGGTGATGGCGACGATGGCTGTGGTGGTGGTGGTGGTGATGGTGACGATGGCTGTGGTGGTGGTGGTGATGGTGACGATGGCTGTGGTGGTGGTGGTGGTGATGGTGACGATGGCTTTGGTGGTGGTGGTGATGGTGACGATGGCTGTGGTGGTGGTGGTGATGGTGACGATGGCTGTGTGGTGGTGATGGTGACGATGGCTGGGGTGGTGGTGGTGATGGTGATGGTGACGATGGCTGTGGTGGTGGTGGTGATGGTGACGATGGCTGTGGTGGTGGTGGTGGTGGTGGTGATGGTGATGGTGACGATGGCTGTGGTGGTGGTGGTGATGGTGACAATGGCTGGGGTGGTGATGGTGATGGTGATGGTAGCCTTCCTAGTTATTTTTTCCTATTGTTATAAAACATCATGACCAAGGCATCTTATAGTGATGTCTTAATTAGGTTTCTATATTGCTGTGAAGAGACACCATGCCTATAGCATGGGGAAGCACTTAATTGGGAATGGCTTCTAGTTCAGAGGTTTAGTCCATTATCAGCATGGTGGGAAGCATGGCAGCATGCATGCAGACAGGGTGCAAGAAAGGAGCTGAGAGTTCTGCATCTGGATCTGCAGGCAGCAGGAAGAGAGAGTGAGCCAGTGGGCCTGGCTTGAGCTTCTGAAAGCTTAAAGCCCATCCCATGGGACACACTTCCTCCAACACTGTCACAGTCCAATAATGCCACTCCCTGTGAGTCTATGGGAGCCATTTTCATTCAAAACACCTACAGTTGGGCTTACAGTTCCAGGCTGTTACAGTCTGTGATGGCAGAGCAAAGTTATGGCAGCAGAAACAGCTGAGAGCCCACATCTTGATCTGCAAGTGGGAGGCAGAGATCACACTGGAATGGGATGCAACTTTGGCACCTCAAAGCCTGCTCTCTGTGACACATCACCTCCAACAAGACCACATCTCCTAATCCTCCCCAAATAGTTCTAATACTACCAAGTATTCTGGGCATGATACATGGGACCAAGTATTGTGGGAGACATCTTCAAAGTACCACATTCCACTTCCTGGTCCCCATAGGCTTGTGGCCATATCAGAATGAAACATGCATTTAGTTTAACTTCAAAAGTCCCCATAGTCTTTTCATAATTATAGTCTCAATAGTTTAAAAGTCCAAAGTTCAAAGTCTCTTCTGATATTCAAGGCAATCTCTTAACTGTAACCCTTTGTAAAATAAAAAAAAGTAAATCACATACTTCCAACATAGAGTGGCACAGAATATGCATTACCATTCCAAAAGGGAGGAATCAGGCCACAGTAAGGAAATACTGGACCAAAGCAAGAATGAAACCCAGCAGGGCAGCTCCATGTGTTAGAGGGCTTAGATGGCCCTGCCCTTACAGCTTGTCTGTCTGCAGCACCCCACTCCCTACAGGTTTGTTGGAAGATATCCCATGGCTCAGGCATGTCCATCATCTTGGGGTCTCCAGTTCAGTCCAAGCTTTACTTTCATAGTTTCACAAGGTGGCCTTTCAGAGCCACCATGCAGGGATCACCATGCATGCCACACATCTGATCTCAGTGGCTATCCTTAACCTCGGAGGAAGATTCTGTAACCTCTTATTTATGTAACTTTTTTGACTCCAAAGCCAGAACCTCATGGACAACACCTGAGTTCAGCTGCCAACTTGGGATAAACCTGGCCGGCCCCCTTAGGTCACATTTGCAACAGTTTTTATTTGTTGTTGCTTTTAAAACCCAGTAGGAGTTTCTTTTCACAAGCTGAAAGCTTAGCTGGATGGAGTCTGACCTGAGGGCATCCCTCTCCTTATTCCAGCTCAAATCAGGCCTCTCCCTGATTTCCTTATCTTTTTCATTATAAGCCTTGGATCTAACATCAAATTTCCTGGTGCTCTTTTCTCTTCATACTGTATATTTTGTATTTTCTTTTGTCCTTCTTGCCCTTTCTCATTGTAGACCTGCACAAGAGCAATCACTAAGAATCACATGACAGAGTCAACATTAGGCTGTCTTGAAATCTCCTCTACCAAAGAAATTTGTCTATTACTTCTCAGTTTAGCTTCAGGAAAATTCTTAGTTCAAGGGCAAATGAAGGACAGATTCTTTGCCAAAATATTACAGGCATCCCTTTAGCCTAGTGGCTGCCAAAGTCCCTGCTTCTCTCTGGAGCTGGGCTTCCACATTACTCTCAGCACTGCTGTCTCCCAAGCTCAACTAGGATGGGCCGTCAGGCTCTGCTTACAGCGCTCATCCGTTTTTCTAGTCCACAGTCTCAGAGTCTTGCACATTTCTCCAAATAGCCACATGCTTGGATCTGTTACAGCAATCCCCCATGACCTGGTACCAGTTTCTGTTTTAGTTACTTTTCTATTGGTGTGAAAAAATATCATGAAGTTGAAAAAAAAAAATAAAGAAGCACTTAATTGGGCTTATGATTCCAGAGGGTGAGAGTCCTTGATGGCAGAATGAAGGTACGGTGGCAGGAACAGCTGAGAGCTCATGTCTTGATTCCAAGCAACAGAGAGAGAGCACAGTGGGAAAGGCAGGAGGTTTTTGAAACCTCAAATCCCACCCCATGTTGCATACCTCCTCCACCAGGCCACACCTCTTCCTCTTCCCCAAACAGCCACCAAATGGGGAACAACTATCCAAATGCCTGAGTTGTATGGAAGGCATCTCATTCAGACCATCACAGTGGTGATGGCGGCGAGATCAGTGGGCACGATGGTGGGAATATGATGATGGTTGTGGGTTATAATTGTGGTTTTGGTGATAGCGCTGGTGGTGACAGTTGTGGTGGTGGTTGTGTGGTGATGGTGACGGGAATGATGGTGATAGTGCTGATTGATGATTGTGGCAAACGTGGTAGTATTGATGGGATGGTGGTGGGGTGATGTGGCCACTGTTGGAACATCCTGGGTTCTGAGCATCACAATATACATCTCTCTGTCCCAGTTGACCATGTTGTTCCTGAACCTGGGTCCAGCCTGTTGACTTCCTTTGAGAAGTGGCACGAAGCAGCAGACACCAAATCCTGCTGTGACTATTCCCTCCACGTGGACATCACAAGCTGGTATGATGGTGTTCGGGAGGAGCTGGAGGTGCTGGTGCAGGACAAAGGTCAGTGAAAGCCAGGAATGGGTCGGAGAATCCCTTTACCCTTTACCCTGTTCTGTGAGCCCCGCTTAGAACGAGAGGGCGTGTGCTCCCTCTGCAGGGAGTTAGTCCTGTACTCCCTGAAGCCTTGAGGAAGCATTCCTAGCCCAGAGAACAAGTCCTCTCTCCAGAGCCTGATAAGGGAGACCTTTGCTGGTCTAGCCTTACTTTTCCTGGTACTTGTCACCATGGCTGCAGTCCTCTGACACCTGCCTTGCTGCTGACCTCTGCTCAAGCCATTTTCCCCATAGGCATGTTCTTTTTCTGCCTGTCAAATCTCTCCCTCAAGACTCAGCTCAGCAGAGTGCTTCCCCCTTAACCTGTCAGAATTGCTTTATTCCTTAAATACCTGAAGCTGACACTGGCCTTGTGAGGGCACATCCTTTCCATTGCTCTTTGAGTCTAGAACACTGGTTGTCTGTCTAGTCTGTGAATAACGTTTGTGGCCATATATCACTGTATCCCACTTGGTTCCCCTCTGTTCAGGCTCGCACCAGGTGACCCTGGCCATTGCAGACAGTTCAATTGTTCATTGCATTGAGTAGAAATGGGTCAGACAGAGACAGGAGGGCTGGAGACTGGCAGCAGGATGGAACACGTCAGGACATGAGTGGTCAGTCCAAAGGGGCCCTTCCAGAGAGAAAGAACCTGTATTGCAGGGGCTTCAAGGGGTGCTGGGGTACACCTTTCATGTTTACAATACAGGTTATGTTTTCTCATTATAGAGGTATCGTTGTTCCTAGTACATAAACATCAGAAAAGCAAGTATTTTTCCCCTCTGATTCTGCTTCTGGTCTCAATGTGACGTTAGTTAAGCATTATTGCCTATGCTTCCTGTCTATGTAAGAGTCTTTTTCCCTTATATGGTTGCACAGTAGCTGCAATTTGGAATCTTTCTCTTCACTTAATGTTTTATCAGTGACATTGCCCTCCAGCAGTAACTTTTTAATAACACCATTTATGAAATGCAATGGCCAATTTGCTCAACTATTTTCTTTCTAGTGGGCATTTAGGTTTTCTGTTTGTTTCATTATAAATTGTGTTCCAGCGAGTATCTCCATACACAAGCATTAGTTTGAGATTTTTATGATTTCCTTAGATGTTGAGAAATGAAATTACAAAACGTGAAGGATCTAACATTTTCTGGGACCATGACTCCTATGGCCAATTGGTTTCCTGAAAGATGCTCCCATCCATGCAGGCATAGGCCCGCATCAGAGTCCCTGGCTCCTGCGTGTAGCACCATTGGGTGTCATTGCATTTGTGGAGCCCTTGCTAATTTCAAGCCAGGGTACCATTGTGGCTTCCATCACACTTTTTCCATCCCTAATTATGCTCACATTTGGTGCAGATTTCCCCCCATTTGGTTATCCAGTTGTCCCCTTTCCTGTCATCAGTTCAGATTCCCTGTGTCCATGCGGGCCCTGCTGGCAGGAAGGCACGGTACCCTTATGGTGGCTGCTGTGATCCTGCACGCACAGTGGTCACATAGGAACCTGCCATCGTGGTCTTGCTAGCTCTGTCATCTGGACCAGTTTCTGTGTAACTGGCAGCTCTTGTGTGAAAGTGAGGAGAAGGGATGTGGGGAGAGCAATGGCGTGAACACAAGGTCTGTGTGCCCTTTGGGGATGAGTGACTGCCACACTGTTTGGGAGGGGATGTTTGCTTAGATTTGGGTATCCAAAGCATCTCCCCCAAGATTGGAGAGCCACTTCCTTTTCTTGAGTGGTGACTTACAGGAAAAGCCCAAAGTGACTGCGCAGGATTTTAAATGTCTCATAAGCTTTACATCTGGATCCTCTCCCTCTCTATCCCGAGTCCCTCCCACCTCTCCAGCCCCGCTACTCCCTGAAGCTCCCTCCTGCCTCTTCTTAGTCAGTGCTGAGCTGTGCTTCCTGGGGAAAGCTTTCAAGATGCCACACCTGGTTTGCTGCCCACTCAGTAGTCCCCAGCCCAGCTCTGCCATGAATTGTAATGGTCATTAAGGTTGTCTTTCCACAGAGTCCTAATCCCATCCCAGACCATGAACTACCTGAGAATAGGAGTTTGAAACAGTTTAGAAAGAGAAAAGCATTTCCTTTATTGTCTCCTTGCAATTTGGGAGGTTCCAGCCAAGGCAAGTTCTCCATTGCTCAGCCTGAAGCAAGAAAATTGTGGAGACCATGGGGTGGACCAGAGCCACTCACCACCCACTTAGGAAACTGAGAGGAGAAAGAGTAGGGCACAGGGTGATCGATCCCTCCCTGAATGGATAGATGTCACAGCTCCCAGGATCCAGTCATGACTCCAGACCCTATCCGCTGGAAGCCTGGCCCCCAGCACATGAGCATGTGGGAAACACATCACATTCAAACCATAGCAGAGGGTCAGTGTCCAAGTTTCCAGTTCACCAGGTGAACCTGGATGTCCATGGTGACAATGGTATTGCTTTGGTGTCTGTGAATAAATCGAGGTTTTATATTTTTGGAAAGGTCCATCTTTGCAACGAATACAGTCATAATCACCATACTTGTGCTTCCCCCATACATGTACTAAGTGTGCTATTTTTACTTTAGTATACTTTATTAGTCAATGATATTTTTATACTAATCTCAGAACACGATTTTTATTTCTAATTTTTCCCATTTCTTTAAGAGAAAGAGTGTTGTGGTGGTTTTCTACACAACAGGAACCTTTGGCTTGTCTTTTCTGTTGCTGAGTGTAAAATAAGTCTCATTCCTTTTAATGTTTGCCTCAGACCTTATTCTTCTCCTAATGTTTTCATACTTTACCTACAAACCTGAGTCACACATCACAGGTCCCAAATGAGCAAGGCAAAATGGCCCATGAGGCACAGCCTTTGTTTTCAAACAACTTGAAGAGGGATGAGAGACATGTCCTCTCTTGTCTGTCCCATGCTCTGTCAAAGTGCTCCTTAAGGTCAAGTCCTGTCTTTTCTTCCTTTTTAAATCCCTGCCTAGGCTCTGCCTAGAGTCTTCAGTGCCATCCTCCCAGCAGGATTCCTCAGCCTTTCCTGGGTCCACATACCCTCCATGTCTCTCTCTCTCTTTTTCTCTCTCTCTCACAGGATGTGTTCCATGGCGCCCCCTAGCTGGGGAAGACTTATGCACTAGACACAACAGTTGGCTGCAGGTCCTATGTGTCATGCACCACAATGTGGTTTGAACTGGTTATGACACTGAAATTCACCTTGTGGATTTGTAGTACAGTTAAAAAAAATGGAATCAGGAAGCATGTGCTCCTTTTGCTTCAACTGGAGGAAGACCCTTTGTGGAAAGGAAGATATCCCTACCACGCACACCCCTCCCTCTCTTGCTCAGTTCCCCAGCCCCCTCCTTCTCTACCTCCACCTTCCTCCCTTTACCTTCAGATCCAGCTCAGGTTCAATCTTTCCCAGAAGGTTCCAGGGACTGACTGCCATCCCCAGGCTGGGTTTGGTGTCCCACTGTGGACCCTGTGCCATCTTCTCTCCTTACATTGCGCCTGGTCATTCATTTACTGGAAAGACCTTCATAGATACTCAAAAGATGCTTTTCTCTTTCTTTTCTTGCAATAGGTGTCAACTCCTTCCAAGTCTACATGGCGTATAAGGACCTGTACCAGATGTCCGACAACCAGGTAGGCCCTGCTGCAAGCTTCTGTTCACCTACATCGGATGGAGCCAGCTCTCATGTGCAGGGGAGACCCTTAGAGCCTGGACTCAGGTCTCACCCCCAGCACTAAGTGCAGTGTGGACATTGCCCCTTCTCTGTCTTTGTTCTTCCCTTAAAAGAGATGGGAGTGGGAGTCTGGGGTCCTTGGTGGGGTGTCCCTCATATAGTTCTTCCACGCTATTCTCTGGGACGCTCATTAACAAACAGCTTCTTGGAGTCCATTGTAGACATTCAGAGTAGCTTTCTGGACATGTCCTTTCTGCATGCTGGACAGTTAGTTGGTCTTGGGGCTCAGGAAAGACTAGGGACCATTTCACTGGCTCTGCAGAGGTGAGCTGTGGTCAGTGCAAGACACGGAAGAAGACAGAGTCTGTGTTTTCTCACCACAAGGATGTCAGATCTCTGGCCTAGGGTGCAAGGAACTAAGGAAGACACTACTGTGTGTTTCTGGGGAGGGCGCTTACTGCTTACACCCACCCTCTGTCCATTGGATCCCCTCTACCTCCTAGAGGAAGCTGTGGATGCCAGTATAAGCCTACCATACCTATTGCTTGATGGACAGCTGGGAATATCATTCCCACCATCTCTCTGGGCTTGAAGCTCATACTATCTCCAACCTTACAGGGGTTGTCAGAATGCTGAGTGATTTAATACAAGTGAAACTCAAGGACTGTTGGGAATTGCTCATTGGCTATTAGTTCAGAGTTGTACCAATAGTGGCCTTTCCATGTCCTGGCCTACAAAGAAACACCTTGGATCAGACAACAACTTACCTAGGATGCCTTGAGCCTTTGATGCAGATATGGGGTATTCTAGAAGCAGGAAGTTGGTTAGGGCTCATGGAAGCAGTAGTGTATAACACATAATTGGAATGATTGCTGCTTCTTTCTTACATTGATCGACTGAGGCCCTTGGTATGGATGTCAGCTGTGGACCTAAGATTGGGGGTCTTTCAAAGTGCTTCCTGCCCCTGAGAACTCTCCCATCTTATATCTGCAAGCATATATCCCAGGAGCAGCAGTCTTGTACTCAGAAGGAAGACAAAGAAGATGGAGGTGTTATAGCAGTGGTTCTCAGTCCGTGGGTCATGACCCCTTTGGGGGTCAAATATCAGATATCCTGCATATCAGATATTTACATTACTATCTATAACAGTAGCAACATTACAGTTATGAAGTATCAGTAAAATAATTTTATGGTTGGAGGTCACCACAACATGAGGGATTTAGAGTCACAGCATTAGGAAGGTTGAGAACCACTGTGTTATAGTGACACTATGTGCCTTTGATTAATTTGGTCTTACACAGCCTCTTGCCTCTTGATTTGGAGAATGTAACCCATGAGGTCTGCAGTGGCTGTAGGAGTGAGCAGAGGAGCAGCATTTTAAATGCATGGACTACTACACCTTGATTTCTCACCAGCCCTGTCTCTTCTCTTTAGCTGTACGAAGCCTTCACCTTCCTTAAGGGACTGGGAGCTGTGATTTTAGTCCATGCAGAAAATGGAGACTTGATAGCTCAGGTGAGTGGTGCAAGGTTATCTCTCATACCACGAAGGCGAACTGTTACAAAATAGACTGTAAAAAAGGGGTGCATCCTCCATTAATGAGATAACCAGGTGGAGAAGGGTGGAGCTGAGCACCGGTTGCCATATGCCATGTGCTGCTAAGAGATGTTCCCTCGTATGCAGTGAGCCTTTTGGCAAGGGACTTGACTTCTGGAATCTGTTTTCTCCTCTGCATTCATTGTGATGTTTTGAACAAAACTGCCCTGCAGGTAGGAAGGGGTGGTACCCCTCAGTGCCATGTATACCCAGCTTCTTTTTTAAAATGTGGATTTTGAGGATTTTACTCATTCTCATTCTTGCATAGTCAGCAGTTTACCAACTGACCCTTCTCCCTGGGGGTTTTGTATTAGTCAAGGTTTCCTAGAGGAACAAAACAGATGGAATGAACATACATACATACATACATGCATGCACGCACGCACGCACACACACACACACACACACACACACACACACACACACACACACACACACACAGGTTTTACTAGAGTGTCTCATAGGCTGTGGTCCAGCTGGTCCAACAATAATGGTCTAGCAGGGGAAAGTTCAAGAATCCGGGAGTCGTTCAGTCCAAAAGGCTGGGTGCCACAAATGGTCTTGAGTATGTGCTGGAATCTCAAAGAAGTAGGCTCTAATGCCAGAAGACTTGCCGGAGAGAGCAAGGTCAGGCAGGCAAAGAACAAAATCTTCCTTCTTCCATGTCCTTTATACAGGCTGCCACCAGAAGGTGTGACCCAGATTAAGGGTGGGTCTTCCCACTTCAGATGATTTAATTAAAAACAAAAACAAAAACAAAAAACCTTCGCTGGGCGGTGGGGGTTGCATGCCCTTAATCCCAGCACTTGGAAGGCAGAGGCAGACAGATCTTGTGAGTTTGAGGCCACCCTAGTCTACAAAGTGAGTTCAGGACAGCCAGCGTTACACAGAGAAACCTTGTCTTGTAAAACCAACCCCCCCACCCAAAAAAAAAAAAAAAAGAAAACCCTCACAGGTGTACCCAGCTGCCTGGGTTTTAGTTAATTCCAGATGAAGTGAAGGTGAAAACCAAGAACAGCCTTATAGAAAGGCTTACTTTTGGTCTCAGTTCTGGGGGTCAGTAAGTGTGGTGTTGGCCTCTGCTGGGCTTTGAGGGATAATTACTGATGGCTTCAAGCATGGCAGCAAACTGGAAGAGGAAGAGGGGGAGAGAGCTAACAGCAGAGTGTGTGGGAGAGAGGTGGAGGGCAGTGGTGGGTTTTCCTGGTGACATCTTGCTCTAGGGGTAACTAACTTTCTGCTCCCCAGAAAGAAAGAAAGTGGAGTTTAGGCCCATAGTTCTGGAGGTCCAAGAGTGTGGTACCAGCCTCTCATGAGGTGGGGTCTGGAGAAGGTGTGAGGAAAACCCTGGAAGAAATTTAAGTGCGTGCAGACATCTTGGGTGTGTGAGAACACAGTGGGGGACTAGGCATTGTGAAAGTCATTCTTGTCAGAACGAGTCTCTTCTGAGATGAAAGCCCAAGGACCAGTGTCTCTTGGTGACCACCCCCTTTGCATCTCCTAGCATCCTCACACGGGAGCCGAACCATCATTGAGTTTTGAGGAGGCAAGCCTTACTTTGTGTTTCCTCTCACTGGTTCCTGGAGTTCTAGAACAACACAGATGCTGTTGTGGGTGGGCAGGGGATGGGTGTGAACAAATGAAGAGGAGGGTTGGTGGAGTGGAGAGAGCAGCCGGTCACTTTTAGTCCACTGGCCTGTAGGAACCTCTCCGTCCTGACCTTGTCTGCTTCATGTCAAGTAGCGGCTAGAAGAGTGACTGACTCCTCTCAGCTCCCCCATTCTGGCTCATTGGTGATTGTCTCCTAGGAACAAAAACGGATCCTGGAGATGGGCATCACGGGACCCGAGGGTCATGCTCTGAGTAGACCTGAGGAGGTAAGGACTCCCCCACTCTGTGATCTGTGATCGCCATGTGCTCATATTCCAGAACCCTTCAGCTGGAACAGAACAAGCTCAGTTGCCCCCAGCTCCTCCCCCTTCCCTCTGCTCTGTCCTCTCCACTTCACTCCTTTCCCTGCTCCTTCCCAGGGCTCTGGAGGGCGCAAGTCAATCAGAGAGGCTAAAATGCTCTGCATATTCCAGGGCCAGGAATATCACCCCTGTCACTGCACACACCCCAGTGTCCTGACTGAAGAAGAATCTTAAAAAAAAAAAAAAAAAACCAAAACCAAAAACAAACAAACAAAAAAAAAAACCAAAAACAAAAACAAAAAAAAACCAAACCAAAACAAAAAAAATTTATTACTTTGTTGTGTCTCCATTGCCACCCCCTCCCTCCACTCCCTCCTGGCCCCTCCCTCCTACCCTCTACCCCCTCTCCTACCCCTCCCAAGCCTCCCGTGTGGGGTGTCTCCGTGTATCAAGCCTCCTCAGTTCTTTAGTCACATAAGGTCTAAGAGCTTCATCTTGCACAGGAGGCATACATAACAGTTCCACTAGGGTAACCAAATGGATGCGTGAGCTAACTCAGACTCAGAAAGATACACATGACATATATTCATTTATAACTGGATTTTAGCCATGATAGTATAGGATAACCACCCTACAACCAATAGACCCAGAAGAGCAGGAACTGGGGAAGAATCTTAACTGAAGACTTGTTATATTGGTGACAGGAAAACAGACTGACATTCCCCCAGTGTCCTAGTCAGATCACACCTCTCTATGAGGGCCATGCCCAAGGCCTTGACAGATTGTAAATTAAAAACCAGGAATAGAAGTCAGAGCAGGTGCTTTGGCTGGCTGGTACTGAGAGCATGGCTGGTCCAGAGGGGTCTGAGATGAAATGAATGAGGTTCAGCGAGTGAACAAGAAATCTCTGTCAGCCAAGGGCATGCCCTGACGCCAGGGAGTCAGTCCTTTGCCACGCCGTTTTGTGTGCCTTTTGATGCAGCGTCCCCTTGGGAGAGTTCCCTAGCACAGCTCGCAGGTTGTTTCCAGACAAGCCCAGGGCATTGGTTGTTCTGTCTCCAACTCTCCCACCAGAGTCATTTGAACTGTTCTCATTTTTCATCTGCTTTATTCTCCTTTTAAATGGAAGGCTTCACTTTTGAGAACACTTAAGGGGAATGGAAGACAACAGGCTCAGGAGTGGCTGTCCACTTCCTCCTGTGACCTTTGTATTTGCTGTGTCCCCAGCTGGAGGCCGAGGCCGTGTTCCGGGCCATTGCCATTGCAGGGCGGATCAACTGCCCTGTGTACATCACCAAGGTCATGAGCAAGAGTGCTGCAGACATCATCGCCCAGGCCAGGAAGAAAGGCAGGTGGCGCCTGTCCTCCAGGGGGCGACAGAGGGCTGTCCAGGTTCCTCTAGGGCAGAGGATCTGGCAGCCTGTGGCTTCTAGTGTACTGAAGGGGTGGTCCAGAGTTGGTTTTAGATTTGATTGCTAGTGTACCACGTGCCAGAGACCTCTGCAAGTCCCCACAAACTCTGAGTCTTAGTTTCTTCATTTGTGATGGTCCCTGCTTCCATTGGCCAGATGTGACCACATGGCTCTTGGCTCACTTTAGAGTCTTGCTCTGGGTTTGACACAAAACTGACGATTAGTCAGGAATGGCGGGCAGGTCCTCCTGCATTCCCGTGTCCCCCTTTTTGGGCCACTCCTTGGGCTCTGTGGGAGAGCTTGGGCTCTCCACTTGGCTTGGCCCTCTCCTAGGCTCTGTCCAAGACTCACATGGAGAGCTTGTGCTCAGGGTTACTATGTGGCCTGAAGGAAGAGAGCCACTTGTGGGTTGGGAAGAAGGAAGGCATTGTCCCAGAGTCAATAGTGTGGGGACAGCAGGAGCTCGATATGGACGAGAGTGCTGGCCTAGGACGGCTGCCCTAATTGGCTACAGAATTGAATTGGGTTCTCACAGTAAGGAGCACTGTGTGGTGCTGTGCCCTCCACGAGGAAGATGCTGGGCTATTGGCTTCTAGTCAGTCTCCTCTCACAGACCCTCCATTTGTGTCAGTATGTACTCTGTTGGCTATAACCACACTCCTTATGTTTGTCCCCTTCAAGGCCCTCTTGTCTTTGGTGAGCCCATAACCGCCAGCCTGGGGACCGATGGCACCCACTACTGGAGCAAGAATTGGGCCAAGGCAGCTGCATTTGTGACCTCTCCTCCCCTGAGCCCAGACCCCACCACTCCAGACTACTTGACCTCCTTGCTGGCCTGGTGAGAGCCTTGGGGATGAGGACATGGGGCTGCTGTTGTGGCCAGATAATCCACAGCTGGAAGCCACAGGCTGGTTAGACGCATAGAGAAGGGAGGCTTGGGGTCTGAGCTCAGAAAACAGTACTCCATGTTGTTTATAGCAATTCTTCCCAGACCCAAGGGTGTGTTTTACCTAATGGTTATTCACATTTATTGACCATATCCTCCCACCAGTTCAGTATTGTTCATGCACCTGCTGTATTCTAGACAGTTCAGTGTGGTTGGTAACCTCCAGGACTAAGGATGAGAGAGCAGGATTGAAATCTTGCCTTTGCCACTGGTTCTGCCGTTTTGGGCTTGTCAGGACATATACATTGTCTCCCTATCTTCCTTGGGTTGCTCATTGGACACCTACACAGAAACAGATGCCCGCTTGTACAGGGCTAGTTGTGGTTCAGTGCAGATGGAAGGCAGTTCGATGAGCAGCCATGGCAGAGCACAGTATTTTTCACCCAGTAGAAGTGCAGCCACCATGATCCCTCCCATCAGTCAGTTTGAGAGAAGAGGGCTCTGCAAGACCACATGGTGAGCAGAGGAGATGATGCCCTGGGGAAGGTAGATGGCTGGAGCTCTGTAGGGGAGAAGAGTCAGGGCTGGACTTGGGGATAAGGCAGGACTTCTGAGTATAAGGAACTGTGTGTGTGAACAAGGGGACTCTGGGATGTGCACCACATGGAAATCTTTGTCCCTACCTGATGAAGACACTATTTTGCTGGTGAACTCAATTACCAACTCAGCACCAAAGCCCATAGTTTGTGAATGTCTGACTCTTCCTCAAACTACAAAAGAGCCCACATCTTCCCAGTATCTGCTGTCTCACAGTCTTGGCCAACTCAGAAAAAGGCAGGAACATGACCCATAGTCTGTAGAGGCTGGTGATGTCTTGCACCCTTGGTCCCAGCCACTCCCGCTCAGCGTGCTGGTGCCTCCTGCCTCCGCTGAACAGACCTCTCTGTTTCCCAGATGTAATGCCCCCATACGCTGTCCATGGTGCTTAGGTACTTTAAATGTCAGCAGGACCAAGAGAGGACATCTCCACAATTTCTTCTCCCAAAGTGGAGCCCAGAAACCAAAGCATGACCTGGACCTGCTCCTTGACTAGACTTCCACCCTCCAGGCTGACTTCACCTCACTTTGGCTCTCTCTGTCCAGCTTAAACAGTCTCAGGCTGACAATGCCCACCCCCAAAGAAGAACCATGTCTTAGGGCCTTTGTTGTCCACACCCTTCCTAGCACTGCCTCATGTGTCTCTCAGTTGGCTCATTTACTGCTTCCAGTCCTTTGCTGGAAGGTCCCTCAGGTATTTTCTGGTCATTAGATTTAAATTGGTACTGCGTATCATCTGCATCCCCTGTCCCAACCTGCTGTGGTCCTGTTCCTACACCCGCCATGCGACTGGTCTGTTGATGGTCACCATGGCCTCACATCATTCCAGGCACAGAGCATGTGCATGGTGTGGGTTTGCTAAATAAACAAGTACAGACAGTCCAAAACAGGACAACTCCTAGGCATGCGTCTAGCATCTAAATGACTGATTTATCCTAATACTATAAAACAGAGGACAGTCTCAGCCTGCATTTGCATGCACCAAGTCACAGCCTGATAATGGCCTCTAGGCTCAGGCTCTGGATGCACCCAGAGATCCTTGCTTCTAAACACCCAAGGGACAAAGACGACAAACCCAGAAACCTGTGTCAATCAGCTATTACCTAGAGGTTATATTTGCTCTGTGAGCCTAGCCCAGATGCCTTACTCCAAGAGACACATGTCAGTGTGTGTGACTCACCGTGACATGCAGAACTGTGAGGCTCAGGCTGCAGAGGGGGGAGGTTCCTCATGTGCTGGCAGGCTTTGATTTGACAAGCTGACTTTGGATGACTGACTACATTATCATCTATTGAGATAGGGCTGGGAACGTAGCTCACTGGTAACACACGTGTCTAGCATGTGTTAGACCCTGAGTTCAATTCCAAACACCAGAAAAAAATAAGATAAAAAATTAAGATAAAGTCCCTGATGCCCAATGGCTTCCTTCAGAACTTTCCGTAGAGCTAGTTGGGCTTGAAGTGCCATTCTTGTGCTGGGTGACCCATGCCAGGGTCTGCTGTTCAGTGTGTGTGACTCTGCCTTCTTTCTGCTCTTGCCAGTGGAGACTTGCAGGTCACAGGTAGTGGCCACTGTCCCTACAGTACCGCGCAGAAGGCTGTGGGCAAAGACAACTTCACTCTCATCCCTGAGGGTGTCAATGGCATAGAGGAGCGGATGACTGTTGTCTGGGACAAGGCAGTGGTAAGTCCACCCACCTCTCTTCTGGAAGATTTCAGAAGTACCTTGCCTGGCCCATCCAGGCCAGTGCTCTGGATCCAGGGTTCTGAGGTCATGTTTTCTTACCTGAAAGTAGAGCTGGAAAATATCCCCAAACTGATAGAGTCTTTGTCTCCTGACGAATTCAGTCCTTGAATGAAGGATGAAAAGTGGATGGTGGGTGGAAGTGAGCATTAGCTCATCAGAAATGGCTCTGAAAATTGTGCTTGTCTTCATGTGTGCATGTGTGTGTATGTCTGTGGGTGCACATGTGTGTGGTACATTGTGTGAAATTCAGAGAATGGCCTGAGGGAATGTTATTTCTTTCTACCATGTCCCAGGAATTGAACTCAGGTCATCAGATTTGAAGGTAGGCACCTTTACCTGCTGAGTCATCTTACGAGGCCCTGCCTTATTTACTTATTTATCATTGTCTGTGCACCACATGTGTGTGTGTGCCTGGTGCCCTTGGAGGCCAGAAGAAAGCCCTGGAATTGAAATTATGAACTGTTGTGAGCTGCCGTGTTGGTGCTGGGAATCAAATCCGGGTCTACAACCAGTTGCTCTTAACCACTGAACCATCTCTCCATCTCCTCCCCATCTTATTTTTTGAGACAGTGCCCTTCTCTGGCCTAGAGCTCACCAAGTAGGTGTGAGGTTGGCTGGCCACTGAGTCCCAGGGATCCTCCTATCTTCCTCTCCCCAGTGCTAAGATTACAGGTCCATGTTGCTGTGTCTGGCTTTTTGTATCAGTTCTGGAAATTGAACTCGGGTCCTCATGCTTATGTCACAAACATTTTACTGACTGAGCTTGTCTCCCAGGCCCAGTTTTTACTTTTTATAAAATGTGGCCCTGGAACCACTGGTAGGCCTCCACAGTGGCTCTGGTGCAGATGTCAGCAGCCCTCTACAGTTCTTTTCTTGGCTGCTCTGATCAGACCACTCTCTAGGTGACTGGTTTCCATCTGTGAAGACCCCACTGGAAGGCCCAAGTCTGTTCCCAAACTGTCCTTCTCCTCAATGCATGGATCTTGATTTCAGGCTACTGGCAAGATGGATGAGAATCAGTTTGTAGCCGTCACCAGCACCAACGCAGCCAAGATCTTCAACCTGTACCCCAGGAAAGGTCGGATTGCTGTGGGTTCCGATGCTGATGTAGTCATATGGGACCCAGACAAGTTGAAGACCATAACAGCTAAAAGCCATAAATCAGTAAGTCCCAGCCCACCCGTGACACTCGTAGTTTGGGTGGATGAAGTTTCCTTTGGGTCACGCTAGAAGGTTCTGGCTAAAAATGATACAGGGTTTTCCAAGTTTGCCATGTGGCTACATCAGCCACTCACACTTCTGTTGGAGAGATTCCAAGAAGGCCTTCAGCCAGGCTGCTGCTATGGTCTGGTGAGGCTGCTCTCGGCCCTCTGCTGCTCTCTCTGGCTATGTACACAGAGCAGGTACATCTATGGCCATTGTGTCCTCCAGAAGGGCAGCTCATGCTCTTAGCCCTTAGCCATCACTCCAGTCTCCAGCATACCCTTTTTAAATGACCGTTTTGAATGGAGATCATGGGAACTGCAGGGGGAATGAGTGTTCCATTGGGGACCCCGCTACAGGAAAAAGTAACTCAAAATGGTCTGTGTAGCCTAGAAAATGATGTGACCTGAGATACAAAGTTTGGGGCAAGGATTGGGGGTGGGGATCTGTCACTCACCGAAGGAAGGATAGGCTCTTTGCAAAGTGGGAAAATACTGTGAGACTAATGAATAGAGTGGAATACAAAGACAGTCAGTTGCACAGAAAGGGTTGTGCACACGTGTGTAGCCGCACAGAAAGGGTTGTGCATACATGTGTACTCGCACAGAAAGGGTTGTGCATACATGTATAGTCGCACAGTAAGGGTTGTGCACACGTGTGTAGTCACACAGAAAGGGTTGTGCACATGTGTGCGTAGCCTGGGGGGAAGACCTGCTGTCACTAACAGTTGCAGGTCACAGCATTGAGAAGGTCACGCGATTAGACAGACTCCAGGCTGTAATGTGTGCCCCTAGGATACCGCCACAGCAGCAGGAAGACTCACAGTGTTGCCAGAGCTGTAATCTAGTGCCACCTCTTTGGGTGATGGAGGTCACATGATCACACATGCAGACCATACACACAGGGTGTTTTAGCAAGAGCATAGAATGCCCCATTTGTCTGATGTTGGGAAGTGGGTAGATCACTTAGTGGTAACCTAAGGACATGATTGATGGGACTCAACTCAGTGGCTTATGGGCTTTAAAAAGTTCTCAGCCACAAACTCATGCTGAGATCTCTGGGGTGAGGACAGAATAAGGACTCACTCACATGAGTCAGCCAGCACTTGTGTGTGAGACCGTGGCAAGCAGGAGAAGCCCGTTAAGGCACTTGGCTCAGTTGGAGGCAGAGAAGCTTCTCCACCAGATACCCTTTGTACCACTTTATTGTTTTCAAACACACATTGAGCCACTCTTACGATAATTGATAAAAAGTAAACACAAGCCGGGCGGTGGTGGCGCACGCCTTTAATCCCAGCACTTGGGAGGCAGAGGCAGGCGGATCTTTGTGAGTTCGAGGCCCGCCTGGTCTACAAAGCGAGTCCAGGACAGCCAGAGATATTCAGAGAAACCCTGTCTTGAAAAAACCAAAAAAAAAAAGTAAACACAATTAAAAACAGGTGAAAAACCGTTGGACAGCGGCAGTTGGCTAATGGGATTGATTATCGGCTTCGAGAGTAACAAACCAGATGCAGAGTTTTAGACACTCTGTTGTCTTTTTCATTGTTTTTTTTTTAAAGATTTTGTTTTATTTTTAAATTATATGTATGTGTATGTTTAGCTGTGGGTTTGGGCACGTGAATATAGTGCCTGCAGAGGCCAGAAGAAGGTGTTGGATCCTCTGGAAACAGGACTGTGGGCTGCCTGCTGTGGGTTTTCAGAACCCAACCCTCATGCTCTGCAAGAGCAGCAGGCATTAGCTGCTGAACCAAATCCTCTGTTGTTTATTTATTAATGTTGCTTATTTATCTATCTATCTATCTATCTATCTATCTATCTATCTATCTATCTATCTATCTATCTATTTATGAATAAGTGGATCATTCATTTTTCCTTCCTTCCTCCATCTCATCTCTTCCCCCCCCTCCCCTCTCCTCTCTCCCTCCTTTCTCTCTCTCTCTCTCTCTCTCTCTTCTTTTTTGAGGGGAAATGTGAAGGTCAAGGACATATTGAAGGAGCCAGTTATTTCCTTCCACCACATTTGTCCCAAAGATTGAAGTCAGGTCATCAAGTTTGGCAGCAAGCACCCGTATCCACTGAGCTACCTCACAGGCCCTGTTGTCTTTTCAAGTTGATGAGGCAGCAACAGCACCACCTCGCCCTACGCTCAGACTGGAAGTGTGCAATGCTCCTCAGCTTCCACCTGGCAGTGCAGTCTGGGCTCATTCCTTGGGATGAGATTTGCCTGTGTACTGCACGTGTTTTAGGGAAGTCCATATCCTTTGATCTTGTCCTTTAGTTTAGAAAGCTCTCCCCGACTAAAGATAATGCCTCAGAAATGTAAGTTACAACCAGGCTGTCCATAGTGCTTGTCCACAGAGGAACACTGCCCCCATTTGAGATGCCCAGGATGAGTGCTAATGTTCAGTCCCAGCAGGCGCTGTTCATTGTCTGTTGTACACAGTGTCCTATTATACAGAGAAGAAAAAGCCACTAGAAAACACTTATAACAGCATCATACTCTGTGTACCATGTTGATGCAGGAGAAGCCTCGGGTGTGGCACAGAAGTAAATCAGGACTTTTTGCATTCACAGACTGTGGAGTACAACATCTTTGAAGGCATGGAGTGCCATGGCTCACCTCTGGTGGTCATCAGCCAGGGTAAGATCGTTTTTGAGGATGGAAACATCAGTGTCAGCAAGGGCATGGGTCGCTTCATCCCTCGAAAGCCATTCCCAGAGCACGTCTACCAGCGTGTCAGGATCAGGAGCAAGGTGAGCTCCCCAGAGGCGGGCCCTTGTGCTGTGTCACCCCTTTCTTGGGGAACTGGGCTCTGTCCTGCACAGATCCTTGTTTTCCATATTAGATCCTGATGCTCAGGGCTAGGAGAGACTTGGTCAGTTACTCAGCTATCACAACGAGAATACACAGCCTATAGTCCTTGAGGGCCTGCTCCCTCCTGATCTGCCTTACCTTCTCATCCTCCCCTCCTGCCAGATCTGTATCTACCTTGTCCAAGATCTTGACCCTTGGTCTTGGAAGGCCCTAGATAAGCATAGGGCAGGCTCTGTCCTTATCTCTGACTCAGAGGAGAGAACTTTGGAGTCCTTACTGTGGCTGTCCTCCCTGTCTGTGACCCTCCTGTCACCATATCAGTTCATTATCCACATGATCTAAGTGATGATGTATGCCAGAAGGACCAGCTGTGTATGTTTTCTGTGTATCTCTATTCCTTGTGCATGCATACATGTGTGTCCAGTTTATGTACTATACATGTGTTCCATTGCATGTTTGCACACATAAGCACATGTGCACATATCCATTGTGTGTATTGTGCATGCATGCATGTGTATACATTTGTCCATTGCATGTATTATACATGTATGCATGTGTGTGCCTATTGTGTCCTATGCACACATGTATGTATGCATGTCTTCATTTATCCATTGTATATTATACATATTATACATGCTTATTATGTATGTTATACATGTTTGAATATGTGTGTCCATCTTGCACTGTGCACACATGTATATATATGTTCATTTATCCATTGTGTATATTATACATGCATGCATATATGTAAGTGTGTGCACATTGAATGTGCTGTGTATGCATATGTGTGTTCATTGCATGTACTGGATGTATCTCAATATATATAGGTGTATACCTTGCATATTGAGTATATATACATGTGCATGCATATTTATATGTGAGAGGATGTGTGTTCATGTATGTGTTCCATCCTTGTACTTTATCAATGGAAACACTATTTCTGATTTAGACAGCAAAGTCAGACACTTTCTTCCAGCCCCAGGCCCCAAAGAGTTGCCCCCATCTGTCAGCTATCCCTCTGCTTCTGCCACAAAGGGCAGCACCAGATGAACACACACCCCAGGGACTGTGCATCAGGTGGAAAGACTAAGTTTGGGGAGGGGCAGAGTGGGCCAGGGGTCTCAGGTACCAGAATGGCTGGGGTGCCCACTCTCCACCAAGGGCTGGCAGCATCCTTTGCTGGGCTGCAGACATTCCACTTGGCCTGCAGCTGAGACCTGTGATAAACAGTTAACTGCCACTGAGACAATACCTGGCCTAATGCTAAGCCATCAGTTTACATCAGGGTGTCAGGGGTCAGGAGGTCAGGTTGTTGTACTTAGGGTTCTCTGCCCCTATGCCTGGGCAGTGGACAGGAGCTAGTCTGGAAGTGGGGCACAGAACCTGCCTTTGGCTACTCTGAGCCTAGGGGAAGGGTAGTGACTGAAGGGAGGTAAGGTAATCAAGGTGGCAGGGGCTGAGAAGGAGACACAGGTCACTGGAGGCCTTGGTAGTCAGGGACCAGGGCCTTGGGACAAAGCTGAGCCTGCCAGCTGTGGAGGAGGAGCCTGGAAGTGGAGTTAGGGCATGGACACTTGCCTCCACTGGCTCCTAGAGGATCTTGTACAGTTTCCTTGATGCATGGCTTGATGCATTCTCTGAGGCCTGGATCCAGTCCCATCTCGCTTGGTCGGTTTTGAGTAGATCCTCCGGGCTGTTCAGGATCTTTTGCAGGCTCCAAGGGTCCCTGCCTCAGCTCTGAGCCATGGGGTGTTTCTTTTGCTCCTATGGATGACAGTGTCTCTGCCTCTGGATGTTGGTGGCCTGCCCTCCTGGTTCATCATTGAGGAACTCCTCTAGTACTTTGATGCCTCCACCCTCCCTGTCTCACTCTCACTCCCTCCTTTAACCAGTTGCCTGCCCCCACCCAGTTCCTCATCTCCCTACATACTCTATAAAGATGAGAAGACCTTCAATATTGCAGTCTGGGCCTTGGGATCTGCAGAGGAGGGAATGGTGGGGAAAGTGTGTGGAAATGGCTTGAGGTCCTTCAGCATGAAGCTCTATGTGCATGTGTGTGAACAGCTGTGTGCATCTGTGGAGTGTATGCATATGTGTAAATGTATATCCGTATTGCGCTGTGTGGGCACATGCCTGTGTGTGCACAGGTGTGGCTTGTGTGGTGTACAACTGGATGGCCTCAGGTCCTCTGTTGGCAGGGCAGAGGCACAGACACAGTGTTAATCTGAGCCTTCCCTTTTTCTCTTTAGGTTTATGGGTTGCATGGTGTTTCCAGGGGCATGTATGATGGCCCTGTGTACGAGGTGCCAGCAACACCCAAACATGCAGCTCCTGCTCCTTCTGCCAAATCTTCACCTTCCAAACACCAACCCCCACCCATCAGGAACCTCCACCAGTCCAACTTCAGCTTATCAGGTAGTCTTGTGGTGGCCAGGCTCCTGTGGAAAGGGGCATATATGGCTTTGGGCATAGGTGGAAAAGGTGTGGGCACACTCTTCTGCCGTGACTGACTCTGAGGTTCAGGGTAGGCAGTGTTTCTAGGGTACAGGGCAGCATGTTGATTCTTTGTCTTGGCACTGGTCAGTCCTGAGCTTAAGCATACATACCCATGGGGAGGGGTGGGGGTGAAACCAAAACTTTGTTAACAAATATATTTACTAATAAACATGTATTATCTAACAACTAACCCTAATAATAGAAACTGTTGTATTAGGCCACCAGGGCCTGGTTGGGAGGCCTTGAAGACCTGGCAGGTCTGGCTGCCCTTAGCTGGAGGCCTGACCAGACTTAGGTCTCCTGCTGAGAAAGCCTGAGACCAAGGGCGGCTCTTGTCCCCAGTAGTTAAATACACCAAGACCTTTTAATATTTCAATGCTTAGGACTTAGCTGGGCAGACTCTCAACTAGCTCTTCTAGCTTAACCTGACCACCTAATCCCAGCCAGCCATGTGGCTTGCTGTACCTTCCAGAGCTCTCAGCCACATCTGTCTGTTTCTGTGTCTCCTGGAGGAAAAAGAGCTTCCTCTGTCTCTTCCCAGGGTTCCTTTCTGCCTCTCAGAAAGTCCCACCTTTCTATTCTCTCTCTGCTCAACTAATTGGCTCTCAGTGACTTTTATCATCCAATTGGAGAATGCCTCACAAAGGGTGGTAACTAGATCTCAGAGCATTGAAATCAGCTTTTAAAAACCATGCATAAGACCTTTCTCTAACATGGGGGCCATTAATCTCATACCTTGAAGCTAAGTGTGGAGCCCAAAGGTGGGTGTGAGGCAGGGGCCCTCATTTTCCTGGGTACGTGCTCTGTTCCTGGCACTCAACACTTCCCCTCTCGCCCTCCCCATCCTGTTCTGTGGCTTAGGGAGAACAATATGTACTTTTTTTCACCCCCACTTGATGGTGGTGTGTTCCTGGTATTATTTGAAGTTTCACAAAATTTAATTTCAAAGTCCCAGGATTCAGGGCTCTGCAATGCTTAGGAATAGGCCCCAGCTTTAAGACATGTGCCCACAACTCCACCAGATGGCCACATGAGGGCAGACATATACACACACTGGGAACATTGTACTGTCATTGAAATGATTCCAGTTGTAAGAGCCTTTGCAGGGTCCTAGGGATTTGATGATGAGTGATGCACGGCTCGACAGCCTCAGATGAGCCGAGGAACCGAGGAACCTGCTGAATCCCACAGTGTAAAGTCTAGGATGTTGCACTCAACAACCTTTTAAAACAGGAACCATTTAAAATGGAACATGAGCCTGTGAGCCATGTAAAAACAGGCCGTGCACTAAAGAAGATCAATGGGTCATAGCAGCACAGGTATGTGCTAGCAGCAGTGAGGGTGGCAGGAGATAAGAGAGGAGGTAGTTTCAGCTCAAACTGCAGAATGAGAGGTCCCCTGCAGGGAGAGAGTAGTGGGTACTGAGTCAGGGGGCCCCAGGACATCTCACTATCCATGATTCTTTCCTGGAATAGTTATTTGAGTGTAATTCTGGTGTTAAAGGTGGCCAATGTTATTGCACAAAGAGACCCCAAGCACAACCCTAGCATCTTGTCTGGTGTGCAGAGATAGCTGCCTTCCATGCTGGGAGCCCTGGGGACACTGGCATCTGACTGCCAGCTTGCAGACTGGCTCTCTAGTCCCATCAGACAGCTAAATACTGTTGATCTATCATTAGATGTTATAGAAAAATCAAAGATAGCTCTATTAATAACGAGCCTGTGTTAGAGCCCTCGGTCGGCCCTCCATCTGGGCCCTCCATTTCCTCTGAAGTGCTGCCCTCAGGACCTTGTGGACATTTACCAAGGGTCACTATTGCCGCTAGCCACATAGCTGATTCCTGCACTGCTGTCAAGTTCACTCCTGGCCACTTACTCCAAAGGCAGGACAATGCTATGGGACATAGGTGCAGTGCGTTAGTCTAACGGGTGTTTTCACGGTACAGTCACCTGGCAAGCAAGGCGCAGAGGGCTAGGAAGGGAAATGGGTGAAGTGACAGGTTGACTCCTGAGTTGCCAGGAAGACAGATGGTAGAACCAGAGGTGTTCCCTGAGCTAAGCTCTTGGTGGCTCACCTAGACAGGCCCGGTAAAGTCAGAGTGAGAAGTCAGTTGGTCTGCATCCAGGCCCAGACTCATGTAATGTGCATGTGAACATCTATCAGATGTCAGTGGAGCAAGGGACACTCACTGTGCAGAGGAGGTGGGCTTTGAGGACAAGCCAGTGTGGACATGATTCCTGCCTTCCCAACCTAACGTGTGTCCTATGAATATTATTCAACGTAATATTAGGTTGAATGTGAGCCTAACACTCAACCTGAGCCTCAGCACCCTTATCTTTGAATTGTGGGTAAAACACATATTCTCCATCATGCTGTGTGTTCTCAGCACACACCACTGCACCAAGTCTGCCTGCACATGGTAGGAACTCCCTAAGTGCTTTCTTCTCTCAAGGCCAAACTCTGCAGGGGTCAGAGATATAGGAGGGGGGGACCCCAGGAATGGCAGGCACCCAGGAGAGGCCAGGCAAGTCTACAGGTCAGGGAGGCTTCCCAGAGTGAGCTTGGACAGGGTTGGAGTGATGAGCATTTCAGGATGGGATGCATAGAATACCTACAAAACTAGGAAGGGTGGAGCCTTGGCATCAGCTTGCCAAGGTGATATAAATGGCTCTTATCTCACACACTGCTGGCCTTCTGTCTCTTTCAGGTGCCCAGATAGATGACAATAATCCAAGGCGTACAGGCCACCGCATTGTAGCGCCCCCCGGAGGCCGCTCCAACATCACCAGCCTCGGTTGACCTCAATGAGCCAGACACAAAAGAGTGAAGGATTCTGGGAAAATGTCCATTCCTTTTCCTGTCTATGTTTTTGAAACCCACAGTTTTAGTTGGTACTGATGGAGGGGAGATTGAGTAATGCTCTTTCCTTCTCTGTTTAGGAAGAAGTGGTACTAGTGTGGTGTGTTTGCCTGGAAGTTCCTTGCCCACAGTGTGTGTTCACACCAACTCCACCTCAGAGCATGGTGTCTCCATTTTCCCTTCCTAGTGACCCCCCAGGTTTAGCATCGTCCTCTACTGTTCCCTCCACTCCTCCACGACCCTCTGAGTGATGGTTCCTTTGCACCCTGTAGCTGTTCTAGGATAGGATGCATGTTAGTAAGTTACGTATGCAAGTCTGAGCGTGGCTGATGGACATCGTCAGGGACCGACATAGACATGATGCCAAGACCTTAGCCCCCAGGGAGATTTCCAAAGTCTTAAAAATGAAGACTCTGCCCTGAGTCTTCTCTAGAAAGATGTCACCCCATCCCCACCCTGACTGAACCCTGTGAATATGTGGAGTGGCAGGGAAGCCTTCTCACTGGTCACAGAGCTCCATCACTCAAGTCTTGTGTCAATGACCCGGCCCCTGTGGCACCTGTAACTGGCCTTGGTGTCTTTCTGGTTTGTGTGTTCTTCCAGCCAGCCTTGGGCTTTGGGCCCAGCCAGGCTCACACCCAGAAAGGGGTGTCCTGACATCCCACTCATGCCTGAGGATGGTGCGGTAATAGTTCTGCCCAGGCTGCCTGAATCCCTGTCCCTCTGAAGAGGTCAGGAGGGCAGTCATATTTTTAAAGTTTTGTACAGTTTTCCTTTGTATTCACTTCCATTTTTACTTAATAACTGACTTGTTGGTGGCTCTTATTTCTGAATTCAAAGCTTGTGAAAAACAATAAAGAAATTAAATTGCCCGTTGACCTGAGTAGGTGTTTTCATTTGGGTGGATCAAATCCCTGGCACTCGTCCTGACTCTGTAATGACCAAGTGCTAGGGATACTAGGGGTTAGAGATGGGAGGGAACAGTTAGTACATGCCTTGGGAGAAATGGGTTAAGACCCTGGATCATAGGTGGGCTTCTGGGAAATGTATTGATTGACACAGCACAGCTCACAGCCAGTCTGCTTAGGACCTTGGTCACTAAGGATGAAATTGCTCAGACTGTCCATGTTGCTCTCTAAAGTGGAGGGGCTGGGAGAATGCTGTACATTTTTGTAAGGAGCCATGCTGCTTTGCAGCCAAGTCAATCTGGGGTTAAAATACAAGAGGTTACTTAACTGAAGGGCACCCTTGCAAATTAAAGTGGCGATCTTTTTCTACAGTTCCACAGAGGCCCTGTAGGAAAGGACATGGGACTAGACCAACTTGGCTTCAGAGGAAAAATTCTTACTCGCAGTGGCTGTTCCTATGAAGGAAAAGCATTTCAGGGTTCGGTAAGTGTCCAGAGCCTACTTGAGGTGCGATGTGGATCTTCTGGTCATCCAAACCAGTCTTTTCAAAATCCTTGTCAAACAGAGCTCAAGGTCTCTTGGGCAGCTTGGGGCCCAGCAGGTGCCTGACTGCATAGGGGTGAGCTTGTAGGTCTACAAGCCCCACACTGGGAAGGAGGTTCTGTTCCCACCACCCTTTTGTGTTTGGGGTTCTGTACTAACTTTGGAGAAAGCAGAAATCCTCTCATCTAACCACCCTGTCCTCCTGAGAAGCTGTGGTCTCCTGTCATGACCCAGGAGCGAAGTCATGTGGGCAGGTGCTAGACAAGGGCTTCTTTAAAAAAAATCTTCTCTCAGACAATATATCCCAACCACCATTTCCCCTCCCTCCACTCCTCCCTGTGGTCTTATTGCCATCTCCCCTCTCCCCCCAGATCCCACTCCTCTTCTGTTTCCGTTCAGAAAGGAGCAGACCTCCCAATGATACTAACCAAAAATGGTTTAAAAAATTACAATAAGACTAGGGACAAATCCTCATATCAGGGCTGGGTAACACAACCCAGTAGGAGGAAAAGAGTCCCAAGAACAGGAGAAAGAATCAGAGACTCCCCCATTCCCACTGTTAGGAATCTCATAAAACCACCAAGCTAACAACCATAACATATATGTAGAGGACCTAGTGCAGACCCATACAAGCTCCTTGATTGTTGCTTCAGTCTCTATGAGCCCCTATGAATGCTGCTTAGTTGATTCTGTAGGCCATGGTCTAGTGTCCTCCACTTCTCTGGTTTCTACAATTATTGCCCCTCTTCCGTGGGGTTCCCTGAGCTCTGAGGGGAGGGGCCCAATGGAGATCTCCGATTTGGACTCTTTCTGTACCCAATGTTTGGCTGTGGGTCTCTGCATCTCCTCCCATCAGCTACCAGAGGGAGTCTCTCTGATGATTTGGCCAGGCATTGATTTATAACAGATATCATTAGGAATCAATTTATTAATTTCTTTAAGTCCTAGGTCTCTAGGCTATCCAACCTGGTTTCTGGTCACCCAGGTAGTGTTAGGCACAGGCTCCCTTTTGTGGTGTGGGCTTCAAATTAGACCAGGTATTGGTTGGTCACTCCCACAAGTTCTGCACCCCCATTGTCTCCATCCATCTTACTGGCAGGATAGATCGTAGGTTGAAGGTTTTGTGGTTGCATTGGTGTCCTAGTCCTACCACTGGAAGTAGCCTGGTCCTGTATCTTCCATTACTAGGAAGTACCTGGTTCTGTATCAGGCTCTGTATCTTCCCTTAGTAGGAGTCCTCCCTAGGGTCACTCTGTAGAGTCCTGGGAGTTTCTACTGCAGTAGATTTTCACATTGCCTCCCAAAGCCCCACAATTCTCTCCTTTCTTCCCCCACACCTGATCCTTCCTGTTCTCTTTCCCACCCACTCCCTGTCCACCCTCAAAATCTATTCTATTTCCCCTTTCTGGGGAGAGCCTTTAGAGTCCTCCTTGTTACTTAGCCTTGTTATTTGTTACCCTTGTTACAGGGTCTGTGAACTGTACCATGATTATCATTTACTTAACAGCTAATATCTACTTACAAGTCAGTATGTACCCTGCTTGTCTTTCTGGGTCTGGATGACCTCACTCGGGGTAAATTTTTTTTTCCTAATTCCAGCCATTTGCCTGAAATTTTCATAATGGCATTTTTTTTTAAACAGCTGAGTAATACATTGTGTAAACATACCACATTTTCTTTTTTCTGTTCTTTGGTTGAGGGACATTGAGGTTGTTTCCAGTTTCTGGCTATTGTTAATGAAGTTGCTATGAAGATACTTGAGCAAGTGTCTTTGTGGTAGGGTGGAGTATCCTAAGGGTTTATGCCCAAGAGCAGTAGAGCTGGGTCTTGAGGTAGATTGAGTCCCAGTTTTCTGAGGAACTGCCATATTGATTTCCATAGTGGTTGTACAAGTTTGTAAAGGAGGAGTGTCCCCTTGCACCACATCCTTGCCAGCAAGAGTTGTCATCTGTGTCATTAATCATTCTGACAGGTGTAAGACTTTGGATATTCTAAAGAGGCTTTAGATATTTTAGAGGAGATTTGAACTTTTAAAGAGATTTTGGATATTTTAAACAGGCTAAACCTTTAATGTGAATTTTAAGGACTGTGGGACAGTTGAAGATATGCTGTTTTGTATTGTGATACTAATATTAATGTTATATCCTAGGTACAAATGAGAAAGGACAGACTGCAGTTGAGTAGTGATGTGTTTGTGTGTCAAGTTGACAAGGGGTCAGTTGTGTTCACTAGTTGTGTTTTTTTTTTCCCCAATATGGATACCAGGTGGAGTCATCTGAGAAGAGGGGATCTTAATTGAGAAATGCCTCCATAAGACTGGACTGTAGGTGAATCTGTAGGGCATTTTCTTGGTGATTAATGTGGAAAGGCCCAGCTTAGAGCAGGTGGTGCCACCCTGGAAAAGTGATCTTGAATGCTACAAGGAAGCAGGCTGAAAAAGCCACGAGGAGCAAGCCCATAAGCAATGTTCCTCTAAGGTCTCTACTTCAGCTCCTGCCTCCAGGTCCCTGTCTCGAGTCTCTGTGCTCAGTGAAGGACTGACTGTGACATGGAGCTGTAAGCTGAAATGAACCCTTTCCTCACCAAGGTGCTTCAGCTATTGTGTCTTATTACACAATGAAACCCTGAGAAACTCAAGTTACCTGACCAGTCTTGGTACTGAGGAGGTGAGCAAGACAATTTGTGTTTGCCACAGTCACACCATCACACTAGAGGACATTGGTGACAACTGTGGTCCTTATGCAAGCAGTGTTCTAGAATTCTACACAAAGGAAACAAGCTTCTCTGGAGTCCTCAGGTAACATGCTTCATTACAGCCGCCAGAGGGCACTGTGGACTCAGGCTGGGAACCCCATTCTAGGCAGGTTGGGAAACATGCTTAATCTGGTTGTTAAAACTGATGTTTACAGGGAGGAGTCTCAGTCCTTAAAGTGATTGGCTTCTGAACATGAGGACCTTCTGGCCAGCCAGTCTCTCCTAATTGGTGAGTTCCAGGCCAATGAGAGGGTTGACAAAAAAAAAAAAAAGTGTGGATAAGAAAGGCTTGGCAGTGGTGGTACAAGCCTTGCACTTGGTAGGCAAAAGCAGGTACATCT
The DNA here is from genome assembly GCA_907164525.1 of Lophiomys imhausi. Taxonomy (NCBI): domain Eukaryota; kingdom Metazoa; phylum Chordata; class Mammalia; order Rodentia; family Muridae; genus Lophiomys; species Lophiomys imhausi. The sequence goes on from CAJQZJ010034048.1 coordinate 801,684, forward strand.
CTGCGTTCAAGGCCAGCCACATCTACAAAGTGAGCTTTGGGACAGCCATGACTACACAGAGAAATCCTGTCTTGAAGAATAAAACAACAACAAAACAAACAAACCGCAAACCAACAAAAACCTCCAAAACCAAACAACACAAAAAACCCCAAAAGTGGATAGAACTTAAGGAACCATACCAGAGGTTGTTCTCTGGTCTCTACATGTTCACACACACACGCACACACACACACACACACACACACACACACACACACACACACCACACACACACACGCACGCGCGCGTACAGAGGGCATGACTGCTTTCTAATTAGCTAGTTTTAGTTTGTGTTTTTGTTTTTTTAAGAACCTAAAATTTCCAGAAAGTACAGAAGATTCCTGAGAGAGATTCCTGAGTCCCAGAAACCAGCATGTTCTAGAAATTTGTGGTTATGTAGGGCTGTGCAGTGCTGTGCCCCCCAGGGGAGACACACATTGACATACCACCGACAAACATCAGAGATGAATGGTTGGGCTTGTTGTCTTCTACTGTGTACAACCCAGGGTTGCTGTCCATTTTCCTACAATGTACAGGACAGCCTGGGTCCCCACATGATTGAAACAGCAAGAGCAACTCCTTGGGTAGAGGCCTTTATTCAGGATGAACCAAGGATGTCTCATGTGCAAGGGGGTTAAGGCAAGGGATGCTGGGGAACAGAAGTGGGGGAGGAAGAAGGAAGGTCAGTTGCTGCTTCAGCCAAGTCCTCAGTCCCAAACTCTCCTGGCCTCAGGCATCACTCTCAGGCACACTGGTGTCCCTGGGAAGGTGTCTTTTCTGAGCAGCCAACCCGAAGCTGTGTTCCCTTTGCGTGACAGTTCTCATCTCAAATGTACCAGTGTGTGCCACCCTCAACCTCCTGGCTCCACATAGGTCTGGATCTGACATGAGAGACTCTATCTTTGGCATCAGCAGCTTTCACACCCAAATGAAGAGTGATTATACTCAAAATGTTGACAGTGATGACTGGAGGGGGGGTCCCTCGTGCTGATGGAAGATACTGCCCTCTGGGTTTGAAAGGTCTATGGCCTGTGAGGCAAGTGTGCCTGGTTTGAAAGCTTATGGAAGTCCTCACCATCCCTCAGGAGAAGCAGGTGGCCTGTGAGCCTCTCCTCAGGGACAGAAATGCTGGGTGGTGGAAAGCTTCCGCTCCTCAGTGAAGTGTAAGGGAAGGAACAGCCTCCCTTTTATGCCCTCCATGCCCATGGAGGAGCGCTTGTGACATGTTGACAGGCACATGCAGGTCCTATATACTCCACGTGATTCAGAACAGGCCTGCCAGTGTGCCATGAATATGCCAGGAACATTGGCTCTGGGGCTCACACATCCTTGGGTGACCAGGCCCTAGGGTTACTGAGCCAAAACATAGAAATACCAAGGCCAAAGGTTGGTCCTGATTGGGACACTGGCAGCCAGTGCCAGGGATAGATGACTGAGGAAAAGTGGAGGCAAGACAGTGGCCTCTGGCTCAGAAGGCACCATCGACGTGGAGACCTTGACAGACAGAACTTCATGGAGAAGTTGGGAATCAGGGGCCTCACATCTCTAACCAGACCATGGGGCAGCACCAGGACACTGTGTGCGGCTGGAGGGCAAAATAGAGGATCTTTCTGAAGGAGGAAGAGTCCCAGGGTGAAAGCTGAGAGGCTACATTCTCAAGTGCATCTCTCCACCATCTCCAGTCATCCCAGGCACTTGGTGCTGCTCTCATAAACCATTTTAAGTTTCTAAGGTAGATGGCATTGCTCTTTCAAGACTGTCTCCCTGCCCCCCCCATCAACCCCCAAATCAGGAAGTGAGGTGCATGGCAGGCCCATCTCAGCAAGTCTCCAGCTACAGATTGGTTCTTTTCTGCAGTATCTTCCTTGGGTTTTCTCCATTGGCAGCTTCGCTGTCATGCTGAGCCAGCCTTCTGCTGCTGTGGACATGGATGGGAGGTGATGCTGAGAATGTTGTTGGGGATGCGGGACCATCCAGCCAGAAGGAGTGAAACTTCGGCTGTATGTGATATGTAAAAAGTAAGCAGAAGCCACCCAGTACCAGAGGATAATGGAGACCCTGGCTCAGTTGACCCAGGGGCCCCAGAGCTGATCCATAAATGACAATGATAGTTCTGAGTCATGCAGCACCTCGGGTTATGGTCCCTTTCTGCCCACCATTCTCAAATGATATTCCTAGCAGTTCCTGGGCCTCACATTAGCACCCCAAGAAGGGTCATTCCCAGACTCCAGACTCTTGACAAAGGTCAGGAGAAAGGAGGTGGGCTGGGACCCCTTACCTGAGTGGTCCTGTGGTGTGGTCCACCAAGGCAGGGTGGTCATCAGAGGGGAGGCCCAGATCCTCTCTCTCCCGAGGCAGGGGCTTCTTCCTTTTGGTTCGTACTGGCTTCTCTGTAGAAGACAGAGAGACCAAGAATAGCTCTGTGACTTTAGATGGCACTTTCTGCTCCCATGGTCTATAAGCAACCTTGGTGGGCAGGTGGGCTTTGTACCTACCATACCCACATCACTGCTAAGAAGGCTGAACATCAGGAAGTATTTCCCATACCACACTGCCTGCTCTTGACAGAGCTGGGATGGAATCGAGTGTACCAGGTTCCCTGTTTCTACTTCACCAACAACATGTAGGATACAGGAAGCAGGAGAGACAGAGGGCAGAGTTTGGGTACTGGCCAGACCTTGTGTGTGCCACAGCTGAGAATCACTTATACCACCAGATGGCATCAGCCTGTGATGTCACTAAAGTATCTCTGGCAGGGGAAAGAGGTGTCATTTCTGCATTTTACATATGAGAAAGTAGCGATGGGGTTAAGATGAGGCAGGAGAGCAGTGGAGCCATGAACCGGCATAGTGGGATGCTAGAGGGCCAGGGTCTCTGGGATGTCTCGAGCCTGTTCAGTTACAGAGAGCAAGGAAGCCCAGAGAAGCTGTGCAGGACACCCAAGGCTACATAGCTGCTTGATGATGGTTGTGGACTAGCATCCACACTTCTAAGCTCAGAGCCCGTCCTACTGCAGTACTGCTGCTCAGGGACTTACCTGGCAGTCCCCGCTTGCTGGAGAATGGCTTGTTTTCAGTTAGAGGAACTCGGGCCAACGTTGCTAGCTCTGAGATAAAGGTCTTCTCAGCTTCCTGATAGACAAATGAAAGAAGATCAGTGTGCCTCCCTGCCCCTCACCCACTGAGTTCCCTGCCACTGAGTTGAAGCCTTACACTGTGGAGGATGGCTGGTGACCATATCTCATGTCACAGTGTGGAGGAAGACTTTCCAAAGCAGCATCCCAAGAGGTCAGGACCAGGACAGAGGCATGGAGGAGGGTGTTCCTCTAGACACTTGGGTCCTCTCTCCTAGTCTCATAGCCCTGTCCCTAAATGAGGACACTTTGGGGGCTCAGCCATCACCAAACACCAGCTCTGCTCCACTGCAGTGCATGACTACCAGAAGACCCAGAAGCCATGATTTACTACTGTGTGGCCATACTAGCCTCAGTTTCCTAATATATAGTAAGGATCACTACAGCCTCTGTTTCAACTGCTCAAATGATGATGAGAGCTCTCAGATAAGCTACCCTCTTCAAAGGACCCTTGGGAACAAAAGCTCATCATTAGCAGGATTCTTATGATTGCTGTCATTACTGCCAGCCCTGGCCAGAAGGACATGGAAAAGGCCATACCACTGTCGCATGCCTTCATTCTGATTTTTCTTTTAAAATTTATTTATGTATCTCTGTTTGTAGTAGTAATAGTAGTAGTAGCAGCAGCAGCAGCAGCAGCAGTAGTGTGTGTGTGTGCGCGCACACATGGTGGTCAGAGGACAGCCTCTGGAAGTCAGCTCTCTCCTTCCACGTGTGTTCTGGGGATGGAATGCAGTCCAGGTTTGAGCAGCAAGTGCTCTTTACCTGCTGTGCCATCCTGTCACGCTTTGATTTTGTTTCAAAGCATCCTGCTATCCCTTGATTTTTTTTTTTAAGGCCGATACTTTGGGGGTACAGTCATAGCTCACATAACCCTCCAGGCTGGGATTTGTCTGTGCTGAAGTATCCACTTTACACCCTAAGAGCTAAGCCTCCTTGGATGCCCTACCTAGAGTGTGAGTCTCAGTTACTGTCAGCACAGCCTAAGAGGCAGAGATGGAAGGCCCACACCTTGCAGCCCCCTTGGTGGTGGTCCGCACACAGGGACGTGCTCATTTCTGCACTGCTGCCAAAGCCATGGGCAAACTGCCCAGCTGTGCCCTACATATACAGGGCTGCACAGAACCTGATGTCCCCAACAGGCAGGCTCATGCTCCCTTCAGGAAGCCACACAGTGTTGGTTAAAGGAACTCAGAGAGTCAAAGACACCACGGACAAAGAGAAGCGCAGAGGTGAAGAGGTCTGGAGTGTGGCACAGGGTTTTCCATTGTGCCGGGAGCAGCTGGCTGTGAGCCAGGGTGTGGCTTCCTCCCTGTACTCTATGCCACTCCCTCCATAGTGACAAAGGCCCAAACTACCTGCAGCTGGGTCTCAAGCTGGGCTTCCAGCTGGTCGAGCTCTCGTGCCTTCTGCCTCTGAGAGTTCAGGCGGCCCTGCTGGTGCTGCAAGAACTGGTCGAGGAGCCTTTTCTGCTGTGACAGCATCCTGGTGGTGTGAAGGGATGGTCAACACAGTTGGAACCCTAGGCCAATAGGTTCCTACAAAACCCTTGCAAGAGACAACATGCTGCACCAAGGCTTGTGGCCCTTAGATGCACTTGAGGCGTGGAACATAAGGAGGAGCCAGGCAGACATGTGCACGGCTTACGGCAGCCACATTCTTCCTACAATCCAGCTCTGACCCTGAGGTTGCATGGCCATAAAGCATGGGAAGTTTAAGGAACCCTGCACATACATTGGACTTAGACTCCTAGGGAAGCTTGGGAACATCAGCAGGACAGAAGCAAAGTCAGGTCATTGCTAAGTGGGGGACATAGAACTGCACACTGGCATTGGTCTCATGAGCAGACAATCTCACTTCAAGAGGGAAGTTCCTGTGGAAGGCTTCCAGGATCACCACCAAGGAAGCTCATGTCCTCGGACAGTGTCTGAGAAAGCCTTGATGTGGCATCCTGTTTACTCTGAGAAGTAGGAGTGTGTTGGGCATGGGCCATCATATGGAGCGTACCACTTTCCCTCTTGGGCACAGACCTCTTCCTCTCTCCCTCTCAGCACACTTTGCTCTGACCTTCTGCAAACAGTGACATCTTTCCACCTTTCTATGTTTGGGGACAAATTTCAGAAAGGCTGACTATAGGTCTGAAGGCAGAAGTCATCTTTAGCATGGGGTACATAAGAGATAAGAATGGCACCTTGCCTCTGCTTCATGTTTTCCAGGCTGCTAGAATACCTTTCCTTGCCTCCTTGCATTTGTCCTGTAATTTTATGTTCGTTCTGTAAGACCAAGTCATCCATCCATCCATGATCCACTTAATTAGCCATGCTCCATCCGTGATCCATTTATCCATCTATCCATCAATCCATCCATGATGATTGGAACCCTAGGCCAATCCATCCATGATCCATCCATCAATCCATTCATGATATTTCATTCATCTATCCATGATCCATTTATCCATCCATCCATCTCTGTTCCATCCACTCATGATCTGCCTCCCCACCTATTATTCATCTATTCATCCCTTTTTTCTTATTAAAATATTTCTGACCAAACAGATATTATGATGGTTTAATTATTCACAACTCACTCCCTTTGAAAGCCATATTAGCATTTACTAACTGTGCCAAGGATGGTCCACGTTCTAACGTCCCCGCACATGCGTGTCATGTACTTTGATTATTTTGCTCACTATCACGTCTTATCTACCCCTGCCCTTCAGTGATCCCTTTACTTTCCACAAAAAGTGCCCTTCTAATTCACATCTTCTTTAAAAAAAAAAATCTAGATTTTGCCTAAAAGAGAAATGTGTTTCTGTCATTTTATAAAAAAGATCTGGTTTATCTCACTTAACCTGGTTTATCATCTCACTTAACCTGGTGTTTTCCTGTAAATGATAATGCACATCACTTAAATGCTCAATCACTCTTATCTCTACCTGTGAGTCACATTAACTTCACGCATCCACTGATGAGACGCCGAGCTGGCTCATTGCCTCGGTCATTGTGGGGAGTGCTGCAGGAAGCCTGTATGTGGGTGTCAGCACCTCTGCTTGTATGCTATGCTGGCTAGTTTTTTTTTTGTCAACTTGTCACAAACTCCAGAGTCATCCAGGAAGAGGGAACCCCCACTGAGAAAAACCCTCCCATCAGACTGGCCTGTAGGCAAGCTTGTGGGGCATTTTCTCGATTAATGGTAGATGTGGGAGAGTCCAGCCACATCCAGGCTGTGCCACCGCTGGGCAAGTGGTCCTGAGTTGCATAAGAAATCAGGCTGAGCAAGCTATGGAGAGCAAGCCAGTGAGCAGCACTCTTCCATGGCCTCTGCATGAGTTCCTGTCTCCAGATTCCTGCCTTGAAGTTCCTGTCTGGGCTTCCCTTCATGATGAACTGTGACAAGGACATAGAAGCCAAATTAACCCCTTTCTCCTCAGGTTGTGGTGTTTTATCATAGCAACAGAGATCCAGCTAGGATGATGGCTTTGGTTCCTCTGGGCATAAATCCTAAGTAAGCTGTCCTACCACCTCTCTGCTGATCCCCAAAGCTTTTTCTTTCTATCCTGGGGGTATAGTCTTTCCTTTGTCATCCAGATTCTTCTCATCCATGGAGTCACATGGATGAAACCTTTGGTTTATCTGTTAATCTACAATGGCCTAGTACTGCCTTCATGGAGCTCTCCTTAGGGATGGGTAGTGGACACATAATGCCTGTGATACAGCAGTGCCTGGCTTTGCAGCATGATCCCTCCCTGACTTTTAATGAGGCTGAGTCCACTGTGGACTCAAGCAGAGAGCATCAGCATCTTCTCTGTCAGACTGGCTCTTCTCTCTCATCAACCATGTGGAGTTGGACCTGGTGGCTACTGAGGCCTGGCTTGTTCAGGGTCAAAGCAAAGCCCTGGACCACATCCCAATCCTAATCCTCTAGCAGTTGAAGCCCATGTGCTGAAAATGTGGATCCCTGAGCTTTTTCTAGAATTCTGTGATCATGTTTCCAAGTACCAGGAGTAGGGGTGGGAAAGGGGATATGGAACCTGTACATTTAATGGCAAAGCCAACCATACCCCTGTCCCTGAAATCTAAGAACTGCTGGGCTCTGGTCTAATGACTTCAGGAAGTTGGGGCAAGCCTGGACTTTGAAGCTTAGCAGTGGTTACTTACTGATGGTTGCCAATGCCCAGACAGAGGACTCTAGGTCGGGTGTGGGATTTGGTCCAGCGGGGCCATGGCTCGTATTTACCCAGACAGCCTGCCGAGGCTGGAACCAACTCTGTTATGTGTGGGTGGTCCCTCCCCGATGTAATGCGGGCCTCTACTGTTATCAGTGGTAGATGTTCTGTCTGGGGCCTCCCTGCAGTGCTGTTGGAGGTGCCATTTCCCAACCCAGTAGCACCTGCTTTATTTACATCCTGAGACTCTTTTCAGGACAGACAAGAAGTGTCCCAGTCACAGCTTGAGGCCAGGCAAAGAGCAGGTCTCCCAGGGTCATTTCAGAACTCCCTCTGTAGCTCCTCAGCCCACCTGAAGCTAGTGGACATTTGGCCTCAGAAAATGGGGAACCACTTTCCCCATGGCCCTGAAAGAAGAGTCCAGCTGAGTGGCATTTGATTCTAACCCCCCATGACTGAGAGGATCCAGACACACTGACCCAACTCTGACCCTCTGGTCTGTGAGGTAACAATTGAATGGGGTTAGGGTGCTAAGCCTGTGGAAGCTGCCATGGGCATTGCCATGAAACACGCCTTTGCCCCTCTTCTGGCCTGACCCTTCACTTCCTTGGTTAACAACACATAACCAGGGCTGGTGAGCTAGCTTGGTCGGTAAGTGGTTGCCTTGCAAGCACAAGAGATAGGCAGATCTCTGGCACTCATTGGCCAGCCAACTTAGCATGCTTGGCATGTTCCAGGGCAGTGAGACAATGTTAAAAATCAAGGTAGATGATGCTTGAGGATCAACAGTTGAGCATATCCCTAGGCTGCTACACATACATGCACCTATATAAACATACAGACATGCATGCATATGCACAGACAGACACGCATGCACACATGTGTACACAGACAGGCAAACCACCAGTCTTCATACAAATTCTCACTTTGAGGCTGACTTCTGAGGAGCCCAGGGTGTGAATGAGAGGCTTCAGAGCTGGCTATGAGGGAGACGATACCCATATCAACAGGCAAACCATGCAGGACCCCGAGCCCACCATGTAGAGTGGAGTGCACCCCATGTAGAGACCCCACAAACAACCCCGAGGCACACCTCTGCTGCACCGCCTGGGAAGCTCCGTGGGTATCATCTGCAGTCTGGCTCCCTGATGGCGGGTCACTGGATTCTTGCTTCTTCCACAGCTTGTAAGCATTGATTCTCTCACCTGGACCCACAGACACAAGGCAGTAAAGGTGAGAGTTGGGAATGTGGACTCTGCTAGCCTGGGGTGAGGCTGGGGTCCAGGGCAAAGGGTGAGCAGGACACATCTGTTCTCATGGTATGCCACAGGCACCAGCACTTGGGAAGGCCAGTATGAGAGAATGCCATGGCAGCTTTGGCACAGGAAAGCACCCGTGGCTCCCCTCTAGTTCTGTTAGGAGCAAGGAGAGGCGACAAGCACACTTCCACAGTGAGAGTCTGCCATGGAAACCTTCCAGGGCAAGGGTCACACAGCAGGGAGGAGGGCTGGGCAGACTGGGCTGGGGCTTTGGTGGGCCTTGGGAGCACTTTCAGAGGAGCAGGCGTCTGGCCTTGACCTCACTCCCACTGCCTGCCGCTCTCTCTTATTTGCAGAGTTACCTGCTCAGAAAACTTGTGACTTATTATTATTACTATTAATTATTTTAAAGTAAAATGATGTGCTGCCCTGTGCTGCCTGTTGCATAATTACTATGACGCCACCTTTACCCCAGGGATCCTAGCTTGACTACAAATGACAGACAGCCCTCCTGGAGGAGCCTCTCTGTCAAACAGCCCAACATTCAGTGGCTTCGGGGGACACTCGGCTTCGGCATTTTGCTGCTGGTGATGTGCTCAGCAGTGCTGACCTTGCTGGGGCTGAGCAGCCATCACACGTGGAGGGCTTCACCAGCAGAGCTTCGAGCTGCTTAGGGAAGTGTAGTGAATTAGTAAGGGCTTTTAGAATGCAGATTGGCCTGGCACATGGCAGCCTATGGTCTTGGGCAAACAGATGTAATTGGTAATGCCTAGGAAACTGAGAGAAAGGGATTTTGAATGCTGCCTCTCTTGGAAAGACATGGAGAGGAGCCCAGACTGGACTGAGGCAACAAGAAACCTGCAGATGGTGCCTTGCAGAGGGGCTTGGCTGTAAAGCTGCAGAGACAGAGAGCAAGAGCAAGAGCAAGGGAAAGAGAGAGAGAGAGGGAGGGACAGAGGGAGAGAGAGGGGGGGAGGGACAGAGGGAGAGAGAGAGAGAGCACGCACACTAGCACTCACTGTGGAGGAGCGTGACCAAGGGCCACCAGTTATCTTGAGAGAGTCAGTGAGACCTCCAAAGACTGAGAGAACCACACCCTATTTAAGCCAGAGAGCCCCACAAGAGGGAGAGAGAGACACAGAGCTGCCAAGCTTGATAGACACCTGTTGTGAGAGAGAGGCCCACACAAGAGACAAAGAGATGTGAAACAAGGTAGGCCATCTGCCAGCCCTTAGGCCGCATGAGCCCAGAGGCAATAAGGATTGGTGGTCTGAAGCCTTGGCACGTGAAGTGAGAATTGCCGAGGAAACAGGAAGCAAAGGCTGAGAGAAAGCTGTGAAGACACAGCAGGAGCAGACGGGCCTGGCCTCAGGTACTCTAGCTAGGGAGGTGCGAGGTGCACACGAAGAACTGCGAGGAGACTGCAGAGACAGAGCCCTGCTGAGGAAGTCAAGGACCTGCTATAGGCCTTGAAGCCAAGGCAAGGCCACAAAGCCAGGCTACTCTGCACGGTGAAGCACCTTCCCTGAGGGGCTCAGCTGGTTCAAACAGAGGCCTGAGGTGTCCATGGACAGTCTTGGTTGACTCAAGCAGGCTGGCCGCAGGACCGGAAGTGTGATGCAAGGCCCCTGGGCTTGAGGAAAAAGTTCAAACCTAAGTTGAACTAAGATTGCCATAACTGTGCCAGAGCCAGACTGCTGAATGCTGTTTGAGGTGTGCCTGCAGACAGAAGGCTGACAAGTTGCCCTAAGGACCCATGGCTTGGTATCCCTTCAAAACGGTTAGAGTAGGATTGTTTAGGTGTTGTCAGGTATTAGGTGTTAATAGGTTGTTAGGTATTAATAAATATAGATTAATAAAAATTTCATTTACAGGGAAGCAGCCCTTTACAAAGAGAGAGGGTGAGTCCTAACCCCACAGATGGTAAGCTGAGACCTAGTGTGAGGAGGTGACGGGCTCTAGTCCTGAGGGCTCTGCAGGGATGAGCAGGTGTCTCCTGCTAAGCAAGCTCAAATCTCTTTGAAGCACTGTGATGGGGGGACCAGCAGCCACTGGTAGATTCCTGAGCCAGCAGATGCCAGATCTCAGCTGAATCCTCTTGAATGGGGGGAAGGGCGGGGCAGGTGGCAGCTGAGCCCAGTGACAGCCATAGAAGGTGCTCCAGAGCCCTCCTCCTGGGGCTCAATCCCAGCCCATCCTGGGGAAAAGCAGTACAGTGTGTGAGCTGTAGAGTTAGTGTCACTTGCAGACTGTTGTGCAGGGAGGAAGGAAGGAGAGGAACAGCCCATAGAGAGCTCTGGTGTTATTTAAGTGTTGTGGGAAGGGCAGCTGTCACCCGTTGCTTCACAGGTACGGTGGTGGGAGGCGGTTAGTTACAGAAGCCCTGGGTAGAAGGTTCTCAGGGTCCCAGAAGCTCTGTTGGGCCCACTCTTTCTCATTGGCTACTGCATATCTTTGGTCACTAGGAAGCTAAAAAATGGAATGACTTCCATTCCTCAGCAGGACCTACAAACATTCATCCCATATGCTCCCCATAAACCATCTAGACACATGACTTTTTGGCACCCTTTATGAAGGCTTTTGAGTCAAGAAGGGGAACACTCACTCACTCACACTCACACACACAAACATGAGCGTGTGTGTGTGTGTGTGTGTGTGTGTGTGTGTACATGCAAATTAGATTCCCCCAGGTGTGCCACACAGGCTCCACTCTTGCAAAGCCGTCGCTGGCCTCTAGCTAGGGAGACACCTACCCTGCAGGGTCTTCAGGCACTGCAGCAATTGTCCCTCATGGGCCTGCAGGAGCTTCCCAATGCTCTGGTAATACGCCTGCACAAGGTGGCCGACGCTGGTGCTGGTCACATACACGCTCTCCACCACTGTCTCTACTAGAGTCCTCTGTGGTAAGCAGGAGAGACAGGGACAACTGAAAGGGGGAGCCACCTGCCCTGCATTGTATTTCCCACTCGCTCCCAACAGGGACTGGCCAGGATCCTTTCAGGGTGGGCATGGCTGTGTACGTCAGTTATGATAATCTTACTTTCCCTTGGCAAGGATGGTCAAGATGGTGGTTTTCATCTAGTTCTGGCCAATAAGATGTGATATTACAGAAGCCTGCTGGGGGCAGGGCATTTCCTTCCTGAACATTAGCACAAAGCCTTGATGGGTGAGAGGCTCCATCACTTCCCTTGTCCTGCCAGGAAGCACACATCTGTGTTTGCTAGGCCACAGACACCATGGCCCTCTGTCTCAGCCAGACTCTCTCTGGCCTCATGCATCCAGGGAGCAACCAAAGAGATGTAGGTTGGGCACTGGAGATGAGCTGAGACCTGGCTCTATCTTCCTCTCTGCTGCTCACTACCTGCCAGGCTTTCAGTGGGTCATGTATGATGAGAAGCCTCAGTTTCCCCATCTGTACAATGGGAAGAAGGTCCTTACTCAGCCTGGGCTGTGGGGAATCTGAGGAGGCAGGGTAGAGAAGGCACGGAGATGTTGAACCACACTAACATGACCGCTGCCATTATTCTGACCACCCTGCCATTAGCCCTGGCAACAGAAATGGCAGGCCACTGCTCACTTATCTAAGTTGAGTTCTGTGGATCATGGGGCCACCGGGGTCTATCTGTGAAGCCTTAGGGAAAGCCATATTTTCCAGTTTGGATCTGGCTTTGCTGTGCTGTGGGCAGTGGAGAGGAAAGCCAGGTGTGCCTCGGGCTGATGTAGAACCAGAGTTGACAGGACCCAGCTCAGGACTCTGCGTGTGGGCCTGGTGATTCTTGGCTGGCAAGCCAGGCCCATGCTGTAGGCTGGAAGCTCAAAGAGGAACGGGGAAAGCCCTGTTCTTCCTGACCCTCCATGTTGAGAGACAGGGCCTGGCTCTAACCTTGAACTCTTCCTTGTCCCTGGTCCGGCCCTTCGTGGCCACATTCCGAGCGTGCACCAGCAGGGCCTGCCCGATGGCCCGCTCTGAGTGCAGCTGTAGCAGCTGCCCTGCCTCCTGAGCCTCTGCCAGCAGCTGCTGCTGGAGCCGCAGGCTGGTCTGCTGTGCCTCCTCCTCCAGCCTGGCCGCCTCCTCCAGGATCCGCGCCTCCTACAAGGGAAGACATGCTACCACCTTACCAGAACGCTGGGCCTTGTTCTGGCCTGAAGGCTGGGGAAAAGAATGAGAGGGTGGGCAGATTCCAGACTTGAAACACTAACCCTAAGGGTGAGCCTAGGTGTCTGTTCCTAGCCTAGGTGTTCCTTCCCTCATCCAAAGACATTTATTGAGCCCCAACTGTGTGTCCAGGGTGATCCATGGCCCCTCACAAAATGAGGGCCTTGTTCATCCTTCTTGAACATGGTGAAGCCTGAATACTAGGACTGACAAGGTCTTAGATGCTCAGAGAAGTTGCATGACTTCCTAAAAGGCACAAAGCAGAGCCAGCTTCAGATCAGGTTCAGCTTTGGGGACATCATAGAAGCTGGAGGGGCACATGGGGCCAGGGACTGTACTTGCTTAGGTGGAGAGATGGGGGAGCTGGGGACTGGAGCTAGAGAGATAACCTGCTTGATCCCTTTGAGCCTCCAAGTTGGAGCAAGGGACTGAGCTCATGTGTCACCAGCAGGAAAAGAAGCCATCATGGCTTCTATGGCTTAGGAACTCCACACAGGAGACCTGGGGCAGCTGGTAGGGGTTCAAACACCAGCTCTGCTGCTTGCTGATTATTTCACTCTGTTCAAACCTTCAGAGAACAGGGAGGGCCTTTTCCCGGTACCTGTGTTCTGGCTGCCCCACCCTCTCTGAGACTTCACTTAGATTCCTGGTGGAATTCTAACCATGTCACCTTCACGAGAACCCCTTCACACATGTGTATCCCCTCAGAGTCACCTCTGTGCCCCATTTTATGAGCTGGGCTGCGTTCCCTCAAATGTACATGCTTAAATCCTAATCATAGGACTTCAGTGTTGAACACTGTGGGCATGGGAAATGGGTCAGTTAATATGGAAGGGTTGTGAGCTTGGATCTCCCACCAAGGTACCTGAAGTCCTCCTAAGAGGAGGTGAGAATCTTAATACATACAGAAAGATGACCTTAGAGGGAAACAAGCGTGGATGTGTGTGGAAGCTAAGGAGCAAAATCTGGGTAGAGACCTATCCTCCCCTATATTGACCTCAGTCCTTGGGGTCCCATTCTTGGAGGCAATGAGGTCCTGTAAGTCAAGTTCCAACCTGTGCCTTTTGTCACACTGACCTGCAATCCCACAGGGTGTCAGGATCCTAATGTGACAAGCACGGCTGGAACATGGGGTCTAATGGAGCACTTCTGGGCAGGTCTAGGGTGTGTGAGAGAATGAACACTGTGTTCTCACCAGGGCTCTGAGCAGCTGCCATTGATGCTCCTCCAGGCACGGGGACGCACCCTGCTCTAGAACCAGCTGCTCACGCAGCTCCTGCAGGAGCCTCTTCTTCCCAGACAGCCTCATCTGAGAAAGGGCAGTGATGGCGGTGCCTCGGAGAGCCAGTCTGCGCAGAGCGGAGCACAGCAGCAGCTTGTGGCCCTGCAGGATGCCTCTTGTGGACCTGTGGGAGACAGCAAGGCTGGTCACAGCTCTTGGATGCTCTGAACCAGTGAGGCAGTCTCTGAGGAGCCACACCCATAGCAGGGATAGGAGTCAGCCATCCCACTGCCCATCTGGTGTCATCTAACCATGTCCTTCTCAAGTTCAGAGGTACATGCAGTGGCTAGGTACGCGCCCAGTTCCATTTCATACACAACTCCTGAACACATTTAAAGTTAACACAAGCACTTGAGTTCCCACACCAATGAGTCAAGACAACCCAAGGCCAAGAAAGGGGTAATGCTTTGTTTGTAATGTGTAGCACTGCTGAGAGGCTGGGAAGCTGGACAGAACCCTGGCAGCCAGTGAGTGACAAAAGGCAGACATGGGACACACTCAAGGTTTCTGCTGTGGCCTCCGCCTGGAGATGTGGAGTCACCACCCCTTACAAAGTCCTGCCATGGAGCCAGTCAGTCCCCAGGGTTCATGTGCCACAACCTAAAATTCCTACTAGGATTAAAAAAAAGTTCTCTGGGAAGTTTGATACCATAAAATCTGGACCTCACCTCAGTCATTCAACAAGTATCCAGTAATCAATAAAATGAACCAAAAAAAAAAAAAAGTGGAAAAAGACAACAGAAGAGCTACAAAGTAACATAATGGACTAAAAGAATGGAACATTACAACATTGTGCATGATTCAGTGTGGTAGAAAAGTCTAGTAACTATATAACTGAGTTATATTAAATATAAATGGACCAAATACTAGTACAACTTAGGACATAGACTCCAGGCTACATGAACCTCTGTGAGCTGTCAGTGTTCACTGGGTCACACTGGCCAACCCTGCTTATTTTTCCCCCTTCTGATGCTTCGCTTGTATTATCCATTACAACAGCCACACATCTGCTGCCATCTTGTCCACAAGAGCCACATGCCTGTGGCCATGATACATCTACCACAGCCACCCACTTCCTGTACCAAACACTGCCAAAGCCACATGCCTGCCCCTGTTCCATCCACCACAACAGCCACACAACTATAGCCATACCAGCCCACCACAGCCATGACTACCCCTACCACAGGCACACTCCTGCCCCTGTGGCTCCACTACAGCCACAAACCTGACACCTACATAAATCAGGTTCTTGTGGGAAAGATGGGTAATTAAAATAAATATTATTTATCTCCTGGAAAACAAGGAGAGATATTTTCACTAAACAGAAAAAGCACACTGCATGAACAGCAAAGACATGGAAAGAGAATATGGAGTTGATTGACAAGTAGAGAGTGCCTGTAAATGTGCATGATGGCAGAAGCTTCCAGCATCTGGACTATATGTAGTGACAGAAGTAAAACTGCAAATTTGCCAAACATCTGGAACTGTAACCAAAACCAATGTGTATAACTTTACCTCACGGGAGCTATTCCAAGCAGAATGCTGTGAAACAGGTTTTATCAGCCCTGCTTTCCACAGAAGGAAATTGTGAAATGGTACATCTTTATTATCAGGGGAAGGCAGGGGGCAGCTGATCTGTCCACTTCCCGGGCCAGCACACTGAAGTTAGCCTGGAGTCTCACCCAGACAGAGCCCACCCTTCAGGGTTCATACTCACTCTTCAGAGAGGCCGCTGAACCGGCTCAGGACCCCATGGATGACGCTCTCATGGTGATCCCGCAGCTGCCTCTGCAGAACCGTGGACAGCGCACACTCCTCCAGCCACACCTGTTCTCAGAGGGACAGCGATTAACCAAGCAGATGCAGTCCATCCATTGGCCCCTGATTTTTTTTTTTTTAAAACAAATCCCTTTCTTTCCTGATCCTTTTAACATCTTTTCTTGTTCCCACAGTCCTCCAAGGTAATTTCATATGATCAGAAGGAAGGCTTTCATCTCAGCAAGACCATGCTGCAACAAGGCCTCTGTCATTAAGAGTCCGTTCTTACTCTCTTGAGTTTCAACAGGCTCTGTCTCCATCAGCCTGGAGACTTCAGATCCTGCACTTAGGGTGTGGATGGAGAACAGATCTTAACAGAGGCCGCTGCAGCTCAGACTTTTGTTCCCCAGGCCCGTGATTCTTTGCCTCTTCCAGCTTCCTGAGGCTGCTGTGTGCCCTGTCTTGCCAGCCTGCCATTCTAACCTCTTCTTACACTGTCTACCATTCTCCTTTGATGCCAACCCTCCTGCCACCCTCCCACCCCTTCCTCCTATTTCTGCAGCCACAGCTCTGTTTCATCTGTCCTCTGCTTTTGCCTCATGACTTCCTGGGTGGTTGTGCTCACATCCTGGCCCTCCCTCCATGACTGTTGGGGAAGCTCAGTAACCATGATTTTGTTTCCTTGGGGCTCTGGGTATCAACCCAGGGCTTTGGTCATGTTCGGCATGCACTCTGACACTGAGTGTATTCCCGGATGTTTGCAGCCTCATCTGTGTAGTGTCTCTAAGAGGCCACTGGGGGATGCCCTACATCTGAAATCTCTCTGTACCACCCTAAATCTCAAATGCACAGTCCAGCCTGCATCCCAGGAGACATACTCGCCTGTCCTGCTCCAAGAGGTCACACAGGAGTTCCCACTGTCGTCTGCGGAATCGGTCTGCCTGCCCCAGCTGTCTTGCTGCCTGCTCCTGGACCTGTTGGCGCAGGGCCTCACATTCTGTCACAGGGAGGCAGCTCACTTCTGGGAGAGTCTTTAGGAAAAAAGTGTCTACAAACTTTTGGAAGGTTTCCATGGTGCCACAGTACAGATCCTGAAATGAGAACCTCACTGGGGTTATGGGTTGGTTCTACATCCTACCTTGCTGGGATCTGAACTTCTAGACTTGCAATAGAGTACATGTGGTAGGAATAAAACAGACAATAGGAACAAAACACACATACATAGCTGTTATCACAATCACACATTCCAGAATGATTATAAGTAATGGACCTTAAGTAGTGACGTCTGCCCTGTTCATGGTGTTATAAGCCACAGTTGCACAAGATAATCAAAGAGCTTTAATGATAAATGGCATTGCTTAATTTAAAAAGAACCAATTAGATGCTTTAGAATTCAAAAGTTTAAAGAACTCAATGTACTATTTACAATCATCTAGAAGTAGATGAAGAGAGAATCAGTACATTGGAAGGTAAATCAGAAGAAACCCTGAACAAAATAAGAAGGCTACAGGATGGACACTGTGGAGAAGATGAAGGCACCAGAGAGACCAGAAGGTCCAACCAAAAAGGGTCACTGCTGAGTCCAAGGAAGGGACAGGGGAGTTGAAGCAGAAGCAATCTTTGGAGAAATAACTGAATTTCCCAAAACTAATAAAAGAATTTTACAGATGAGGACACGAAGATCACAACTGATGATACCTAGTCAACCCTGGACAACTCCAGTCAGGATGGTTGCACTTCCTGTCTTTGCACATTCTTCCTGACTGTCCAGTCTAGAATGCTGACTCCTGGTCCACTCAGAGACACTTCCTCCAGAAGGCTGTTTTTGAGTTCACCTTCATACTGGGCTTCCATGGGCCCATCACTCTCCTCTCTGTGCTGATAAGTAAGGGTTTGGTGATGGAGTCAGTATAGCTTGGGATGTCCCCAGTTCCAGCTGCTGTCCCAAGATCTCCCAGGTATGGAGTTGTCACAGTGCCACCATGAAGGAAGACTGATGCCCCATTACATAGTCAGAGAAACAATGCTAAAGGGACCAGGTAGAGGTCACATGGCCATATGGTGAGGCTGAGCCTGCTGCTGAGCTGGGTATGGGAACCTCTCCCAACAGTGCTGCCTAGCCCTGAGGTGTGTGTCACATCCTTTCAACTTCCTTTCTCCCTTTTCCATCTCTCAGTCTGTGGTTCTGCCCTGCTCACCAGCATGCCACAGGGGCCTTGCACCTGGGGGTCTTTATGCATTTCTTCCTGTTTCCTCAAAGCCAGCTGTGAAGAGAGCAGGACAACTCTAACTTGCTTGTGTGCGGATTCAAAGGTGGCTCTCCCAGGTTTGCATCCTGGACACAATGATCCCATGGCAGAGATGTGGTCTTTGGGTCATTGAGGCAACCAGTACAATGCCACCTGACCCTGTCTATAATGTCCCAGCCCAGAGAACAGGAAGATCAAGAGGTTCTCTCACACATGTGGAGCACAGGGTTGCTCTGTTGTCTGGCTAAGGCACTGTAATATTCATTGCCAACTTGACAGACTCGGAATTACCCGGAAGACACACCCATGAGTGAGTCTGTGAGGATATTTCTAGATATGCTTAACCAAGTAGGGTAATCATTCACCCTGAATGTGAGCAGTGCCATCCCATGAGCAGAGACCGCATATTAAATGAAAGGAGGCAAGCCGAGGACCAGCATGCATGTCTCTCTGCTTCTTGACTGCAGATGCAATGCGATTCCTTATGCTCCTGAAGCCATGCCTTTTCCACCATGATGGGTTGAGAGTCAAGTATTTTGTTACAGCAACAAGAACAGTAACACAGACACACACCTGGCACAGCACAGCCAATGTCTCAGTGATCCTGATGTCCCCCTCCTCCTCCTGGTCACTCCGTGTCAGTCGCTGCCTCTCCAGGACCTCATGAAAAGCCTGTAGTTAAAACAGGAAGTGAATCTAGTAGAACATCACATTCTTTGTTTTTTCTGGGAAATTCTCCCCAGATGACTGTCAGTCATCTCAGATGGGAGAAATAGTCACACCTATATAATTATGAAGAAACTGAGGCATGGAGCTGTCACATGGCTTTAGTGGCTTTCAAACTGTGGTGGAGGCCAGGACTTCAAATCCCAACTGTGTTTCTGTTAAACTGATGTGAGGAGTGTCCACTGGGCCACCCTTGTTACTTGTCTGTCCTATTCCCTGTCACTAGACAACACCCTCTCTGACTTCCTCTGCTAGTGACCTGCCATATCCAGGGGGACTTATCTGCCATATTCAGGGGTATTAGGGGTAAAGTAGACAGGTGATTAGAGGCCAATGCAGTCAAGAAGCAGCCAGGCCTTGCCAGCCAGAAGTTGGACCCTGCTTCCAGGGAGCCAAGAGAACAGCTGGACATAGAGTAGGACAGCAGGGTATTAAAGAGGCTCCTACATAGCCAGAAGGTAGAATAAGATACAAGCACAGAGGATGCTTTCTTATGCCAGGGGCGAAGGGTCCAGGGATCATTCTATCAGGAGAAATGTCTAGATAGCCTCTGAAGATGAAAGTTTTTAGTGGGGACACAGAAGCCACGACCACCTGTAATTGAGCAGCAGCAGCCACAACTGGACACTGTAGAGTCCTCTGTATGCCCATAGAATGGTGTGGAGTTGAGGTGAGATGAGACTGGAGGGCGGGGACTAGAAATGGGGGCACTGAAAGTGTGCTTGAGCTTGATGTCCATTCATTTGCCCATTCATGTGTTCATTCTTTGGTTCATTGATCATTCATTCATGTGTTCATTCCTCCATTCACATGTCCATCCATCCATTCATGTGTTTGTTCATCCATTCATCTATCCATCCATCCATCCACCCATTCATCTATCCATCCATCCATCCATCCGTCCGTCCATCTGTCCATCCATCCATCTGTCCATCCATCCATCCATCCATCCATCCATCCATCCATCCATCCATCCATCCATTCATCTATCCATCCATCCATCCATCTATCCATCCATCCACCCATCTACCCATCCATCCACCTGTGCATTCATTCATCCCTCTCCCGTCATCTCTGCCCCGTGGGCACCAGCTATGTTGCCTGCACTGAACTGGATCTTGGGACACAGATGCCCATCACCTTCCTATGTTTGGGGCTCAGAATGAGCTCTATGTTATCCAAGGGTGACAAAGAGCTGAGTCTTAGCCTCCTCTTACTCTAGTCAATCTTCTCAAGCAGAGTAAGCCCCGCCCCTTTCGGGTACATTGCTGACTCCTAGGCACAAAAGAAAATGTAACAGACCAGAGTCTATTCTGTGCTGGGAGGGTGCGGTCTGGCCTATTGTGATGCTGCTCCCCACTGACCGTTTCCACAGCCCTGTGCTGGACTATGAGCTCAGCCTGTCACACTAGTTCCCAGCTGCTCATTTTCTCTCATTTTCTGCCCTTCCGCAGGCCTTGTGTACATTTCCTACTGAGAGCCAGGGCATTTTCTAGTGGGCTACCTCCCAAATCCGGACCATTGCTTTGGCCAGAGCTGAGGGCTGCTCCACTCCTGTAGTTGAGGACCATTCTGAGAAAGGCTCAGGCCTTACACACTGTGTGCCATGAGCCACCATTTAGGTAGGCCTGATACAGATTTTCCATCTTTTTGTAGCTGCCCAGCTTGGGTTGCTTGTCACTGGCTGAAGAAAGAAGAATCAGGAACAAAGACTAAGGGACATGGCTACAGTCACATACCTAGAGCAAGGAGGCCAGAATTGAAGTTATGTCTGTTGGAGACCTAACTTCATAAGGATAAACTGGAAGGGCCAAGTACAGGGGACGGGGTAAGGGTAGAGTCACCTTGAGGAACTCCCCTGGGTCTGAGGCTAGCTGGGTGTCAGCCAGGAAACTTTTCCGCTCTTCTTCTTGGGTCTGTGTGAGCCCTGCCCTCGCCTCCGCCTGGCGAGCCAGAGACATCTGGACCAGGTCTTTGCCCCGCTGCATGAATTCTGGGATTGAAAAGAACCACAGAGCAGGAGGTGACTTTCCAGCAGAGCCACTGTGAAACACTCCTGTGACCTACTAGGCAGTCCCTTCTCTGCTGGCGATAGATTTGTTTTCCTGGGCAGGTCTCACTGAGAGTGACCTCAAGGATCTTAAACTCTGCCTAGCTTATCTCCAGGTGGCCCTGTGGGCAGGAGCATACGTGGAAACCTGTGTAGCTTCCCTCCATCCATGCTGACCTGACTTACCCTCACTAACCCTTCAGCTGGGTTGGGGCTGCATGTGGGTAGCATGAAGCATTTGTCCCTTCTGGTCAACACCCTCTCCCTTCCTCTGCTCCTCTGAATCCTAGGTGGTCCTGCTTTGTTGGCTAGAGTCATTGAGAATATAAGCTGACCCTGATCTCACTCAGACTCTAATCATCTGCTCTACAGAGACAGAGGTTGGGCCTGGCACTGGATTGGCTCATCCCCAGGACTGGAAGGGGAGGCAGCCCTGCCTTAGTGTCATTGGCCATGGTATTCTAGGTCTCCAACCCAGGCTCACTAACTCACCCCTGCCAAAACACTCTGCCTCTTCCCAGAAGGCCTTGTGCTGCTGGGTCAGAAGTTCCTCCTTCTGCCTCCCAGACAGTTGCCCTTGGACAGTCAGCAGCTCCAGGCCACGGGAGATGGCAGCCAGCCGGCACTTGGTCTCCTCTTGGATCTGGGTCCTCAGGAACTCCACCATTTTTGCCATGTGGGCCCGACCCATTGCTCTCTCCAGGGTGTCCTGTGGTAGGACATGTGACAAAGGCTGAGCATCAGGGCTCTGCCTTGAAGATGAGGAAGAAGCAGTGGGTTCCATTCCCACACTCCATTCCAAGCACAGTGAATGCCCTCCCTCCCCATCTGCATCTTAGGCAGGGATGGAAGCCTCCCCATGCCCTCAGGGCTTGCGATAAATTACTGGGCACTTAGCACCTGTCCTGTCCCCAAATCTTTCAACTACTGTCTTCTAAACAAGTCCAGACTGTGTCTCTCACACCTTCCTGCTCTTGGCTGTCAACCTAAGCCTGACCACTAGATGGAGATCTGCCAGAGACGGAGCATCAGAGTCATTAAAGCTCCCCAGGGAAGATCAATGGGCAGCCAGCATTAAGAACCCAAGCTCTGTAGGACCACTACTCTTATATGCACCTCCACTTTGGGATGGTGAGTGATGGATGGATGAGTGAGTGGAAGAATGGGCAGGTGGCTGGAGACTGGCTCTCTCTTCTGACCTCCTTGGGTACCAGGCATGTACCTGATATATATATACACACACACACACACACTCAGGCAATTAATAATAAACAATAAACAACAGTTATACACATATAATAAAATAGATCTTTTTAAAAATGAGTAGATGATGG